>AP027103.1:26465715-26913597 GCA_028142955.1 Pinctada fucata
AACTGCTGAACAGATTTTTATGAGTATTTTTTCAATCATGAATAGATATGTTTACTGTGAACATGGACCCAAGGCTTGTGGGTTCAAGTCCCGGCACGAGCACTCCTCAAATTTTTTTCTTCATTTTTTCCCATTTTGTCAGCTTATCATGCACTTTTAGATAATCTAAATACCTTAAATTCCATTTTTTACTTTAAAAAATTTTTCTTCCCTTTATTAGCTCACCTGAGCCATAGGCTCAAAGTGAGCTATTGTCATAGCGTGGCGTCCGTCGTCCGTCGTCGTCCGTCGTCGTCCGTCGTAAACTTTTCAACATTTTCGACTTCTTCTCCAGAACCACTGAAAAGATTTTCATGAAACTTGGTAGGAATGAAGTACTCATGGTCCCCTACAAGTGTTGTTGTTTTTCGTCCGGATCCATCAACAGGTGGCGCCACCAGAGGCAAAAGTAGGTCACAGGGGGTACCCTCCTTTGACAAACTTCTTCTTCAGAACGGAGGCACGTATCGACAAACCGAAAGCATCAGGATGAACTAGAGAGATGTCTTAAGAAGTGTTGTTATTTTTGGTTCCACTCGGAAGTCAAATTTTTGACGCGTTTTTGACGTCTTTTCGGACTTCGTCAGAAATGCACATTTTTGCACTATTTCTTTAAATAACTCAATAAGTGTATGATTTTACACATTCATTTACTGCATATTTATCATATTTAAGTTACTAAATGCTTTGATAAGTATTTTATTCTAAAATTTAGATTTTTTGATTTTTTTATTAATTTTTTTCTTATGTGAAAAGGAAGGGGGGGGGGGGTTGATTTTCATACATATTCAACTTCTTCTCCAGAACCACTGAAAAGATTTTCATGAAACTTGGTAGGAATGAAGTACTCATGGTCCCCTACAAGTGATGTTGTTTTTCGTCCAGATCCATCAACAGGTGGCGCCACCAGAGGCAAAAGTAGGTCACAGGGGGTACCCTCCTTTGACAAACTTCTTCTTCAGAACGAAAGCACGTATCGACAAACTGAAAGCATCAGAATGATCTAGAGAGATGTCTTAAGAAGTGTTGTTGTTTTTGGTTCCACTCGGAAGTCAAATTTTTGACGCGTTTTTGACGTCTTTTCGGACTCTGTCGGAAATGCACATTTTTGCACTATTTCTTTAAATAACTCAATATGTGTATGGTTTTACACATTCATTTACTACAAATTCATCACATTTAAGTTACTTAATGCTTTGATATGTATTTCATACTGAAATTTTAATTTTTTGATTTTTTATGAATTATTTTCTTATGTGAAAAGGAAAGGGGGGGGGGTGATTTTCATACATATTCAACTTCTTCTCCAGAACTGCTGAACAGATTTTTATGAGTATTTTTTCAATCATGAATAGATATGTTTACTGTGAACATGGACCCAAGGCTTGTGGGTTCAAGTCCCGGCACGAGCACTCCTCAAATTTTTTTCTTCATTTTTTCCCATTTTGTCAGCTTATCATGCACTTTTAGATAATCTAAATACCTTAAATTCCATTTTTTACTTTAAAAAATTTTTCTTCCCTTTATTAGCTCACCTGAGCCATAGGCTCAAAGTGAGCTATTGTCATAGCGTGGCGTCCGTCGTCCGTCGTCGTCCGTCGTCGTCCGTCGTAAACTTTTCAACATTTTCGACTTCTTCTCCAGAACCACTGAAAAGATTTTCATGAAACTTGGTAGGAATGAAGTACTCATGGTCCCCTACAAGTGTTGTTGTTTTTCGTCCGGATCCATCAACAGGTGGCGCCACCAGAGGCAAAAGTAGGTCACAGGGGGTACCCTCCTTTGACAAACTTCTTCTTCAGAACGGAGGCACGTATCGACAAACCGAAAGCATCAGGATGAACTAGAGAGATGTCTTAAGAAGTGTTGTTATTTTTGGTTCCACTCGGAAGTCAAATTTTTGACGCGTTTTTGACGTCTTTTCGGACTTCGTCAGAAATGCACATTTTTGCACTATTTCTTTAAATAACTCAATAAGTGTATGATTTTACACATTCATTTACTGCATATTTATCATATTTAAGTTACTAAATGCTTTGATAAGTATTTTATTCTAAAATTTAGATTTTTTGATTTTTTTATTAATTTTTTTCTTATGTGAAAAGGAAGGGGGGGGGGTTGATTTTCATACATATTCAACTTCTTCTCCAGAACCACTGAAAAGATTTTCATGAAACTTGGTAGGAATGAAGTACTCATGGTCCCCTACAAGTGATGTTGTTTTTCGTCCAGATCCATCAACAGGTGGCGCCACCAGAGGCAAAAGTAGGTCACAGGGGGTACCCTCCTTTGACAAACTTCTTCTTCAGAACGAAAGCACGTATCGACAAACTGAAAGCATCAGAATGATCTAGAGAGATGTCTTAAGAAGTGTTGTTGTTTTTGGTTCCACTCGGAAGTCAAATTTTTGACGCGTTTTTGACGTCTTTTCGGACTCTGTCGGAAATGCACATTTTTGCACTATTTCTTTAAATAACTCAATATGTGTATGGTTTTACACATTCATTTACTACAAATTCATCACATTTAAGTTACTTAATGCTTTGATATGTATTTCATACTGAAATTTTAATTTTTTGATTTTTTATGAATTATTTTCTTATGTGAAAAGGAAAGGGGGGGGGGGGTGATTTTCATACATATTCAACTTCTTCTCCAGAACTGCTGAACAGATTTTTATGAGTATTTTTTCAATCATGAATAGATATGTTTACTGTGAACATGGACCCAAGGCTTGTGGGTTCAAGTCCCGGCACGAGCACTCCTCAAATTTTTTTCTTCATTTTTTCCCATTTTGTCAGCTTATCATGCACTTTTAGATAATCTAAATACCTTAAATTCCATTTTTTACTTTAAAAAATTTTTCTTCCCTTTATTAGCTCACCTGAGCCATAGGCTCAAAGTGAGCTATTGTCATAGCGTGGCGTCCGTCGTCCGTCGTCGTCCGTCGTCGTCCGTCGTAAACTTTTCAACATTTTCGACTTCTTCTCCAGAACCACTGAAAAGATTTTCATGAAACTTGGTAGGAATGAAGTACTCATGGTCCCCTACAAGTGTTGTTGTTTTTCGTCCGGATCCATCAACAGGTGGCGCCACCAGAGGCAAAAGTAGGTCACAGGGGGTACCCTCCTTTGACAAACTTCTTCTTCAGAACGGAGGCACGTATCGACAAACCGAAAGCATCAGGATGAACTAGAGAGATGTCTTAAGAAGTGTTGTTATTTTTGGTTCCACTCGGAAGTCAAATTTTTGACGCGTTTTTGACGTCTTTTCGGACTTCGTCAGAAATGCACATTTTTGCACTATTTCTTTAAATAACTCAATAAGTGTATGATTTTACACATTCATTTACTGCATATTTATCATATTTAAGTTACTAAATGCTTTGATAAGTATTTTATTCTAAAATTTAGATTTTTTGATTTTTTTATTAATTTTTTTCTTATGTGAAAAGGAAGGGGGGGGGGGGTTGATTTTCATACATATTCAACTTCTTCTCCAGAACCACTGAAAAGATTTTCATGAAACTTGGTAGGAATGAAGTACTCATGGTCCCCTACAAGTGATGTTGTTTTTCGTCCAGATCCATCAACAGGTGGCGCCACCAGAGGCAAAAGTAGGTCACAGGGGGTACCCTCCTTTGACAAACTTCTTCTTCAGAACGAAAGCACGTATCGACAAACTGAAAGCATCAGAATGATCTAGAGAGATGTCTTAAGAAGTGTTGTTGTTTTTGGTTCCACTCGGAAGTCAAATTTTTGACGCGTTTTTGACGTCTTTTCGGACTCTGTCGGAAATGCACATTTTTGCACTATTTCTTTAAATAACTCAATATGTGTATGGTTTTACACATTCATTTACTACAAATTCATCACATTTAAGTTACTTAATGCTTTGATATGTATTTCATACTGAAATTTTAATTTTTTGATTTTTTATGAATTATTTTCTTATGTGAAAAGGAAAGGGGGGGGGGTGATTTTCATACATATTCAACTTCTTCTCCAGAACTGCTGAACAGATTTTTATGAGTATTTTTTCAATCATGAATAGATATGTTTACTGTGAACATGGACCCAAGGCTTGTGGGTTCAAGTCCCGGCACGAGCACTCCTCAAATTTTTTTCTTCATTTTTTCCCATTTTGTCAGCTTATCATGCACTTTTAGATAATCTAAATACCTTAAATTCCATTTTTTACTTTAAAAAATTTTTCTTCCCTTTATTAGCTCACCTGAGCCATAGGCTCAAAGTGAGCTATTGTCATAGCGTGGCGTCCGTCGTCCGTCGTCGTCCGTCGTCGTCCGTCGTAAACTTTTCAACATTTTCGACTTCTTCTCCAGAACCACTGAAAAGATTTTCATGAAACTTGGTAGGAATGAAGTACTCATGGTCCCCTACAAGTGTTGTTGTTTTTCGTCCGGATCCATCAACAGGTGGCGCCACCAGAGGCAAAAGTAGGTCACAGGGGGTACCCTCCTTTGACAAACTTCTTCTTCAGAACGGAGGCACGTATCGACAAACCGAAAGCATCAGGATGAACTAGAGAGATGTCTTAAGAAGTGTTGTTATTTTTGGTTCCACTCGGAAGTCAAATTTTTGACGCGTTTTTGACGTCTTTTCGGACTTCGTCAGAAATGCACATTTTTGCACTATTTCTTTAAATAACTCAATAAGTGTATGATTTTACACATTCATTTACTGCATATTTATCATATTTAAGTTACTAAATGCTTTGATAAGTATTTTATTCTAAAATTTAGATTTTTTGATTTTTTTATTAATTTTTTTCTTATGTGAAAAGGAAGGGGGGGGGGTTGATTTTCATACATATTCAACTTCTTCTCCAGAACCACTGAAAAGATTTTCATGAAACTTGGTAGGAATGAAGTACTCATGGTCCCCTACAAGTGATGTTGTTTTTCGTCCAGATCCATCAACAGGTGGCGCCACCAGAGGCAAAAGTAGGTCACAGGGGGTACCCTCCTTTGACAAACTTCTTCTTCAGAACGAAAGCACGTATCGACAAACTGAAAGCATCAGAATGATCTAGAGAGATGTCTTAAGAAGTGTTGTTGTTTTTGGTTCCACTCGGAAGTCAAATTTTTGACGCGTTTTTGACGTCTTTTCGGACTCTGTCGGAAATGCACATTTTTGCACTATTTCTTTAAATAACTCAATATGTGTATGGTTTTACACATTCATTTACTACAAATTCATCACATTTAAGTTACTTAATGCTTTGATATGTATTTCATACTGAAATTTTAATTTTTTGATTTTTTATGAATTATTTTCTTATGTGAAAAGGAAAGGGGGGGGGGGTGATTTTCATACATATTCAACTTCTTCTCCAGAACTGCTGAACAGATTTTTATGAGTATTTTTTCAATCATGAATAGATATGTTTACTGTGAACATGGACCCAAGGCTTGTGGGTTCAAGTCCCGGCACGAGCACTCCTCAAATTTTTTTCTTCATTTTTTCCCATTTTGTCAGCTTATCATGCACTTTTAGATAATCTAAATACCTTAAATTCCATTTTTTACTTTAAAAAATTTTTCTTCCCTTTATTAGCTCACCTGAGCCATAGGCTCAAAGTGAGCTATTGTCATAGCGTGGCGTCCGTCGTCCGTCGTCGTCCGTCGTCGTCCGTCGTAAACTTTTCAACATTTTCGACTTCTTCTCCAGAACCACTGAAAAGATTTTCATGAAACTTGGTAGGAATGAAGTACTCATGGTCCCCTACAAGTGTTGTTGTTTTTCGTCCGGATCCATCAACAGGTGGCGCCACCAGAGGCAAAAGTAGGTCACAGGGGGTACCCTCCTTTGACAAACTTCTTCTTCAGAACGGAGGCACGTATCGACAAACCGAAAGCATCAGGATGAACTAGAGAGATGTCTTAAGAAGTGTTGTTATTTTTGGTTCCACTCGGAAGTCAAATTTTTGACGCGTTTTTGACGTCTTTTCGGACTTCGTCAGAAATGCACATTTTTGCACTATTTCTTTAAATAACTCAATAAGTGTATGATTTTACACATTCATTTACTGCATATTTATCATATTTAAGTTACTAAATGCTTTGATAAGTATTTTATTCTAAAATTTAGATTTTTTGATTTTTTTATTAATTTTTTTCTTATGTGAAAAGGAAGGGGGGGGGGGGTTGATTTTCATACATATTCAACTTCTTCTCCAGAACCACTGAAAAGATTTTCATGAAACTTGGTAGGAATGAAGTACTCATGGTCCCCTACAAGTGATGTTGTTTTTCGTCCAGATCCATCAACAGGTGGCGCCACCAGAGGCAAAAGTAGGTCACAGGGGGTACCCTCCTTTGACAAACTTCTTCTTCAGAACGAAAGCACGTATCGACAAACTGAAAGCATCAGAATGATCTAGAGAGATGTCTTAAGAAGTGTTGTTGTTTTTGGTTCCACTCGGAAGTCAAATTTTTGACGCGTTTTTGACGTCTTTTCGGACTCTGTCGGAAATGCACATTTTTGCACTATTTCTTTAAATAACTCAATATGTGTATGGTTTTACACATTCATTTACTACAAATTCATCACATTTAAGTTACTTAATGCTTTGATATGTATTTCATACTGAAATTTTAATTTTTTGATTTTTTATGAATTATTTTCTTATGTGAAAAGGAAAGGGGGGGGGGGGTGATTTTCATACATATTCAACTTCTTCTCCAGAACTGCTGAACAGATTTTTATGAGTATTTTTTCAATCATGAATAGATATGTTTACTGTGAACATGGACCCAAGGCTTGTGGGTTCAAGTCCCGGCACGAGCACTCCTCAAATTTTTTTCTTCATTTTTTCCCATTTTGTCAGCTTATCATGCACTTTTAGATAATCTAAATACCTTAAATTCCATTTTTTACTTTAAAAAATTTTTCTTCCCTTTATTAGCTCACCTGAGCCATAGGCTCAAAGTGAGCTATTGTCATAGCGTGGCGTCCGTCGTCCGTCGTCGTCCGTCGTCGTCCGTCGTAAACTTTTCAACATTTTCGACTTCTTCTCCAGAACCACTGAAAAGATTTTCATGAAACTTGGTAGGAATGAAGTACTCATGGTCCCCTACAAGTGTTGTTGTTTTTCGTCCGGATCCATCAACAGGTGGCGCCACCAGAGGCAAAAGTAGGTCACAGGGGGTACCCTCCTTTGACAAACTTCTTCTTCAGAACGGAGGCACGTATCGACAAACCGAAAGCATCAGGATGAACTAGAGAGATGTCTTAAGAAGTGTTGTTATTTTTGGTTCCACTCGGAAGTCAAATTTTTGACGCGTTTTTGACGTCTTTTCGGACTTCGTCAGAAATGCACATTTTTGCACTATTTCTTTAAATAACTCAATAAGTGTATGATTTTACACATTCATTTACTGCATATTTATCATATTTAAGTTACTAAATGCTTTGATAAGTATTTTATTCTAAAATTTAGATTTTTTGATTTTTTTATTAATTTTTTTCTTATGTGAAAAGGAAGGGGGGGGGGGTTGATTTTCATACATATTCAACTTCTTCTCCAGAACCACTGAAAAGATTTTCATGAAACTTGGTAGGAATGAAGTACTCATGGTCCCCTACAAGTGATGTTGTTTTTCGTCCAGATCCATCAACAGGTGGCGCCACCAGAGGCAAAAGTAGGTCACAGGGGGTACCCTCCTTTGACAAACTTCTTCTTCAGAACGAAAGCACGTATCGACAAACTGAAAGCATCAGAATGATCTAGAGAGATGTCTTAAGAAGTGTTGTTGTTTTTGGTTACACTCGGAAGTCAAATTTTTGACGCGTTTTTGACGTCTTTTCGGACTCTGTCGGAAATGCACATTTTTGCACTATTTCTTTAAATAACTCAATATGTGTATGGTTTTACACATTCATTTACTACAAATTCATCACATTTAAGTTACTTAATGCTTTGATATGTATTTCATACTGAAATTTTAATTTTTTGATTTTTTATGAATTATTTTCTTATGTGAAAAGGAAAGGGGGGGGGGTGATTTTCATACATATTCAACTTCTTCTCCAGAACTGCTGAACAGATTTTTATGAGTATTTTTTCAATCATGAATAGATATGTTTACTGTGAACATGGACCCAAGGCTTGTGGGTTCAAGTCCCGGCACGAGCACTCCTCAAATTTTTTTCTTCATTTTTTCCCATTTTGTCAGCTTATCATGCACTTTTAGATAATCTAAATACCTTAAATTCCATTTTTTACTTTAAAAAATTTTTCTTCCCTTTATTAGCTCACCTGAGCCATAGGCTCAAAGTGAGCTATTGTCATAGCGTGGCGTCCGTCGTCCGTCGTCGTCCGTCGTCGTCCGTCGTAAACTTTTCAACATTTTCGACTTCTTCTCCAGAACCACTGAAAAGATTTTCATGAAACTTGGTAGGAATGAAGTACTCATGGTCCCCTACAAGTGTTGTTGTTTTTCGTCCGGATCCATCAACAGGTGGCGCCACCAGAGGCAAAAGTAGGTCACAGGGGGTACCCTCCTTTGACAAACTTCTTCTTCAGAACGGAGGCACGTATCGACAAACCGAAAGCATCAGGATGAACTAGAGAGATGTCTTAAGAAGTGTTGTTATTTTTGGTTCCACTCGGAAGTCAAATTTTTGACGCGTTTTTGACGTCTTTTCGGACTTCGTCAGAAATGCACATTTTTGCACTATTTCTTTAAATAACTCAATAAGTGTATGATTTTACACATTCATTTACTGCATATTTATCATATTTAAGTTACTAAATGCTTTGATAAGTATTTTATTCTAAAATTTAGATTTTTTGATTTTTTTATTAATTTTTTTCTTATGTGAAAAGGAAGGGGGGGGGGTTGATTTTCATACATATTCAACTTCTTCTCCAGAACCACTGAAAAGATTTTCATGAAACTTGGTAGGAATGAAGTACTCATGGTCCCCTACAAGTGATGTTGTTTTTCGTCCAGATCCATCAACAGGTGGCGCCACCAGAGGCAAAAGTAGGTCACAGGGGGTACCCTCCTTTGACAAACTTCTTCTTCAGAACGAAAGCACGTATCGACAAACTGAAAGCATCAGAATGATCTAGAGAGATGTCTTAAGAAGTGTTGTTGTTTTTGGTTCCACTCGGAAGTCAAATTTTTGACGCGTTTTTGACGTCTTTTCGGACTCTGTCGGAAATGCACATTTTTGCACTATTTCTTTAAATAACTCAATATGTGTATGGTTTTACACATTCATTTACTACAAATTCATCACATTTAAGTTACTTAATGCTTTGATATGTATTTCATACTGAAATTTTAATTTTTTGATTTTTTATGAATTATTTTCTTATGTGAAAAGGAAAGGGGGGGGGGTGATTTTCATACATATTCAACTTCTTCTCCAGAACTGCTGAACAGATTTTTATGAGTATTTTTTCAATCATGAATAGATATGTTTACTGTGAACATGGACCCAAGGCTTGTGGGTTCAAGTCCCGGCACGAGCACTCCTCAAATTTTTTTCTTCATTTTTTCCCATTTTGTCAGCTTATCATGCACTTTTAGATAATCTAAATACCTTAAATTCCATTTTTTACTTTAAAAAATTTTTCTTCCCTTTATTAGCTCACCTGAGCCATAGGCTCAAAGTGAGCTATTGTCATAGCGTGGCGTCCGTCGTCCGTCGTCGTCCGTCGTCGTCCGTCGTAAACTTTTCAACATTTTCGACTTCTTCTCCAGAACCACTGAAAAGATTTTCATGAAACTTGGTAGGAATGAAGTACTCATGGTCCCCTACAAGTGTTGTTGTTTTTCGTCCGGATCCATCAACAGGTGGCGCCACCAGAGGCAAAAGTAGGTCACAGGGGGTACCCTCCTTTGACAAACTTCTTCTTCAGAACGGAGGCACGTATCGACAAACCGAAAGCATCAGGATGAACTAGAGAGATGTCTTAAGAAGTGTTGTTATTTTTGGTTCCACTCGGAAGTCAAATTTTTGACGCGTTTTTGACGTCTTTTCGGACTTCGTCAGAAATGCACATTTTTGCACTATTTCTTTAAATAACTCAATAAGTGTATGATTTTACACATTCATTTACTGCATATTTATCATATTTAAGTTACTAAATGCTTTGATAAGTATTTTATTCTAAAATTTAGATTTTTTGATTTTTTTATTAATTTTTTTCTTATGTGAAAAGGAAGGGGGGGGGGGTTGATTTTCATACATATTCAACTTCTTCTCCAGAACCACTGAAAAGATTTTCATGAAACTTGGTAGGAATGAAGTACTCATGGTCCCCTACAAGTGATGTTGTTTTTCGTCCAGATCCATCAACAGGTGGCGCCACCAGAGGCAAAAGTAGGTCACAGGGGGTACCCTCCTTTGACAAACTTCTTCTTCAGAACGAAAGCACGTATCGACAAACTGAAAGCATCAGAATGATCTAGAGAGATGTCTTAAGAAGTGTTGTTGTTTTTGGTTCCACTCGGAAGTCAAATTTTTGACGCGTTTTTGACGTCTTTTCGGACTCTGTCGGAAATGCACATTTTTGCACTATTTCTTTAAATAACTCAATATGTGTATGGTTTTACACATTCATTTACTACAAATTCATCACATTTAAGTTACTTAATGCTTTGATATGTATTTCATACTGAAATTTTAATTTTTTGATTTTTTATGAATTATTTTCTTATGTGAAAAGGAAAGGGGGGGGGGTGATTTTCATACATATTCAACTTCTTCTCCAGAACTGCTGAACAGATTTTTATGAGTATTTTTTCAATCATGAATAGATATGTTTACTGTGAACATGGACCCAAGGCTTGTGGGTTCAAGTCCCGGCACGAGCACTCCTCAAATTTTTTTCTTCATTTTTTCCCATTTTGTCAGCTTATCATGCACTTTTAGATAATCTAAATACCTTAAATTCCATTTTTTACTTTAAAAAATTTTTCTTCCCTTTATTAGCTCACCTGAGCCATAGGCTCAAAGTGAGCTATTGTCATAGCGTGGCGTCCGTCGTCCGTCGTCGTCCGTCGTCGTCCGTCGTAAACTTTTCAACATTTTCGACTTCTTCTCCAGAACCACTGAAAAGATTTTCATGAAACTTGGTAGGAATGAAGTACTCATGGTCCCCTACAAGTGTTGTTGTTTTTCGTCCGGATCCATCAACAGGTGGCGCCACCAGAGGCAAAAGTAGGTCACAGGGGGTACCCTCCTTTGACAAACTTCTTCTTCAGAACGGAGGCACGTATCGACAAACCGAAAGCATCAGGATGAACTAGAGAGATGTCTTAAGAAGTGTTGTTATTTTTGGTTCCACTCGGAAGTCAAATTTTTGACGCGTTTTTGACGTCTTTTCGGACTTCGTCAGAAATGCACATTTTTGCACTATTTCTTTAAATAACTCAATAAGTGTATGATTTTACACATTCATTTACTGCATATTTATCATATTTAAGTTACTAAATGCTTTGATAAGTATTTTATTCTAAAATTTAGATTTTTTGATTTTTTTATTAATTTTTTTCTTATGTGAAAAGGAAGGGGGGGGGGGGGTTGATTTTCATACATATTCAACTTCTTCTCCAGAACCACTGAAAAGATTTTCATGAAACTTGGTAGGAATGAAGTACTCATGGTCCCCTACAAGTGATGTTGTTTTTCGTCCAGATCCATCAACAGGTGGCGCCACCAGAGGCAAAAGTAGGTCACAGGGGGTACCCTCCTTTGACAAACTTCTTCTTCAGAACGAAAGCACGTATCGACAAACTGAAAGCATCAGAATGATCTAGAGAGATGTCTTAAGAAGTGTTGTTGTTTTTGGTTCCACTCGGAAGTCAAATTTTTGACGCGTTTTTGACGTCTTTTCGGACTCTGTCGGAAATGCACATTTTTGCACTATTTCTTTAAATAACTCAATATGTGTATGGTTTTACACATTCATTTACTACAAATTCATCACATTTAAGTTACTTAATGCTTTGATATGTATTTCATACTGAAATTTTAATTTTTTGATTTTTTATGAATTATTTTCTTATGTGAAAAGGAAAGGGGGGGGGGTGATTTTCATACATATTCAACTTCTTCTCCAGAACTGCTGAACAGATTTTTATGAGTATTTTTTCAATCATGAATAGATATGTTTACTGTGAACATGGACCCAAGGCTTGTGGGTTCAAGTCCCGGCACGAGCACTCCTCAAATTTTTTTCTTCATTTTTTCCCATTTTGTCAGCTTATCATGCACTTTTAGATAATCTAAATACCTTAAATTCCATTTTTTACTTTAAAAAATTTTTCTTCCCTTTATTAGCTCACCTGAGCCATAGGCTCAAAGTGAGCTATTGTCATAGCGTGGCGTCCGTCGTCCGTCGTCGTCCGTCGTCGTCCGTCGTAAACTTTTCAACATTTTCGACTTCTTCTCCAGAACCACTGAAAAGATTTTCATGAAACTTGGTAGGAATGAAGTACTCATGGTCCCCTACAAGTGTTGTTGTTTTTCGTCCGGATCCATCAACAGGTGGCGCCACCAGAGGCAAAAGTAGGTCACAGGGGGTACCCTCCTTTGACAAACTTCTTCTTCAGAACGGAGGCACGTATCGACAAACCGAAAGCATCAGGATGAACTAGAGAGATGTCTTAAGAAGTGTTGTTATTTTTGGTTCCACTCGGAAGTCAAATTTTTGACGCGTTTTTGACGTCTTTTCGGACTTCGTCAGAAATGCACATTTTTGCACTATTTCTTTAAATAACTCAATAAGTGTATGATTTTACACATTCATTTACTGCATATTTATCATATTTAAGTTACTAAATGCTTTGATAAGTATTTTATTCTAAAATTTAGATTTTTTGATTTTTTTATTAATTTTTTTCTTATGTGAAAAGGAAGGGGGGGGGGGGTTGATTTTCATACATATTCAACTTCTTCTCCAGAACCACTGAAAAGATTTTCATGAAACTTGGTAGGAATGAAGTACTCATGGTCCCCTACAAGTGATGTTGTTTTTCGTCCAGATCCATCAACAGGTGGCGCCACCAGAGGCAAAAGTAGGTCACAGGGGGTACCCTCCTTTGACAAACTTCTTCTTCAGAACGAAAGCACGTATCGACAAACTGAAAGCATCAGAATGATCTAGAGAGATGTCTTAAGAAGTGTTGTTGTTTTTGGTTCCACTCGGAAGTCAAATTTTTGACGCGTTTTTGACGTCTTTTCGGACTCTGTCGGAAATGCACATTTTTGCACTATTTCTTTAAATAACTCAATATGTGTATGGTTTTACACATTCATTTACTACAAATTCATCACATTTAAGTTACTTAATGCTTTGATATGTATTTCATACTGAAATTTTAATTTTTTGATTTTTTATGAATTATTTTCTTATGTGAAAAGGAAAGGGGGGGGGGTGATTTTCATACATATTCAACTTCTTCTCCAGAACTGCTGAACAGATTTTTATGAGTATTTTTTCAATCATGAATAGATATGTTTACTGTGAACATGGACCCAAGGCTTGTGGGTTCAAGTCCCGGCACGAGCACTCCTCAAATTTTTTTCTTCATTTTTTCCCATTTTGTCAGCTTATCATGCACTTTTAGATAATCTAAATACCTTAAATTCCATTTTTTACTTTAAAAAATTTTTCTTCCCTTTATTAGCTCACCTGAGCCATAGGCTCAAAGTGAGCTATTGTCATAGCGTGGCGTCCGTCGTCCGTCGTCGTCCGTCGTCGTCCGTCGTAAACTTTTCAACATTTTCGACTTCTTCTCCAGAACCACTGAAAAGATTTTCATGAAACTTGGTAGGAATGAAGTACTCATGGTCCCCTACAAGTGTTGTTGTTTTTCGTCCGGATCCATCAACAGGTGGCGCCACCAGAGGCAAAAGTAGGTCACAGGGGGTACCCTCCTTTGACAAACTTCTTCTTCAGAACGGAGGCACGTATCGACAAACCGAAAGCATCAGGATGAACTAGAGAGATGTCTTAAGAAGTGTTGTTATTTTTGGTTCCACTCGGAAGTCAAATTTTTGACGCGTTTTTGACGTCTTTTCGGACTTCGTCAGAAATGCACATTTTTGCACTATTTCTTTAAATAACTCAATAAGTGTATGATTTTACACATTCATTTACTGCATATTTATCATATTTAAGTTACTAAATGCTTTGATAAGTATTTTATTCTAAAATTTAGATTTTTTGATTTTTTTATTAATTTTTTTCTTATGTGAAAAGGAAGGGGGGGGGGGGTTGATTTTCATACATATTCAACTTCTTCTCCAGAACCACTGAAAAGATTTTCATGAAACTTGGTAGGAATGAAGTACTCATGGTCCCCTACAAGTGATGTTGTTTTTCGTCCAGATCCATCAACAGGTGGCGCCACCAGAGGCAAAAGTAGGTCACAGGGGGTACCCTCCTTTGACAAACTTCTTCTTCAGAACGAAAGCACGTATCGACAAACTGAAAGCATCAGAATGATCTAGAGAGATGTCTTAAGAAGTGTTGTTGTTTTTGGTTCCACTCGGAAGTCAAATTTTTGACGCGTTTTTGACGTCTTTTCGGACTCTGTCGGAAATGCACATTTTTGCACTATTTCTTTAAATAACTCAATATGTGTATGGTTTTACACATTCATTTACTACAAATTCATCACATTTAAGTTACTTAATGCTTTGATATGTATTTCATACTGAAATTTTAATTTTTTGATTTTTTATGAATTATTTTCTTATGTGAAAAGGAAAGGGGGGGGGTGATTTTCATACATATTCAACTTCTTCTCCAGAACTGCTGAACAGATTTTTATGAGTATTTTTTCAATCATGAATAGATATGTTTACTGTGAACATGGACCCAAGGCTTGTGGGTTCAAGTCCCGGCACGAGCACTCCTCAAATTTTTTTCTTCATTTTTTCCCATTTTGTCAGCTTATCATGCACTTTTAGATAATCTAAATACCTTAAATTCCATTTTTTACTTTAAAAAATTTTTCTTCCCTTTATTAGCTCACCTGAGCCATAGGCTCAAAGTGAGCTATTGTCATAGCGTGGCGTCCGTCGTCCGTCGTCGTCCGTCGTCGTCCGTCGTAAACTTTTCAACATTTTCGACTTCTTCTCCAGAACCACTGAAAAGATTTTCATGAAACTTGGTAGGAATGAAGTACTCATGGTCCCCTACAAGTGTTGTTGTTTTTCGTCCGGATCCATCAACAGGTGGCGCCACCAGAGGCAAAAGTAGGTCACAGGGGGTACCCTCCTTTGACAAACTTCTTCTTCAGAACGGAGGCACGTATCGACAAACCGAAAGCATCAGGATGAACTAGAGAGATGTCTTAAGAAGTGTTGTTATTTTTGGTTCCACTCGGAAGTCAAATTTTTGACGCGTTTTTGACGTCTTTTCGGACTTCGTCAGAAATGCACATTTTTGCACTATTTCTTTAAATAACTCAATAAGTGTATGATTTTACACATTCATTTACTGCATATTTATCATATTTAAGTTACTAAATGCTTTGATAAGTATTTTATTCTAAAATTTAGATTTTTTGATTTTTTTATTAATTTTTTTCTTATGTGAAAAGGAAGGGGGGGGGGGGGTTGATTTTCATACATATTCAACTTCTTCTCCAGAACCACTGAAAAGATTTTCATGAAACTTGGTAGGAATGAAGTACTCATGGTCCCCTACAAGTGATGTTGTTTTTCGTCCAGATCCATCAACAGGTGGCGCCACCAGAGGCAAAAGTAGGTCACAGGGGGTACCCTCCTTTGACAAACTTCTTCTTCAGAACGAAAGCACGTATCGACAAACTGAAAGCATCAGAATGATCTAGAGAGATGTCTTAAGAAGTGTTGTTGTTTTTGGTTCCACTCGGAAGTCAAATTTTTGACGCGTTTTTGACGTCTTTTCGGACTCTGTCGGAAATGCACATTTTTGCACTATTTCTTTAAATAACTCAATATGTGTATGGTTTTACACATTCATTTACTACAAATTCATCACATTTAAGTTACTTAATGCTTTGATATGTATTTCATACTGAAATTTTAATTTTTTGATTTTTTATGAATTATTTTCTTATGTGAAAAGGAAAGGGGGGGGGGGGTGATTTTCATACATATTCAACTTCTTCTCCAGAACTGCTGAACAGATTTTTATGAGTATTTTTTCAATCATGAATAGATATGTTTACTGTGAACATGGACCCAAGGCTTGTGGGTTCAAGTCCCGGCACGAGCACTCCTCAAATTTTTTTCTTCATTTTTTCCCATTTTGTCAGCTTATCATGCACTTTTAGATAATCTAAATACCTTAAATTCCATTTTTTACTTTAAAAAATTTTTCTTCCCTTTATTAGCTCACCTGAGCCATAGGCTCAAAGTGAGCTATTGTCATAGCGTGGCGTCCGTCGTCCGTCGTCGTCCGTCGTCGTCCGTCGTAAACTTTTCAACATTTTCGACTTCTTCTCCAGAACCACTGAAAAGATTTTCATGAAACTTGGTAGGAATGAAGTACTCATGGTCCCCTACAAGTGTTGTTGTTTTTCGTCCGGATCCATCAACAGGTGGCGCCACCAGAGGCAAAAGTAGGTCACAGGGGGTACCCTCCTTTGACAAACTTCTTCTTCAGAACGGAGGCACGTATCGACAAACCGAAAGCATCAGGATGAACTAGAGAGATGTCTTAAGAAGTGTTGTTATTTTTGGTTCCACTCGGAAGTCAAATTTTTGACGCGTTTTTGACGTCTTTTCGGACTTCGTCAGAAATGCACATTTTTGCACTATTTCTTTAAATAACTCAATAAGTGTATGATTTTACACATTCATTTACTGCATATTTATCATATTTAAGTTACTAAATGCTTTGATAAGTATTTTATTCTAAAATTTAGATTTTTTGATTTTTTTATTAATTTTTTTCTTATGTGAAAAGGAAGGGGGGGGGGGGTTGATTTTCATACATATTCAACTTCTTCTCCAGAACCACTGAAAAGATTTTCATGAAACTTGGTAGGAATGAAGTACTCATGGTCCCCTACAAGTGATGTTGTTTTTCGTCCAGATCCATCAACAGGTGGCGCCACCAGAGGCAAAAGTAGGTCACAGGGGGTACCCTCCTTTGACAAACTTCTTCTTCAGAACGAAAGCACGTATCGACAAACTGAAAGCATCAGAATGATCTAGAGAGATGTCTTAAGAAGTGTTGTTGTTTTTGGTTCCACTCGGAAGTCAAATTTTTGACGCGTTTTTGACGTCTTTTCGGACTCTGTCGGAAATGCACATTTTTGCACTATTTCTTTAAATAACTCAATATGTGTATGGTTTTACACATTCATTTACTACAAATTCATCACATTTAAGTTACTTAATGCTTTGATATGTATTTCATACTGAAATTTTAATTTTTTGATTTTTTATGAATTATTTTCTTATGTGAAAAGGAAAGGGGGGGGGTGATTTTCATACATATTCAACTTCTTCTCCAGAACTGCTGAACAGATTTTTATGAGTATTTTTTCAATCATGAATAGATATGTTTACTGTGAACATGGACCCAAGGCTTGTGGGTTCAAGTCCCGGCACGAGCACTCCTCAAATTTTTTTCTTCATTTTTTCCCATTTTGTCAGCTTATCATGCACTTTTAGATAATCTAAATACCTTAAATTCCATTTTTTACTTTAAAAAATTTTTCTTCCCTTTATTAGCTCACCTGAGCCATAGGCTCAAAGTGAGCTATTGTCATAGCGTGGCGTCCGTCGTCCGTCGTCGTCCGTCGTCGTCCGTCGTAAACTTTTCAACATTTTCGACTTCTTCTCCAGAACCACTGAAAAGATTTTCATGAAACTTGGTAGGAATGAAGTACTCATGGTCCCCTACAAGTGTTGTTGTTTTTCGTCCGGATCCATCAACAGGTGGCGCCACCAGAGGCAAAAGTAGGTCACAGGGGGTACCCTCCTTTGACAAACTTCTTCTTCAGAACGGAGGCACGTATCGACAAACCGAAAGCATCAGGATGAACTAGAGAGATGTCTTAAGAAGTGTTGTTATTTTTGGTTCCACTCGGAAGTCAAATTTTTGACGCGTTTTTGACGTCTTTTCGGACTTCGTCAGAAATGCACATTTTTGCACTATTTCTTTAAATAACTCAATAAGTGTATGATTTTACACATTCATTTACTGCATATTTATCATATTTAAGTTACTAAATGCTTTGATAAGTATTTTATTCTAAAATTTAGATTTTTTGATTTTTTTATTAATTTTTTTCTTATGTGAAAAGGAAGGGGGGGGGGGGGTTGATTTTCATACATATTCAACTTCTTCTCCAGAACCACTGAAAAGATTTTCATGAAACTTGGTAGGAATGAAGTACTCATGGTCCCCTACAAGTGATGTTGTTTTTCGTCCAGATCCATCAACAGGTGGCGCCACCAGAGGCAAAAGTAGGTCACAGGGGGTACCCTCCTTTGACAAACTTCTTCTTCAGAACGAAAGCACGTATCGACAAACTGAAAGCATCAGAATGATCTAGAGAGATGTCTTAAGAAGTGTTGTTGTTTTTGGTTCCACTCGGAAGTCAAATTTTTGACGCGTTTTTGACGTCTTTTCGGACTCTGTCGGAAATGCACATTTTTGCACTATTTCTTTAAATAACTCAATATGTGTATGGTTTTACACATTCATTTACTACAAATTCATCACATTTAAGTTACTTAATGCTTTGATATGTATTTCATACTGAAATTTTAATTTTTTGATTTTTTATGAATTATTTTCTTATGTGAAAAGGAAAGGGGGGGGGTGATTTTCATACATATTCAACTTCTTCTCCAGAACTGCTGAACAGATTTTTATGAGTATTTTTTCAATCATGAATAGATATGTTTACTGTGAACATGGACCCAAGGCTTGTGGGTTCAAGTCCCGGCACGAGCACTCCTCAAATTTTTTTCTTCATTTTTTCCCATTTTGTCAGCTTATCATGCACTTTTAGATAATCTAAATACCTTAAATTCCATTTTTTACTTTAAAAAATTTTTCTTCCCTTTATTAGCTCACCTGAGCCATAGGCTCAAAGTGAGCTATTGTCATAGCGTGGCGTCCGTCGTCCGTCGTCGTCCGTCGTCGTCCGTCGTAAACTTTTCAACATTTTCGACTTCTTCTCCAGAACCACTGAAAAGATTTTCATGAAACTTGGTAGGAATGAAGTACTCATGGTCCCCTACAAGTGTTGTTGTTTTTCGTCCGGATCCATCAACAGGTGGCGCCACCAGAGGCAAAAGTAGGTCACAGGGGGTACCCTCCTTTGACAAACTTCTTCTTCAGAACGGAGGCACGTATCGACAAACCGAAAGCATCAGGATGAACTAGAGAGATGTCTTAAGAAGTGTTGTTATTTTTGGTTCCACTCGGAAGTCAAATTTTTGACGCGTTTTTGACGTCTTTTCGGACTTCGTCAGAAATGCACATTTTTGCACTATTTCTTTAAATAACTCAATAAGTGTATGATTTTACACATTCATTTACTGCATATTTATCATATTTAAGTTACTAAATGCTTTGATAAGTATTTTATTCTAAAATTTAGATTTTTTGATTTTTTTATTAATTTTTTTCTTATGTGAAAAGGAAGGGGGGGGGGGGGTTGATTTTCATACATATTCAACTTCTTCTCCAGAACCACTGAAAAGATTTTCATGAAACTTGGTAGGAATGAAGTACTCATGGTCCCCTACAAGTGATGTTGTTTTTCGTCCAGATCCATCAACAGGTGGCGCCACCAGAGGCAAAAGTAGGTCACAGGGGGTACCCTCCTTTGACAAACTTCTTCTTCAGAACGAAAGCACGTATCGACAAACTGAAAGCATCAGAATGATCTAGAGAGATGTCTTAAGAAGTGTTGTTGTTTTTGGTTCCACTCGGAAGTCAAATTTTTGACGCGTTTTTGACGTCTTTTCGGACTCTGTCGGAAATGCACATTTTTGCACTATTTCTTTAAATAACTCAATATGTGTATGGTTTTACACATTCATTTACTACAAATTCATCACATTTAAGTTACTTAATGCTTTGATATGTATTTCATACTGAAATTTTAATTTTTTGATTTTTTATGAATTATTTTCTTATGTGAAAAGGAAAGGGGGGGGGGTGATTTTCATACATATTCAACTTCTTCTCCAGAACTGCTGAACAGATTTTTATGAGTATTTTTTCAATCATGAATAGATATGTTTACTGTGAACATGGACCCAAGGCTTGTAAGTTCAAGTTCTGGTACCCTGGTAACTTTAGTTTCGTATAAGTTGGTACATGTTCATGTATGCAAGAGTTGTCTTTCTTTAATAGAGATTTATGTTTTTGAGGTTTAAATTTTTGGATTATCGATTCATTTGAATGTTATATATTTTGAATTATTAAATAGGTATGGAAAAGGAAACTAAATTATTTTAAAAAGATGAATAAGTATTTTCAAATTTATCTTGTGAAGACTTAGATATACAACTATGAAATTACAATATTGAGAGCAGCTCAAAATATTAATGTAAGAGCAGATCAATGTTATCAATAACACAGTGAAAGGATGGGGAGGGGGTATGTTATTTTGCTTTAGCTTCTGTATAACTATCTCTCTTGGGTTACTTAGATTACTCAAGAAGAAGGGGGGATGATTTTCATACATATTCAACTTCTTCTCCAGAACCACTGAACAGATTTCGTTAAACTTGGTAGGAAAGAAGAAATCATGGTCCCCTACAAGTATTGTTGTTTTTAGCTCACCTGAGCGAAGCTCAAGTGAGCTATTGTCATAGCGCGTCGTCCGTCCATCGTCCGTCCGTCCGACGTAAACTTTTAACATTTTCGATATCTTTTCGGCAACCGCTGCACAGAATTTCACGAAATTTCACAGGAAGCAAGTACTCAATGCCCTCTATCAAATTTGTGTTTTTCAAGCCGATCGGAAATCCAAGATGGCCGCCACAGGCTCTGATTGGCTGACACATTTTTGACTTCTCTTCTGAAACTGCGTTACAGAATTTCATGAAACTTCACAGGAAGCAAGTACTCAATGCCCTCTACCAAGTTTGTGTTTTTTGAGCCGATCGGAAATCCAAGATGGCCGCCACAGGCTCTGATTGGCTGACACATTTTTGACTTCTCCTCCGAAACTGCTGCACAGAATTTCATGAAACTTCACAGGAAGCAGGTACTCAATGCCTTCTACCAAGTTTGTGTTTTTGGAGCCGATTGGAAATCCAAGATGGCCGCCACAGGCTCTAATTGGCTGACACATTCTCGACTTCTCCTCTGAAACCGCTGCACAGAATTTCATGAAACTTCACGGGAAGCAACAACTCAATGCCCTCTACCAAATTGTGTTTTTCAAGCCAATCGGAAATCCAAGATGGCTGCCACAGGCTCTGATTGGCTGACACATTTTCAACTTCTCTTCTATAACCACTGCACAGAATATCATGAAACTTCACAGGAAGCAAGTACTAAATGCCCTCTACTAAGTTTGTGTTTTTCGAGCCAATCGGAAATCCAAGATGGCTGCCACAGACTCTGATTGACTGACACATTTTCGACTTCTCCTCTCAAACGGCTGCATAGAATTTCACAAACCTTCACAGGAAGCAAGTACTGATTGCTCTCTACCAAGTTTGTGTTTTTCGAGCTGATCAGAAATCCAAGATGGCCGCCACAGGCTCTGATTGGCTGACAAATTTTCGACTTCTCCTCTGAAACCGCTGCGCAGAATTTCATGAAACTTCACAGGATGCAAGTACTCATACCCTCTATCAAGTTTGCGTTTTTGGAGCCTATCGGAAATTCAAGATGGCCGCCACAGGCTCTGATTGGCTGACACATTTTCAACTTCTCCTCTAAAACTGCTTCACAGAATTTCTTGAAACTTCACAGGACGCAAGTACTAATTGCCCTCTACTTAGTTTTTGTTTTTCGAGCCGATTGGAAATCCAAGATGTCCTCTATAGGCTCTATTTGAATGACACATTTTTGACTTATCCTCTTAAACTACTGCACAGAATGTCACTGAACTTTACAGGAAGTAACTTGTACACCTTGTCCTTCTCAAAGCTTCACTAAAAGCGATTTCCTTCAGGTCTTGACTTTGATTGAAAACATACATACAGTCTCCTCAGGTGAGCGATGTGGCCCCCTTGGGCCTCTTGTTTTATAAGAAGTACTACATGTAAAAGTTACAAAAATTCCAAAAAAAATTTGCAAGTACTTTTGTGAAACAGGCTGCTGATTTGTAAAACCCACATGGAAGACGAGGCATTATCATAAAATCCTTTCTAGTTGTTATATACAATGTATGTGTAGAGTTTGAATCTCATAAGACTCATTTATATAAACAAACTAATCCAAGATCTCAAATTTTCCTTTACAGGAGGCTTTCATTAAGAAGATATTATCCAAACCTTTTAAAGTACCAATTCCAAATTATAAAGGTGAGCTCTTTGCTTTTATACATGTATATTATACTTTGACCATTCAGACATGATCTACATGTATGTGCACTTGATATGCACACAATATTTGATGCTTTTACAATAGTTATGTACTTGTAATTTTTTACGACACTTGTAATACTTATAATGTATCATACATGTATGAAGCCTTACAGATTACTTATTATGCTTATTCTATTATGCTAATCTACATCCCTTAAAAGTTCACGTGATATGTGCAATGTTAAAAAAAAATTATGAATTTATGTTTTCTTCTTTTGAACAATTTTACTCAAATGAGAAATTGTTGTAAGATAAATGTATATGAAAAATACTTAGGAATAAAATTGTAAATATAAACAAAAATTTTGTCAGCTGATGTGATTAAGGCTTCAGAGAGTAAATCTTGAGTGTATGAGTACTTACGAAGCAAAGGAAGTCCTTGTTTTATAGCAAAATAATGGGTGATCAAATTATTTGTCAAATTGTCAGATGTTGATTTATTTCACTTAGGGTCAGCCTTTGCCAGTCGAGTGTTAGGAATCAGACGTCAGGGTAGTAGACAGCCTTTACATGATCCGTGTGAGGAAGGAGCCCTTATATTGTACAGCCCTCCAGAGTTATCTGCCCATGAACAGCTGAAGATTGATTTGTAAGGCATACTACGTACTCTAGGGGTATATTTGTATGTGTATATTTTAGGAACACTATCTTTAGAATTACAAACGCAAGCAAAATGCATGGCCACAGATTTTAGTAAGGAACTTACCTTTGAATAGTTATAATTATGCCTAGTTTCAAGACTTAGTTATATACTTGCTGCTTGCCTGTCATCGAGTTCATTTCCTTATTACCCATAATACACTGAAATCACCTGACCCTTAAAAATGGGGAAGAGGAATTGAAAATACTTGTTAATAATGTCGAGCATATACAAGCATAATATTGCACGGGACTGTCTTACCCTTAATTACATGTAAGTATATTGTCTTCATTGCAATGGTCGTCTTTTTGATACTTAAATGTAGATGTACTTCTAAAATCTTGTTCAAACTTCTGTTTTTTTTTTTTCATCAGAGAGAAACAACCAGTGTTTGTTGTTGTGGATCCAATATTGACTAAGGTTCTACGTCCTCATCAAAGAGAGGTAAATTATCTTTCTTACTGTTGTCCTTTTTTTTTAAAGCTAGTTCAGATTCTTGATGAGTTCTTCCTAAAATAGTCCATTTTCCAGATAAAAAACATGACTGCTCCTAACCTTGATTTTATACACACAGATTACAGACATCACATCATTTGGCAAAATTTTCTATTGTGACGTCACATCTGATTGCACTGTTTGGAAGCACCTTGATGTGTTGTCATGCTTTTTATTTTGACGTCACAATGAAAATATCGCAAAATTTTGTAGTGTCTGGTTTAGTTTAATAATATTTTATTTCATATTATCGAAAAGGATTGGGCAAAAATTTACACAACATCAAATAATAACCTCTACTGATGTCTGACTTTCTCACGAATTTACTGGAAAATCAGCTATTAATCTGAAGAATTAGCTTGTCATGAATTTTTTTTCAATGAATTCTTATTCCCTGTTCATGACTTAGTCAACAACAAATCAAAATAAAATAAAAAATAAAATACTAAATTTGTGGATAGAGAGTGTTCATTGTTATTTATTATATTAAACTTCCCTACGGAGGACACTATTTCATTCATTCTAAAAACTAAAAGTGTAGGATTATTGAACCATTGTTTTAAATATTCATTTATTGACACCTTGATGGAGAGTATTATGTTATGCATCATGCAACAAAGTAAACATTATAGACTTAGCCATTATTAATGTTGAAGCCTCTTTTTCAGGGAGTAAAATTTATGTATGACTGTGTGACAGGACAACAGATAGAAGATAATTATGGTTGTATCATGGCTGATGAAATGGTTAGTACATGTTTATATGGAAATAGACTTTTCACAATCCCTTTAATATTACTATTTCCATGGTACTGAAAACTAAAAACTAAAGGCACTGTTTGAAATTAACATTTTCACCCATACAACAACTGATATGGATGTGTAGGGCCCTGATTGGCTAACATAGTTTTGTCCAAAATTGATAAATGATATTTCACAATACCTTGTAGAAAGCATGTATCTTGGACCTCTAACCAAGCTTATATATTTTTATGCCTACTTGTCAAACTTCTGTAGGAATATTGAAATTTTTGTTCTGTATTTTATAGGTATTTTTCGCACTTAAAGACCTTTCTTTTGGTACCAAAACATGACTTTGTTACTTTGACCTTGATATTGCCTGTTGTTTGACTTACAGTGGATAGTTGTCTACAGGGATAGTGTCTCATTAGTTTTGTCTAATTTGATAACTTATGTATTGTTTAGGCCCCTTTTGAGTTATGAGATGAATGATTTATGCCCTCTTGGGTTCCATGTTATATAACATATATTTTGGGTTTGAAATATAGCTGGAATAGAAAAAGTATGTTAATTTATAAGAGAAAAAAACTGATAAAAAAATTATACTTTATGTACATGTACTAGTTTTTGTCGACATATATAAAGAAGAAACTGGTTGAGTTTGATTTGGCGTTTCTTATTTTCTGATATATAAGTGCATATGTAGGACTTCTGTGATTTACTTTTTCTACTTACAAGGAAGAACAAATTACTTGAAATCTTATTGCTTTATCTTGATTCAGTAGCTATAATGAAAGTGATTTTTCACTGAAACCTGATGACATACTGTAGGATTTCTCAAAGGATGGGCTGATGGGTCCCAATTACAACCACTATAGATGTACCTCTGTTCAGGGACCTTATGAAATAATCACACAGGAACAAACTTTAATATGGTCTGAGGTCATGATATAATGTGGTTAAATCTATCAGATAAGGAACAAGGGAAAAACCTCTGATGTTTCAAATTTTACCTGGCAGAGCCATCCTTGGCACAATTACGTACCATCAATGAATTACATGTCGATAGCTAATGGATATTGATTTTGCAATGCATCAGAAGAAGCGTAAGCTCTTAACTGTCTTCACGTCCTGTCGTCTTAGACAAGCGCTGATTAGTTGTAATCAGCTATCTGACACACTAACCCAGAGGCAAGATTTTATAACGATTCCACCGTCTGGTGTTATATCTAGCGGTAATTATCTAGCCACAGGACAAACTTTAGTCAGTGCTTTTCGAGTGCTTATGTAAAAACTTGGACAAAGATTTTCACTGGAAATGCTCTGGTGAAATCTCTTAAAGGGGTGGACATTGACAAGAGAGTAGAGAATGCAAATTGCAATGCATAATATGTAAAGTCAATTGCTAATTAGAAACTAACAAAATTTTGGTACCCCGCTTTGGTGAAAGTAAAGGGACATTATATCTGGTTTATACATTTGTTCATCTATATACATTTATATGTCTTGCAGTAAGATATTTCTTTTAATACTGAAATTTTTACCCCTGATTATTTAGTGTCATACACCAAAAAGTGGGGGACCACAATTCTTTCATTAGCCTTAAGTTCTGATTTATTGAATGATTTGGGAATTTTAGGAAGATAGGTCTTGAAATTCAAGAATATCTAAGCTCTGTAATTTGAGTAAACTGATATTATTTCTGAGCTTGCTTTGAAACTGAGATCTGAATAACATGTCAACAATAGTTCACCATTTTTAGCTCACCTCGACAAAGTTGAGTGAGCTTATGCTATAACCCCACGCGTCCGTGTCCGCATCCGTGTCCGCATCTGTGTCCAGTTAAGAAGTTTGGGGACAAAGTAGTGATGCTACAGTAACCAAACTTGCACAAGTGATTCATCTTGGGATGCTGAGATGAACCCATGCATTGAACGCAGCATCTGACCCACATTTTCCGCTTGAGTGATTTCAAATTAAAAAGCCAATATTGAGCAAAGTATAAGTGCTACATGTACCAAACTTGCATATTGGATGTATCTTTGATCAAACTTACAAAAAATGACCTAGTCCTACTTTTTCTGCTTGAGTGATTTTGCCAATATTGAGCAAAGTATAAGTGCTACATGTACCATACTTGTATATTGGATCTATCTTTAATCAAACTTTCTTAAAATGACCTTGACCTAATTTTTCCGCTTGAGTGATTTTGCCTTTAAAAGCCAATATTGAGCAAAGTGTAATTGCTACATGTGCCAAACTTGCATATTGGATGTATCTTTGATCAAACTTTCATAAAATGACCTTGACCTACTTTTTCTGCTTGAATGATTTTGCCTTTAAGAGCCAATATTGAGCAAAGTAGAAGTGCTACGTATATCAAACTTGCATATTAGATGTATCTTTGATTAAGCTTTCATAAAATGACCTTGACCTCTCCTCTTGAATGATTTTGCCTTTAAAAACAAATATACATGTACTTAGAAATATGTCCAAATTGAATTTTGCTGCCACGAGGTTAGCTTCGTAATCTGTGATTACCTATCTTTGTAATCCATCTCATTTAAGCATTTCTACAGTATTTTTTAAAATGAATATTGTATGAGATATAATCTAGATGTGTATGAATTATAAAAGATATCGCAAATGTTAAGCTCATAATTTGTCTTCTTTAAGGGACTTGGAAAGACCCTGCAGTGCATTACACTTATGTGGACATTACTGGTAAGTTCTCACTGAATTATTCAATTTAGTTTGAAACTTCATCTCATAAATTTGAAATCTCTGATTCTCTTTGCTGTTGTCCAATAAACTATTTTGTATAGATGTTTTGTCACAGAATTTTATATATTTACTTTTTATGCCTTAAAACCTCTGAATTTAAGGGAAATGCTTACTAAATTGGTGAAAAAACCATAAGAATTACCCTTTACAAAACCTCTGATTGTGACTTTACAAGTTTACACTAAAAATATGTGACATATCTTTGATACTTTGCAAATGCACAACTGTTCAACCATTTAATTTGATGGTGACCTCAGACCTTTGACACATTTGATAATATGTTTAGAATTCCTAGACAAAGTGTTTTCACATACTGTTAATGTGGTTATTTTCGCTGGGGCAAAAAAGCGATGTTACACTTGGGGAGTTATTTGCAATATAAACGTCTCGGCCTGTTTAAGAATTTTGCATGAGGGAATTTTCTTGATGTCCCTTGATTCATCAAATATGCCAAACTTACCCCCACACTAAAATTTCCACATGTACCCGAGGTTATGATTTATTTTTCAGCGTCAAAGTCCAGATTGTTGTCCTTTGATAGACAAAGCTGTTGTAGTCTCACCTAGCAGTCTAGTCAAGGTAAGTCATGTATACTACCTTAGCAGCCATTGCAAACTCTTTGAATCAGTGTTAAAGGAAATTTCTTGTTAAGATTTGTAAATTATATGTTAAAATCATGGTTTGAAAGAAAATTTATATTTTACATCCTGCAGAACTGGTATAATGAAATCAGCAAGTGGTTAAGTGGCAAGGTCAATGCTATAGCTATAGACTCGGGCACTAAAAAGGAAATTGATAAGCAGTTGAGTGAGTATTGAAATAAACACTTAAGTTTATAAAGTAGCAAACAATGTAATGTGTGTTGTAGAACTGTTTGTAAAGTACTTTTAACTGCAACTTTGAAAAGAGTTTATTGTAAGTTTTGTGTACTGAAAATCTAAATAGGTTCCAGGTTTTAGAAATGGTTCCATTTCCAATCTCTTATGTTTATTTCACTATATGTATATTGAATAGGTCAGTTCATGCAGCAGCAAGGAAGGCGAAATCCTTTCCCTATCCTTATTATATCGTATGAAACATTTCGTCTCCATGCCCATGTGATGCATCGAGGGTCAGTAGGATTGGTCATCTGTGATGAGGTACAGAATATTACTTGTATATTGCACATATATCTTTATTCTATATATTAAATATCACTTGATAACAAGTAATCATATAAATCTGAAAAAAAAATTTAAGTGACACTGAATGGTTATTGTTTATGGTTTACTTTCTGCTTTTGGTAACTGTATTTCATGTCAATTTACTTCTTGCCATTGCTCTTTTTATTTAAAAATCCAATTAAATATATTTCCTCAAAGGGTCATAGATTGAAGAATTCTGAGAATCAGACTTACCAAGCTTTGAATGGATTGAATGCCAAGAGACGGATCCTGCTGTCTGGTACCCCAATACAGAATGACTTATTGGAATACTTCAGTCTTATACACTTTGTTAATGGTGGCATTCTAGGTATGTACATGTAGTTTCTCTTTTCTTCCATATTCAAGTCCTTCCTTAAACTTATCCACACCCTTATCTAAAACAAAATCTCTGTCCAATTTGTCATTGTTTAGGTATAGGTAATGATTTCATGTACATGTATATTGTTTTAAAGTCTAGATAAGTATAATTTTGGCATTACCTGACCTTTTTGTACTTGTTACTCTCTGGGTTTATAAATGTACAGTACAAACTTAATCTTTGCACAAGTACCTTGTTGATATGTGCAGAATATTTGCAGGCACGGCTCAGGAGTTTAAGCGTAGATTTGAGACTCCTATCCTGAGGGGTCGGGATGCTGATGCCACTGATGAAGCTCATAAGAAAGGACAAGAAAAACTTCAAGAGGTACATATAAAATTATTTTACAGTATCCTTCAATTAAGAAATGATTGTCTTACTTTTGTTGTTCTTGGGTGTATAATTCTGGTTGCATGGTCACGTGCAAACTCCATGAATCGCAAAGCAGTTCTTGGAAATTTGCATGTGTGCCAACCAGAATTATACAGCCATGAACACCAAAAGTATGACAGTCATTTCTTATATTTACATTTTTGCTAAATTTTAGAGACCCAATTTTTGCAAGAACATTGCTTATAGAGTGAATTACAGCATTAAAAGTATTCTAACGTTTGTAAATCCTCCCTACGTTCAAAACTTGGATTATCTGTCACAATAGGCAACCTGATTTATTGGAATATAATTGTAGCTGCTTAATGGGAGTTCAACATGGGAAATCTTCTAGTAAATCAAATATTTACAGTTATGTTGAAATCGAGCAGACATACAAAATTTATTCATTAGGTGTATCATGTACATATTTTGAAATTATTTCTGTTGTTTGTATTGCATATACATGTATACAATGTAGGCAGTAGATAAAAATGAACAAATGGCAAAATTCAAAATGATTAATTGATTTCTTCACTCTGGATGTAAACATTGTTGTATATTTTATTTACTTTCTAGCTTGCTGCCATTGTGAACAAATGTATCATTAGAAGAACTCAAGCTTTGTTGACAAAATACTTACCTGTTAAAAGTAAGAAATACTTACCTTATATAGTGGTGCTCATATATTTATATGATGATGATTTCAGTGTTACATGTAACTTCTAAGTTTCACTTTAATGTGCATGATGTAAAACAGTGTGTCTATATGGAGAATAAATCGCTTGTTGTAAGAAATTGACATATGTATATAAACCATATCAGTGATGATTTGTTTGGTAAGCCCATAGTAGCATTTATGAATATTGAACTTATAATTTATAAATTATCCAGAAAATAAACTTTTTTTTATATTTGATCAATTTCAAAATAGATATTTCAATTTTTCTTTTTTTCAAAGTGAGCTGTGATGACAGAAACTTGTACGTGTACATGCTCATCCAAATTTCCAAATCGAATTCCTTATTGAATTTGATGTATATAATTTTTACCATACTATTTTCTATGTAGTTGAGCAGGTCATTTGTTGTCGTCTGACTGAGCTACAGTCAGAGTTATACAAAACTTTGGTAAGGTCAAAGGTCAAGGACATTCAAAATCAGGATGAGAAGGTCTCAGCCAGCACTCTGTCTTTCATAACACAATTAAAGAAATTATGTAATCGTAAGTATTGCTGAAAGGTATGAAAATGTATTTCATTTTGAACAAGCTTCTTTGATGTACAATACTTAACCTACTTTTAAGTTTTAGCTAGTATGATTACAATTTTGAAATTCAATGCCTGATTATTTTTTGACACCATTTGAACTTATTTGAAATGAAATTCTACAAATATTTCACTTGTGTTGTTTGTGATACATGTAGTTCACAATTTAAAAATGCAGATTCAATAAGGTATACATGTATTGATATTAGATAACATAAGTTTTCATCAGTTTAATTAGCATTTAGATCTAAAGCTGATACAAAATCATGGACGATAAAACCTCTAAATATCCTGAATATGTTTCTTTAATTATGATGCTTGCCAAATCAGATCACAGGAAATTTTTAAAAAGATGACTTGACACAGATTTCAATATGAATTTCTGTGTGTGTCAAAATATACATGGTGTGCAGCTTGTCCGTTCTGATTTGCATTTAGTCACCTACCTAAACCTTTGTCCTTTGTTCAAAACTTGGGCAACTTTTCTGCCCAAGTACATGTCAATTGATGACGTCAAAGCAATTGATAACAATTAAAGAATGCACGAAAACATTCGTATAATCTTGGTTAGAAGTATTTGTGATCTTCCGTATTAAGAGGGAATCTTGCATATCATTCCCCAAATTTTCAAAATAGAAAAATGAAATATACACTTTTAATATTGAAAACAATTTTCAAAACTGCTGGTCTTTGAAAAATTGATATAATTTTACAGTATTCATTGTAATTTCAGACCCAGATCTGATATTTCAAAAATGTCAAGAGGGTTCAGAGGGATATGAAGGAACGTTAGAGTTATTCCCCCCTGGTCATCACACAAGGACTGTCAGACCAGAGTTGTCAGGTACTTAGAGTTTTATAAACACATACAATATACATGTATCTCTGTTTACGCAGTTTTAAAATTTGACTTTTTGCTCAAAACGCTAAATGAATTGGATTGGTGTTAAAATTAGGGGATAGCATGTTCATATTTGAATGATTTACTGGCATAAATTGTATTATTGTATTGCTTCAAACTGATATTTGCATGTATGAAATAACCTGCAAAGCATTCAAATACAAATACGGTTACTTCCATTCTATTCACTTTTCTGAAATGCATATTTCATGATGTCGCTATGCAGAGTTGGTAAGAACTTGACGTCATTGTTGAATTGAATACATAAATATTACGATTCTATAGCCACAGACTGAATGACCTCAATCAATGAAATTGAATGTTGTATATGACGTGAATTGTAATTCCAATTTTAATGCAGAATTGGTATATACAGGGATACAATCATGATTTATAAGCGTGCTGAATTCTAGTGCAGTTGTGCCTCATAGATTTCTCATAAGGACTGATTTTAGATTTGAAGTACCGTAAACCGTCATTTATTCGTGATCGTTTAATTTTCACGATATTGACCAGATTCTTCGATTCGCAAATATGAAACGCCGTGAATACATTCTAACACATGTGTAGTAAGTTACATATATATCATTTTACGAAAATAAAACGCTGCAAACCAGTCACTTTACTTGCGTTCGCGAACTTAAGACGCCGCTAATAAAAGAAGGGTTTACAGTAATCCTTTATTCACTTTTTCAACATTCTAGGAAAAGTCCTGGTATTAGACTGTTTGTTGGCATTGATAAAGGCTCAGACAAGTGATAAAGTGGTCCTGGTATCCAACTATACACAGACTCTGGATTTGTTTGAAACACTTTGTAGACAAAGAGGGTAGGTAACTATGTTTAGATAGATACTGTAGTTGATATACTGACATATTGGGAACTTCTTTATAATGTAGGGGCCATATTATAGGACTGACATATTGTGTATGGTTGTCCGTCAGTCAGCACTTTAGTTCTGGCATGGTAACTCATTTAGTTTTCGTGTGTCTTTGAAATGAATCAGAATGAATTCTAATATAAATATTTATAGTTTAAAAGTGCACTTGTAAAAGTAACAGAAACAATTTAACGTAAGAGAGAAAATTGTCTTTTATCTGAAGAAAAGATTAACTTTACATGTTTTGTTATTTCTTGTCCTTTAGATGATTTATATAATTTTCAGGTATCTGTTTGTAAGATTGGACGGCAGTATGTCTATAAAGAAAAGAGCAAAGATTGTGGAGAAGTTTAATAATCCATCTGTAAGTTACCTTCATTCATCATTACATGATAATATAGATTATGAATTTGGTTAGCTCTACGATTGTTACACATACATTTTGACTGATGATACAACTTTTGCATGCATGAGTCTTTGATTGACATATTTAAGTAAGATAAATTTGGTAGAAGTGTTTGAGCAGTGCCTTTGATGTAAGGAACAGCCTGTCTTGTATATGCACATATACATGTAAATAAGAACATTATCTTTCTTAATTCAGGATTGAGAAATCTGCTTGGACAGACAACCCATTAATGTTTATATAATACATGTACAGGTCCAATAATATTGTTGTATGTACTCTTTTCAAGGCAGAAAGTTACAAAAACATTCTCTGAATTCCAGAGTCCAGAGTTTATCTTCATGTTGAGCAGTAAAGCTGGTGGATGTGGTTTGAATTTGATAGGGGCCAATCGTCTTGTGATGTTTGATCCTGACTGGAATCCAGCCAATGACGAGCAAGCTATGGCCAGATGCTGGAGAGATGGACAGAAAAAACAGTGTTACATATACAGACTCATAGCTGTAATGACCATAGATCACTATGATTTTTATAGAATTGTTTAAGGCTAAATATTGATGTTTGATTTATAGTGACCTTATTTGTGCTTTGTTACGGGTATGCAACAATTGAACAAATAGCAAGCGCATTTATCGTACATGTAATGTGTGCTAGTAGAATACATAGGATAAATGCACTTGTTGGGTGTTGCATACCCGTGACATAACACAAATAACAAATAACACAAATTATGACATTTATTCTATATATATGCACCACAATTTGGAATACATTTAGTTGGAAACAAGGTGTTTCAACAGTTTTTCATTTCTCTATGCCCATTTGACAACCCCATTTATCAGTATGTTTGATGAATAGCAACAAATAGTGTTCACCTCGTTTTTATATTTCAAGTTTGAAGAATAAAGTATAATATTTTTACTTCAGACGGGTACGATAGAGGAGAAGATATTCCAGAGACAGGCACATAAGAAAGCTTTAAGTAGCTGTGTGGTAGATAAGGAGGAAGATGTAGAGAGACACTTCAGTCTGGGAGATCTCAGGGACTTGTTTAAACTCAATGAAAATACTATCAGTGATACTCACGAAAAGTAAGTCATATCTATAAATGTATTACATGTATATGATAAAATGATGTTTTATTATTAAAACTTAGTGATGTCTTATTCACTTAAAATTATGGATGGAATAATTTGATAAGAAACACTTTCTTTAATGGAATAGTTAATATCTTTGTCATCACATCTTTTAAATTTTTATGCCCCCGGAATCAAAGATTCGGGGGCATATAGTTTTTGGCCTGTCCGTCTGTTTGTCTGTTTATCTGTTTGTCTGTTTGTCTGTTTGTCTGTTTGTCTGTTTGTCTGTTTGTCTGTTTGTCTGTTTGTCCGAAAAACTTTAACATTGGACATAACTTTTGAATGGGAAGTGATAGGGCTTTCATATTTCACATGTGTATTCCTTGTGACAAGACCTTTCCATTGATACCAAAATTTTTGACCTCGTGACCTTGACCTTGACCTTTGACCTACTTTTCAAAAACTTTAACATTGGGCATAACTTTTGAATGGTAAATGATAGGGCTTTCATATTTCATATGTGTATTCCTTGTGACAAGACCTTTCCATTGATACCAAAATTTTTGACTTCGTGACCTTGACCTTGACCTTTGACCTACTTTTCAAAAAACTTTAACATTGGGCATAACTTTTGAATGGGAAGTGATAGGGCTTTCATATTTCACATGTGTATTCCTTGTGACAAGACCTTTCAATTGATACCAAAATTTTTGACCTCGTGACCTTGACCTTGACCTTTGACCTACTTTTCAAAAACTTTAACATTGGGCATAACTTTTGAATGGTAAATGATAGGGCTTTCATATTTCACATGTGTATTCCTTGTGACAAGACCTTTCCATTGATACCAAAATTTTTGACCTTGTGACCTTGACCTTGACCTTTGACCTACTTTTCAAAAAACTTTAACATTGGGCATAACTTTTGAATGGTAAGTGATAGGGCTTTCATATTTCACATGTGTATTCCTTGTGACAAGACCTTTCCATTGATACCAAAATTTTTGACCTTGTGACCTTGACCTTGACCTTTGACCTACTTTTCAAAAAACTTTAACATTGGGCATAACTTTTGAATGGGAAGTGATAGGGCTTTCATATTTCACATGTGTATTCCTTGTGACAAGACCTTTCCATTGATACCAAAATTTTTGACCTCGTGACCTTGACCTTGACCTTTGACCTATTTTTCAAAAACTTCAACATTGGGCATACCTTTTGAATGGTAAGTGATAGGGCTTTCATATTTCACATGTGTACTCCTTGTGACAAGACCTTTCCATTGATACCAAAATTTTTGACCTCGTGACCTCGTGACCTTGACCTTTGACCTACTTTTCAAAAACTTTAACATTGGGCATAACTTTTGAATGGGAAGTGATAGGGCTTTCATATTTCACATGTGTATTCCTTGTGACAAGACCTTTCCATTGATACCAAAAAATTTGACCTCGTGACCTTGACCTTTGACCTACTTTTCAAAAACTTTAACATTGGGCATAACTTTTGAATGGTAAGTGATAGGGCTTTCATATTTCGCATGCGTATTCCTTGTGACAAGACCTTTCCATTGATACCAAAATTTTTTACCTCGTGACCTTGACCTTTGAACTTTTAACCCAGCGACCTCCCATACATGTACTTAACAGAAAATAGTGTTCATACTAACAAAGATGCCACCGGGGGCATTCGTGTTTCACAAACACAGGCTTTATTTGAAAAAAAATTGTAACAAAAATTTCAATTTCATGGTCATGGAAAAAAGTATGGTGAATTTCACTGCTTTATAGTCTTGGAAAAAAACTGATATGTAAGTGAATATAGAGTACTGGAAAGTTTTTAACAGATAAAGGCTTCTCAGAGTCTTTCAAAAAGTTATATTTAATTTTTTGTTGCCTGTTGAGAAAAGCAGCAATTATTAAGTGTGACTATATTTTGTCTGGTAGACATACTTTGGTAGCTATAACATACAAACAAATCTTGCATTGAATGTCTATCACATTGAGAGTCAACACCTAGAGAAGGTCAGTGTCATCTTCAAGTGCATTGTTTCAAATTTTGGGCAAAAAATTTGCAAAGCCATTTGTATTATCCAGTTTGAATTTCAATTCCTGGAATGAAACATATTTTTTTACCTTTTTGAACAAAATATTTCAGGTTCAAGTGCCGTCGATGTGTCAACAATATCCAGGTAAAACCTCCGCCACCAGATAGTGACTGTAATTCTGATCTGTCTCAATGGAATCATTGTGCCGATAGAAAAGGATTAGAAGACATTTTGCTTAAAGGAGCATGGGAATCAGCTATCTCATTTGTATTCCACCATAGATCTCATGACGAACAGCGAAAAACTGTGTAGAATGGTTGTGTTTTACAGAATCGGTGCTACATTTTTGTATTTTTAACACATTTTATGTGTTATGTGTAAGAGGTGTTATGAGTGTGTGTTCTTATATCAGAATGTTTTAATTGAATGAAGAGTAAAATGTTACAATTTGATGTAATGTTAAAACATTGTGTTGAAAGAGTAGTCCTTCAAGATGTCTTCTTCAACAAGAGGTACATTGTATGTAGTCTACAATTTGCATGTCTGTATTAGCTTCCTGGCATTTTGGAAGTTCATGCATGAGATTAGTGTTCTCAGTAACGTGCCTAGATGCGTCCCGGACACATCAAAATTGACTCTGGGTGCAGTATTTTGAAAAGTGATGCGTCACGGGACGCGTCTGCAGACTCATTAATTTTTTCTTTCAACCCCAAGATTTCGGTCTCTAGCATTATTTTTCACACCTCTCTGACCGTACGCAAAATTTAATACCTCCACCGCTACCTGAGTTGACGTTAAATCGAATAGTTACATATTTGTATACCTTGGTGAATCGGTCATATAATGGCTCTTTAAACATACAAGTAACGTAGCTAGAGTGGACATCGTATATGAAAGTAAGAGTTTTATTCGATTGTTCTGCATTAATATTTATTTATCTTCGCCAGAAAGATTTTTTTATATCATGAAATAATTTCCGTGGCTAATATTTAAAGTTTATTCTTCTTACGAGTGACATTTTCATTTTTTAATTGATCTATTTTATATTGGTTTGTTTATTTTGTTCTACAGAAATATTTCAGAGAGGAATTACAAAACGTCATCAATTGATTTTTAAAATGAGGACGTAGATAATACCTCTATCGTCTAGTCCAATATGAGTTTTCCGTACGGCATTGATGACTTAATTGATTCTAACAATGGGGCTGCAATAATGTAAAGACAATATGGATAAGATTTAAACAACAATTATTTGAAAAAATGAGTATTTCTGTAGATTTTAATCCCGAGACTTACATATTTAATCTATATAAAGGAGATCACGAGGACGTCGTCAATTTATCCTTTTTATTAATAAAGAAATATATTTAAAGCTCAAAGGACAGAGAAGAAATACCAACTTTTGAAAAATCATTGTTGTATATAAAACAATACAGGGAAATAGATCTAAAGTCATGCATTTATTATTCCACGATTAAGCAAAAAGGGTAAAAGAAAAATGGGAGAGTATATTTCAGGTAATTGAAACATAAATTTCACTTTTGTAAGACATAGTACTTCATGCTTTAAACTATAATATGTATGCTTGTAAATGAACCTTAGTCAAATAATGTCTGTGTATGTATGTGGAAATCGAACAAAATATAAATAAAAAAAAAAAAATATTCTAACAATCACAGCTTACAACTTACAAGTTTGTAACTTGACGTGCCATTCAAACATGAACTTTAAAAATGGTTAAATATTACTTGTAGGCTTTGTTTAATTTTCTTCTCATGGAAAATTCACAGGTTTTTTTTATTTGGCAAAAGATGATCGGATGAAAGTGATGAATGGTCAACACTACTAGTAGTCTAGATTGCCATGTTTATAACCGGGACGTACTTTAACTTAACTTATATATACATCCCTGTTATAACGTAGGAATACATATCACTCACATTATGAGTGAATTGAACAGTGCAACATTCTTAGAATTAAAGGCCTCTTTGTCAGTAAAACAATTTAAATGAAGTTTACATATGAAATTTAGCCAAACTTTGTGCATAATTTTTTTTAGCAGTCAATGGACTAAACACCAGTTGAATAACAAATTTACATCACAGCTAGTTTAAGTTGTCATATAAGAAATACCAATTGTACACACATTATTGATGCATTCATCAATCAGTAGATATAATGTGACTCGCCAAAATTTTAATGGTACTCACCAAAATTTCCTGGTACTCACCATTTACAAAAATGGTGAGTCCCAGGACTCACCATCTCAGATTCCTACTGAGAACCTTGCATGATATACATGTACATCTAAATCTATTTGAGCCATGTGCAAGACTTCCAAATCCATGGTGTGATTGAGTATTTGATTATGATATTCTGCTGTAAAATTCTATCAGCAGGTGTGAGTCTCTGAAATAATCTGTCACTTGGACCAATACTTTTCAGTGTAGGCTGATATTGTGATACTTTACCTTTCAACTCAATAGGTTTGACCCTGTCTAAATTAGTGAAAAAGTAAGATCATTTTTGATAACCAACAAGCATTGTTTGTGACTCCCATAGAAATATTTTCTTCGTCTTTACATCAAAGGGAGATACATCCAAATCGTAAAATAAAAGCACTGCACTGCTATATGATGAGATATTGATTATTTCCTCATAATGCTAGTATGCACAATATTCATCTGTCAGAGGGACAATAATATAAGAGATTTTGATTATGTGAATAGTGGAAGTAGCAGACCTGCCTACTTTAACGTTTTTGGCGTAATTTTTACAATTTTTTATCTTCAAATACGCTCTACGCTTTTGCTGCTCATTTTTATGCGTAAAACATATTTTCAAGCAGAATTACCTATTAAAATATTTAAAACAAATAGATAGAATTGACTGTATAATTTCATTGTAAGTTGAGGGTTTGATATCGTATAAGCAATTGTGTAAATGATTAAGATTTGTACAAATGTCAAAGTAGGGAAAAGACAATGATTTCTTTTCTCAAAATTATAATCAATTGTTTATATTACGCTTAACACCCCTAAATTATACTTTCTTTAACAACATTGTACACTTTTCGAAAGAAACAGGTAGGCAGGACTGAAGCAGTGTTTTACTTCGTTTATAAGTTCTCTGATAAGGCAACTGGAGATATTACTCCCCATGTCTATGCCTCTTCATGTAATGAAAAAGCTGTCATTGTTTTGCTTTATCTATGTCATTATGTTAGATGATAAATCAAAGAACCTTGCCATCTATCTCAAACAAAAGTTATACTTCTCAAAAGGAGAGTTATGGGGGCTGATTGATATGTTGTGAGCCTCGGTTTTCTGGGTTGCAGAAGGTACTCTGCTGATAGATTATCTCCAAAAAGGACAAACAATCAATGACACATACTATGCTTCACTTCTGACACAGTTACGGGAAAATATTTAACTTAAGAAAGCTCACTAGTTAAAGGTGTGTTGTTCCATGAGGACAATGCTCCTGTTCACTAGTTTAATGTCACTGCCATGGCTGCCATTCATGATTGTGGCTTTAATTTGATTGAGCATCCGCCTTATTCACCTGATCTTGCTCCATCAGACTTTCATCTATTCTCCAAACTGAAAGCAGCTATTTCTGGCACCCACTTTCAGTCTGATGATGACGTCGTACTTGCAGTGGATGGCTTTCTGAACAGTCATGATAAGGAGTTCTTTTAAAAGTAGTATTGAGGCCCTTAAACACCGGTGGCAAAAGTGTATAGATACTGAAGGGGATTATGTAGAAAAATAATGCCAAATGTCTGATAAAATTCAAATCCTTAAAAATATCAATCGTACTTGGTGTCTTTGCAATCAACTTTAGCCATGGTCATTACTTTTGATTGGTAAATTGTATTTCACATGTGTATATCTTTTATGGCACGACCTTTTTGTTGAAACCATGAAATGACCTTGGCCTTGGAGTCTTACCCAATGTTACAAAACTTTATACTCTAGTTTTTAAATTATATGTGATAGAGCTTCACATGTGTAATCCTTGTGACAAGACCTTTTGATTGGTACCTTAATTTTTGACCTTGACCTTGGACTTTGACTTACCTTTAATAACTTCACTGCTTAGTGATAGGCCATTAATATTCTTTGTGACAAGACCTTTACCGTGGTATCAAATTTTGCTCTTGTGATGTTGACTTCCGCTTTTGATCTACCTTTACAGTATTTGATTTATACTGATATAGCTGCCGATTGGGGCATTCATGTTTCATAAACACGATGTATTACAACTAGATACAAATGGTAAAAATTTGTCTTTATTAAAAATGTCCTCTCACAAAGGGTTAAAAATATTGAATATGAAAATCCTATAAGTTATGGTCAAGGGTAAACCTTACTATCAAAAGTATGTCAAACTTTAAGATCAAAGTCACGAGGTCAAAACTTGATACTAAAAGAATGATCTTGCCACATTGAGCAACCGTGAAATATCAGAACCCTTTCACTTCCCATTCAAAAGTTGTGGTCAAGGTAATTTTCTTCAAAAGAATGTCATGCTTATAAAAGTATTGTTACCTTTCGTTAGCACTGACCATAATTTTTCAAATGTTAAAAAGGATACCTTTGTGGCAAGACGTACATTTGAACTGGTATTAAAATTTTGGCATTTGCATTTCACGTTGAATGAATTAAATGGTTTTTCTTTTCCGAAGTGACTTGAAAGGTGTTTGGAATGCCATGCCGTGTTTTGCAATCTTTATGTTTCATGGTTTTCCTTCTGTATTACTTCCATTTTTATCAATTTGAAATTATTGTTACAGAACGGCGTCATGAGTTGATCTTCGATTGATACGTGCACTATTATCCCTTCAAAGCATTTCTTGCAAGGTCAGGTCTGTATACCTGTCCAAGATTAATAAATCAAGTGCTAGTTTTAGAATCAGAACGGAAGGATGACACAAATGTCAAACATATGTGAAACATCACAAAGACAGCAAGTGTTCAACATATATGACCAAATCTGCGATATCGGGGACATAAAAAGTTGTCTCAATCTGGAAGACCAACATATATATTCTTCAAAGTCCACAATAAATCTAAGGATATGATTTAGACCTGTGTCTAGAAAGAGAGACACATCTTTTTCAGCATGCTCTATCAATGATAGCACGTGGAGACTGACATATATTTAGGATTTGAAATATTCGTTTAAGTACTGGTCGGCAGAAGGGGTTAGTAAAGTTTCATTAAAATAATCGGTCAGACCAGCTAAGTTGTAAGGTACGCCACTATCGATCTGGATTGGTTCCGAGTACACTCCGCTTTACTTTGTGGAATATGCGACAAATGCAATTATATGAAGTTCAACAAATCCTCAATACCAATTACAAATGCTGTAGCAGCCAGTATGAAAAAGCTAAAAAGGAAGAGGACTTGGTGCATTCAATGTCGCACTACTTTTAAGTGAAGTAGTGGACAATATAAAAGACGGAAAGCCGATGGCAATCTACAAGCTGAACATTTGTTTGATGTAAAGTAAGGCAATTACGGACAATTCATTTGGGTCTGAGAAACGGGCATAAAAATTTCGATAATTTAGGGAGAAACGAAGTTTTCATGGTCAGCTCTTACAATCAGGAATTCGAACGCAAAAACTTTAGCATTGACCATAATTTTTAACATGTTGATAAGGATGTGTAAACTTTGGACAAGACCTTGGCAGTAATACTAAAATTTTGGCATTCGTTTTACGATCTCATCTTGTTCAGTTGTTAAACATCTTCAAATTCAATAGCATCATTTAAGAGCAGGTAAATTTGCAGCAAGGAATAGACATGCACGTTTCGGGTACTTAACCCTCGACAGTGATCCTCAATCTAAACAACGTAATATGGCAAAAGAGTTTGAAAGTTATTATGTCGAAACATGTACCAAAAGACGTAGCAGGATGGGTGGGATATGATGCTACAGGACCCACGTTTCAAGAAAGTTTGATAAGAGAAATGTTCGAATGCGTTGAAGAAACGATCAACCGAAATTGATGAATCTTTTAATTCTTCTATTGAAAAGTGACTACCATGTATTAGAATTCTTTTTATGGAATGTATTGCTATGTTGTGTTTTACCAGCATTCTCTTATTTTGTTATGTGGTTCATGATTTTCCCTCTGTTTTACTTCCATCTTTATCAATTTGAAATTTGGTCACAGAATGGAGTCAGAAGTTGACCTTCGATTGATACATGCACTATTGATGGTTAAAAATCACTCCAAAACATTTCATTCTAGATCCAATCTGCATATTTGACCAAGGTTAATCAATCAAGTGATAACAATTCTGGCACTAAATTAGAATTAGAACGGAAGGATGACGAAAATATGTCAGACAGATATTAACATCACAAAGACAACAAGTCTTAAATGTCAATTGTTGTGTTCACCTATAGACACGACTCATGATTTATCTGCCTAAAATTAAAATGATGTATGGAATGCTTTGTTTCAACAGTTCAGAGATTATGAGAATACTCCAATACTGAATTACAGATGAATAGTAATAATAGAAGACCGGGTAACTCTGCCAAGTTTTGGTTTGGATTGCGGGCCACGTAGTACACAACTTTGTTGCCCTGTTTAAAATGTGCCAATCCTATATGGAATGTTATACCCAATTCAAAAACGCTCGTAGATACCAGTACATTTTTGCTGTATGCCTTACGTCACTAAAATTACTGAACAGCTAATATGTATATATGCTTTTATCCCTGTCAAAGACAATGCTGCATCCAATCTTAGAATTAAGAGAATCGCTACAGAAGTATTCCAGAGCTGCCTTCTCGACGAAACAATCCGCATTTGGAGCGCCAGACATGCATGCATGACATGGTCGCCATAGCAAAATAACCTCAGCCAGAGCATGTTTTGTAGATATTGTTTTCAGTTTCGTGCGTAAACATCGACGGCGGATGCGTCTAGCCAAACAGGGGATGCTTACTCCTCTTGGGCACCTGTTCCAACTTCTAGCTTGCTAGGGGTCCGTCGATGTTCATTTTGGTGCTCTATTGTAAGTGCTGTTGAGATTATGGTAATGCAGGATCTTCTTTATCTCTCTTGGGTAAATGTAAATGGATCCTTGAGCTTCAGTAGTAGTTCGAGCTAAAATGATTCTAAGTAGTATAAAAACTTAGGTAGCGTCAATTCCTTTGAGAAGAGGTTTAGAATCGAAGAAGAGAAAAAAGAACGAGCGCCAAATTAAGATGTAATGGGAATTAATCTAATTTCGATGTATCGAATTTATTTTAGGAAATTGTAGTTATTTTAGACATCAATAAGTAAAAAAGGAACATTTTAATGCAAATAGGATAATGATGATTGCTATGCATCACGCCATCACCTTTAAAACTTTTTTGAAATGATCTGAAATGGTATACCCTCCATAAGCAATCTTGTGGAAAATCACAATAAAATTATCTGCTTCATTTTGAGAGGAACTTCCTGAGATTTATCATCTTGACAGTATGGAACACCCACCCAATATTTGTTGTGTATTTTTGGCGGGTTTGTCATAGACGTAGGCCTGCCTTATATGGTGAAGTACATCTCATCAAGAGTTGACGCCAACAAAGGGTAGATATGTAAAGATAAAGGTGATATGACGCGTGCATCAATCATTTCTAATCTTTATGTGAAATCTAGTACCTATTCCGTAACAATAATCAATATGGAAATACACGCGATAAGTGCCACTGATTCGATCTTTAAAGTAACAATTAAATGACTCGTTCATTAAGAGCAAAATAAATCTTTTTGAACTGTGACCAGATCTTGATCGTGTTATGTTGTTACGTGGTCTCAATAAACATCTTTTGTTTCGTATCGTATATAAATTGATCGTCGGATGACGTCTGATCCCATTTTGAAACAGAGTATCGAAGAAACCAAGTCGCCTATTTATTTTTCATTTGAAGTGCTATAGATACGTACGTTGATGCTGAGAATTATAATTAAGTTGGAAAATGGTAATATTAGACTGTGAACACACTAAAGACTCTATGTTCTCTTATGGTCCGTGTGACTCGTGTAGGGAAAGATGTGACTCAATGGAGAGTGCTTCTGGAGGAGACCGAAATTTCAGAAGATCTTGGAAGAAAGAATCACGAGGACCACGTGTTCAGTGGGCAGATGAGAGGAAGCACGAAGACTTATCGTCTGCTTCAGATTCAGAGGGTGAACAGCATCCTGATGACGTCAAACGGGTATCGTCAAGAGCTCCAAGACCCATTTTGAAGAAAAAGACTAGCTGTGTGGTAATCGTTTATAAACAGTGATGTGATTCCAAGAAATACAAGAAACTGACGACACTTCTAAAGGTGGAAACGAAAAACTGAATATTCAATAACATTCGTGACGCAATGACAGACGCAGTATACCGGAATTCGCAAGGCATATATATAGACTTTTGTACACAGAAACCATACGTAGGATGACGATGGAGTTGCTTGACTTCAGATTTAGATATGATATTATTATGAACGGTGCTTGGACTTGTGCAATGAAACGATGTAATAACTTTTATCACTTCTTTCACTTGCATATTATACATTTGTTGCAATCAAAATGCCATAAAGTTATCATTAATTTAGTTAGACTATGAGGTACGGCAAATAAATATACATAATATATTATGTAGAAATATGTTTAAGTATATTATCATTTCATTGAGAAGGGAAGATCAAAATATGATATGAAATATATTTGTTCAGTCAAAACATATCCCTCATTCAAAATTGAGATTAAACTTATGAAAATATTTTTCCTGTGTTATTATTATCATCAATGTACATTATTATGATAGACATCATTATTAGATAAAGAAGATCCTGACGACAATCTCAACAGCACTCACAATAGAGCACCAAATTGAGCAATTAGTACCAGAGTGAGCGATATGGATTCAGGGTATCATCTCAGTGCGAGATAACGACTTTGTCAATACAACCATTTTTATATCTGTAATTTGATTTTCAAATTCGTAGTTTATACTTTTTTGAAGAAAAAATACATTTGAGAAGGACCAGAATGCTCTATAGAATCAGAGTTTGACCATTCGTTTTCTTCACTAACATATACCAAGATACATGAGTACATCAATGTACCATAGGCACGCATTGATTGGGCTTACAGTGTTCATCGATTTTATGAGCCTTATTATGAATTATAGTCAAAGTTGGAAGAGACGACAATAAATACACCAAAATCAACGTGAAGGAAATCGCAATTTTCATCATAAATCAAGACGAATGCAATGGATTTGCCATCGTACTACATACAAAATCTGAATCACACTAGAGCATTTTGAAAATAACAAAACTGATTTTTAAGGAAAAAAAAAAGATCTTCAACAAGTATGCATGAGAGCGACAACACCAAGCCATCCAAACAACTAATAACACAAACTACTGTAAACATGGTTATTTTCGCTGGGGGAAATTTTCGCGAAATGACCATTGCAACAGTACTGATGGGCGTAATTTTGGCAAAATCGGGAGTATTTCCCTTCGTACTGGTTGTAATTTTCACGCAGGGATTTTTTCTGCGACTATCATAAAATCGCGAAAATTACTCCATGTGAAAATTTCCACATTTACGGTATTTAATTTTCCTTATCCGAAGGCACATGTCTGTGGTCATGTGTTTTTCAGAGGTGAACAAGATTCATATGGGAACTGACCATAGTGCAAATATCCGTAGTTATCGTAACAAGCAATGGTAACCAGACAAACCAACTTCGACAAACAACGATGGACAGCGGAACATTATACACGCACACCAAATATACAAATATACACGTGAAGAAAAAGGAAGTGTTAACACTTTACTGCCTAAGGGAAACAATTGTGGTATTGCAATGGTCGTGTATTATTTCAGCAATTAAAATATATTTTTAGCCGAGTTGCAAAACTCGGCTCTTAATTTGATGTGAGACGGGCGGGCGGGCGGGCGGGCGGGCGGGAGGGCGTCAACAATTGCTTTCCTGACTATAAGTCAACTATGAAAGAGGCTATAACAATGAAACTTCATACACTTACTCACCATTAGTCAAGGATGAGCCCTATTGATTTTGGGGTCAAAAGGTCAAAGGTCAAGGTCACAGGACTCAGATGATTGAAAATGGTTTCCGGACCATATTTCAGCCTGTATTGCACCTATAATCATGAAACTTGCCAGAAATGTTTCCCTTGAATCAAGGATGAGGCCTATTGATTTTGGGGTCAAAAGGTCAAAGGTCAAGGTCACAGGACTCAGATGATTGAAAATGGTTTCCGGACCATATTTTAGCCTGTATTGCACCTATAATCATGAAACTTGCCAGAAATGTTTCCCTTGAATCAAGGATGAGGCCTATTGATTTTGGGGTCAAAAGGTCAAAGGTCAAGGTCACAGGACTCTGTTGATTGAAATTGGTTTTCGGACCATATTTCAGCCTATATTGCACCTATAATCATGTAACTTGCCAGAAATGTTTCCTGTGAATAGAAAATGACCACTTTTGATTTTGGGGTCAAAAGGTCAAAGGTCAAGGTCACAGGACTCTGATGATTGAAAATGGTTTCCTGGCCATATTTTAGCCTGTATTGCACCTAAAGTCATGAAACTTGCCAATAATGATTCCCATGAATCAAGAATGACCCCTATTGATTTTGGGGTCAAAAGGTCAAAGGTCAAGGTCACAGGACTCCGATGATTGAAAGTGGTTTCCGGACCATATTTCAGCCTGTATTGCAATTATAATCATGAAGCTTGCCAGAAATGTTTCCCATGGATCAAGGATGACCACTATCAATTTTGGGGTTAAAAGGTCAACGGTCAAGGTCACAGGACTAAGATGATTAAAAATGGTTTCCCGACTGAATTTGAGCCTGTATTGCACCTATAATCATGTAACTTGCCAGAAATGTTTCCAGTGAATAGAAAATGACCACTTTTGATTTAGGGGTCAAAGATCAAGGTCACAGGACTTAGGTAATTGAAAATGGTTTCCAGACCATTTTTGAGCCTGTATTGCACCTATAATCATGAAACTTGCCATTAATTTTTGGGTCAAAAGGTCAAAGATCAAGGTCACAGGACTCAGATGATTGAAAATGTTTTCCCAACCATATTTGAGCCTGTATTGCATCTATAATCATGAAACTTGCCAGAAATGTTTCCCGTGATTTAAGTAGAAATAAATTTCTCGCGCTTTCCCAGATATTTGCTTGTTTTTTGTCATTTATATACCACTGAGAAAAAAGAAATTGCAGAAAAAAAAGAGTCTGCCCAAAAAAGTAAAAAGAAAAAAAAAAAAAAAAAAAAAAAGAAAAATAAAAAAAAAGTAAGAAAAAATGTAAATATGAAAAGAAATGAAAAAAAAAATGAATTACAGAAATAGAAAAAAAAAAAAAAAGGAAAGTAAGAAATTGCAAAAAAAAAAAAAAACAGAAAGAAAAGAAAAAAATTACAAAGGAAAAATAATGAATATTTAAGATATGAATTGTACCTTATTCTGTATCTTTAGAGTATGCTTTGTTAAATCATATTGTACATACAAATACAGTTCAATATTTAAATCCAATTCTACATAAAAGTTCTTTGTTCTTTGTTTTATAGTAGTTCTCTTTTGCTTAAGGTTCCTGCACCCTAATAGACAACTTTCGGTTAAAATTTTCACAACATTTCGCCATTTCCAACAAGTACCGATGATTTTATCATCGCAAATGTTCGTACATAATAGTATGAGTTTACAAATGGTACCATGTAAACAAGAAAAATTAGGACATAAAGTATTCTGTATGATGAGATTGAAAATCTGTATCCTTGAAAATATATTACACGCTGATATAGAATAAAGAGAAGACCATTTCTTGATCCAGAAATTTTCATTTAGGACCACAAAATGTTGTTACCAACCATACACATTTCATGTTAGTCTGCATATTCATACTTACATTCCAGTTTTGCAACTCGGCATTTTGCATCTTCGATGCATTTTGAGCTTATATTATACTTCAGAACTTTGCTTTAACCACTGATTGGGGTTCTTTCTTTTTTAACACCAATGTTGAATCATAAAGTCTTCAATGAGCCTTTTACGATATTCTATTTATCTATTTATTAATTTTTAAAATTATTATATTAATAATATTGTAAAATGCTTATTGAAGATTTTATGATTCAGCATTGGTGTTAAAAAAGAAAGAACTCCAATCAGTGGTTAAAGCTAAGATCTGAAACTAATCAAATATATTTTAATGACTGAAATAAAACACGATCATTGCTATACTACAATTCCTTTTTCTTCATGTGTTCGTTTTTCACTTTATTTCGTCGTGTTCGAATTTTGGTGTCTCTATATCTGTTTATTTCTTCCAATTACAAGAATCGTCTATCTTTAAAATTCTTTGTTGTTTACATGATTTGAAAGAAGATTCAAAAATAACTCTTTTGAATTCTTTGGAATAACTAAACTAAATAAGGTCTCAAAAACAAAAGAAGTATGTAAATAAAATCTATTTCGGTCTGTTGTGTATATCATATTTAATAGGTAGTATTCATATAGGGCAATGTGAAGAAAACCCAACAAATAATGATACCTGTTTACATTCTTTGTATCAGACTTCCAATTGGGTCTTCGCCATTTAATATGTACTTTGTTTCAAAATATGTATATATATCCAAATATGCGATTATTTCTGGTGCGCAAACTGCACAATCTTTAAATTAATGTATACATAAAACACCCATAATGTTAGCTGCTAGCTTCGTTCTACGCAGAAAATTGAAATACACAACGCTCCTAACACTTAAAATCAACTTTCTTTAACAAAAATTTTGCGAAATGAGAGAGGTGTTCTTTGTCACCAAATCGTGACTATCAGGCAATGGATAGAACACAATTTTCAAGATTTTGGACATGCAAAATTATTTAATCGATAATAGATTAAAAACCATAAATGCTGAAATCATCCAAGGATCCATCCACCACCTCACCTATCTCATTCAGAAATTTCTCGTACATACTTGAGTTGATAGAATGAACGGACAAAAAATTCTTACGTAACCTATAATAAAGTAATATGAAAAATCTAAATGTTATATAATCCCTCTTCTACTTTCGTCACTCTGTGATCTGTAATTAGAAGAAAAATATGAATGCAAAGAATTGACTATTGAGATACAGGAATTTTACAGGTACATAAATGAGCGATTTCATGTTTATTTTGGGACATGGAGAAAGATACATTATCTCATAGGAATAATAATTTTGGATGATGATGTGTGCATTGCTCTTCGAAAACAACCACGCCCTGTGTGCATTTAAATATTTTCAATTTGTTTGATCAATTTATATTCTAAAGAGAAACAGCGCATGCTTTTCAGCAGAGTAAATCGCTCTAAGTTTGTATCAAAATGCTTTTGAGTAATAATTTGATAGCTTTTGCACGTGGACGAATACAAAAGGTTGGATAAAAGCGGGATGCACGTCAGAAATTCAATATTCCACCTCTTTCGCAGCCTTTTTCAAAAGCAATGCAGGTTCATTGATTTTATGTAAATATTAGAAATGCAGAGACCTTTTGAAGATAGATTTGTATTTACTCCAATTGCATGGATTTTATCAAATCCTTTTGTCCAAAAGCGAGATAGATCTCCAATATAGACTTATAAGAACTTGAAATTCGATTGCACTTGATAAATAAATGGCAATATGTTTGAATTATTCAGTGTCTTTCACAATATTGGTAATAAAGTACAATCTTTAGTCACAAAGGTTAAAAGCCGTTGACATCAATGTAAGGTGATAACGGGCCCGTTCCTCAATCAATCAGTGTTGGCCTGTTTCCAGGTTGGCTAGTCGCCGCGGTCTATCTGATAAAACATACGTAAACATCGTTGTTTTTCATTAAGAATCAAAGGAACGAGACCTGTGGTCGAGCAACAAATCAGAAGCTATTTTGTAGAGCATCTAACAACTTAATCCAAAATTCGTCTGTCTTTGACGAAACTAACTACTGTGAAAATGAGTGTATAAAGTTTTTGGAAATGCTGGCTTCTGAGTGAAATCAGCCGTTTAGAAAAAACGGTAACATTTTAATTTTCCTATCTAAGGAGTGAGAAATTCTGAATGTTTTAGGAACTAATGAATGATACTGAAACCGAAAAGGAAGTTGTAAATAATCAGAAAGCAAGTGAGAGTAAAAAGACAAACATGGTTTTTACAGAGTGTGAACACAGTAAAAAGTCCATGTTCAGCATCGGGCCTTGTGAACAATGTCGACAAAGACGAAATTCTGTCTCATCAAGCAGTGAAAACACAAAAACAAAAGTGAAAATTGTCCCCGAAAGAAAACTGTCAAATTCACGTGTTCATTGGCCAGATGAAGATAACCATCAATTATCTGTGACAATTAAAAGTAAAACGTTTGAAGACACGGACCTACAGACAGACGGTGTGTCTGACACTTTGGATCACCATCATCATCATCATATACCAGTGGCGTTGTTTGTGGAAGAACATTGTGAAAAAGTGAAACCTATTCTTAAACATAAACAGACTTGTGTAATGATGGTCCACGACGATGAATGAATTAATTATAACTTTTCTTTTTCCCATTTGTGTTCTCTTCATAATTCGACCTTTGTAACGCTTTTACTTATAGATCCGATATTTCTTGCAGTAAGTTTCTTTTTACTCGTTTACTCGTATTTATTGAAAATATGAATTAAAACTAAATAATGTACTTTTTAGGAAATTCTGGAACTCTAGAATAGCCAGACGTGCGACCTAATGTTTGGAGTAGATTTATTTCTTGGGTTGCATCCTTTGTAATCTTAAAAGATTGCTATTTTTGCTCCTTTTTACTCAGTATCTCTGGACCAAAATTTGCCTAGAATTTTCTGAATTTGGTCAATTCTGACACAATCACGAGGATGGCTTATTGAGAAAGCTTCAAACAAGTGCATTGTAAAAAAGTGAGAATTAATATTGGTATTCTTATTAACTTTACAGCTAAATGAACACAATTTCAAATAATTTTATTGGTTTAACTATAATGGCTCATTTTGGATTATACTGATTTTGATATGAAATATTAGGAGAGAAGAGCACGTGAAACAGCACAAAAACAGAAATTCCCACATAGCCTGTTTTGTCTGATTGAAAATCTTCTCTTGCATTCATTTTGTTATTGCATGTTTACAGTTAAAACAGGTCCATGTGTATGTATTTTATATTTGAAGAAAACCTCACTTTATTATGTTTTGTTTCATTCTTGTATGTCATAATCATCTACATTTCATTTGTATTTAAGTTTCAATGATTATGATATGAATAAATTGTCAGTATCTAAATTGAAATTCTTCAGATTATTTTTATTGTTCTTGTAACATACATGTATAGCACAATATATGTAGAATTGCTTAGAACCAATAATTTGATCATACCTGAACAGTAGCTCCCTTACAATTATGTATACAATCATAGTATTTTTCAAGTATTGAGCTAGGTTAAATTCACATGCCTACAATTTTCAACAATTTGTATGATTCAAGTAGAGAGTTAACGGAACAAGAAGGTAATACTTGAATTTACATGTACAGTGAAACCTGTCTAAACCGATATCGACTCGGACCAAGAAAAAATATCGGTATAGACAGGTTATCGGATTAAACAGGTTTAATAGAATCAAGGCCATCTGATAATTTCTTCAAAGTATCCTTATATTCCTAATGAAAAATTCATTATTAAACTGTGAAACAGCTAGTAATGCTTTCATGTTTACCATTAACTTTTAAAACTCTTATTTCTCATAAAAAAATATACTCTCTGAGATAAGTTACATTAAATGTTTACTCCATGAAAAAGATTTTAAGTCAAATGGAATTGGCCTTGGGATTTCATATTTGAACTATGTGACAAGTTAACATACAAATTAATCTGATCATAATACAAACAATTAACACACTGGCCATGGCTTGGGCAGGTTACTAATAAGAGAAATGGAGTCCATTGAGCTATACTTTTAATTGATCAGCTTGGGGTGAAAATTAATCCAAACATGGGTTTCTCAAGGTACTAGGTGTTGTTTTAACATATCGGTTTACACAGTGTAAAATACATGAATAAAATCTCACTGGGACCAAAAATGTATATCGGTATTCGGAGTAGGCAGTATTCGGTTTACACAGGTTATTTTATATAGGAAAAGATAGAAAATTCTTTGGGACCAAAAAAATCTATCGGAATAGACAGGTTATCGGATTAGACAGGTATCGGTTTAGACAGGTTTCACTGTATCCACAAATGTCCAAGTCAAAATTTGGTATATTGTGCTTCAGAGTTTGACTGTTTGGAAAACATACTCTTCAACTACGTTCCATTACACTGTGCAGAATAAAAGATCTTGTAGACAAATAAGTATGAAAATAGATACAGAATGTACAAAAGACAAATGATGCGCCGTTTCTTAGCTCGTCAGTATATTTTTTTTAATATATAATGACAAGAAGGAACTTATCATGGGAGAACCTTCAAATACTGTGAACTTAAAAAACTCCCATTTCTTCGTGACGGGAAACCACAAAATTGAACGATGAAAAAGATATATAACAAATACTCATTTACCGATATATCATCTTAATAATTTTGAAATGGCCGAAGATTTAAAATTAAATAGTTCGTAAACCTGGATCATGCAAAGGTAATTAAACGGGTCATCTCAGTATTTACATTTTGTGAACGAGTGTAAGATAAATCTACTTATTAAACAATATTTCATCAAATGATACGTATTGCTGAACACCTGTCTTTTAAGTTCTGGCAATTTTTAAAAGCATTACAGTGTTTGTGAAATTCACCATGACTAGTATTTTTTGAAGTACCGTCTGTATAAAAGATGCACCGATATCAACACAATTGAGCGCATATTTGATTTTTCATATAAATTGTATTTTTGATTAATAGATGAATTAATAAAATAACGAATGAAAATAAAGCTGAATTTAAAAATCGACAATGGACCACGTTTCTTTACGCGTGCTAAAATATTGGGTAAGGGAAAGTATGCGTGGACGTAAGACGTTTTATCGAATTTCTCATTTAGAGTATTAAACGATCAAAACATCGGTTGTTTCTGACCTTATTTTTGTTCAAATCATAAGATAAGGGGAGTAATTGATTACAAAATTATTCGTTGTTCGAATGGATTTAACAAAACTCCGAAGGTCTGTTGACATTCCCGATACACGGGTAGGTTAACGCAAACTCTAAAGCCGATAACCGAATTGGAGTAAAACCAAATTATATGTAAACTGACCATTGGCTTATTTGTATGTTTACATATATAAATATCAGGCCAATAAAAAAGACAACTAAAGAATAGATTCAGAATATTGACATATGCAGAGACGATACTATCATTTAATGCTTTCGTCTTTAGCTTCCCTAATAACGAACAAACGACGGTATCTATGTTCGATTAAAGAATGTAAAGGACCTTGAGAACTAAATTGAAATTGTTTAGATAAGAGAGTGAATCTTTGAACACCGGGATAAGTAGGTTATACCGAAGGATGAAATTTTATTGTAAAATTTCTCACAGACTGTGAATATTGACCTGTACTGACAATTTAACTCACTATTGAGAATCTTATTGAAAATTATTGAAGATCGAATGGAATTCGCATTATTTTGATCTTGTTGATTTCATAATAAATTTTGCCATTTTGAAATACTTCATAACACACAAACAGAAGAATATGGTGCTCTTATGAAACTTATATAATAATTCCTTTCATTCAGCGAGGTATCTAAAATGTACACATAAGGCCCTTCTTGTAGTAATGGAAAACATTTCAGGCATTTATCTTTAAAAGTGGGCGTTTCCAAATTTCATGTAGGATTTTGTTTTTCAGAAAAGCTCTAAATGAATTAAAAGTCTCTGACAAGACTGAAGCTCTCCTGGTTGTTTGGTAGCTTTCATGTAAGTGGTAGGATCAAGGAATAAAAAATAGTATCAGGTTCACAACAAGACCACAGACGCATTTTAATGCAAAAAGAATGAACTCTCTATCAATTACACTTTTCTGACAATAGGTGTTCACAAGATTACATAGAGTTATATAGGAGAAAATGACCACGCACTTCTTTTAACCCTGGGGACGAGGAACTCAAACAAAATATCAGGTGCACAAATAGAACACAGACTGATTATAATGCAAAAAAAAAAAAAACATAGCAATCCAAGGAATGCTTGTGTCGCCTGCGAAGCGGATATTTTTTAATGAAATAAGGTCAAATATCAAGGGCAAGGTCACTAGGTCAAAAATTATGGAATGTTTAGAAAGGTCTTTTCGTAAGAAATACAAATGAGAAATATCAAAGCCTATCACCCACCAATCAAAAGATATAGCCAATCTAAGATTTTTTGACAAGTAGGTCAAATATCTAGGTCAAGGTCACAAGGTAAAAAATTATAGTATGTGTAGAAAGGCTTGTCACATGGAATACACATGTGAAATATCAAAGCCCTATCACTTACCAATCTAAAGATATAGCCAACCGTAGATTTTTTTGAAAAGTAGGTCAAATATCTAGGTCAAGGTCTCGAGGTCAAAATTTATGGTATGCGTAGAAAGGTCTTGTTACAAAGATTACACAGGTGAAATATCAAGGCCCTATCACTTACCAATCAAGAGATATAGCCAATCTTAGATATTTTTAAAAGTAGGTCAAATATCTAGGTCAAGGTCACGAGGTCAACAATTTTGATATGTGTAGAAAGGTCTTGTCACAAGGAATACACATGTGAGATATCAAAGCCCTATCACTTACCAATGAAAAGTTATGGGGCGTGACACCCAAAGTGTGACAGACAGACAGACAGACAGACAGACAGACAGACAGACAGACAGACAGACAGACAGACAGACGGACGGACGGACGGACGGACTGACTGACTGACAGACGGACAGACGGTCAACGGACAAAGTGATCCCTAAGTATCGCTATGCTTCGCAGGCGACACAATAAATTAGGTCTCTATCAATTATACTTTCTGAAGCAAGATAATATAAAGTTATAATGACCACACCCATTTTCCAAGACCCTTGGGGTCAGGACCTAAAAAAAATCCCACACAATTAGACAACAAACCCATTATAAAGAGTTAAGAATTAATTCCCTATCCCCCCTAGACAGATATTTCTAAATATTGTACACCATAACTCGTCATACACTATGATGTCCCACTCTCCAGAATGGTGGATGCTATTCTGTCATAGACCATTTGTACCATCCAACCAAAGATTGTACTCAATGTCTTCCGAACCGGATGTGACAAAGTTCTACCGAATTGAAGCGGCGGGTGTTGCATGCAAGCAGGAGATGCTTACTCTTTCTAGACACCTGGTCTCACTCCCATATCGGGATTTCGCTTCTTTTCATGTGGTGGATGTTTTGTTTGTTTGCTTTGGTTCCTGTTTTATCCTGATTTTGTATGCCTTCGGTTTCTGATTTTCTGAATGATCGATTTTGTGCTGTATACAGGGATATGGTCATTATCCATTTTTGTCATTCATGTTTCGGACAATGACTCGTCATCAGCGGTACTTTAAGCCAAATTGATTCACAGTTGAAGGGTTTAACCTTTTTACAATACTTCTGAAATGTTTAAAATCACAAGTTTGCGGAACAGACTTAAGGCCCTTGCGCCTATCCTCCAACGATTTTTGGCCATATTTTTCACTTAAATACGCTCTCAATAAACCCTACACAAAATTTGGAGCCGCTCATTTTGGCAAGAGGAAATTAAAGATCTGTATTGTAGATGGTGCCAGGGAAATTCACTTTGGCGTTATTTAAATGAGTTAAAGAAGATCCTGACGAAAATCTCAACAGCACTCACAATAAGGCACCAAATTGAGCATCGACGGACTCCTAGCAAGCTAGAAATGGGACCTGGTGCCCGGGAGGGGAAAGCATCCCCTATTGGTTAGCCGCACCCGCCGTCGATGTTCACGCACGAAAGTGAAAACAAAATGTAAAACACATGCACTGTATGAGGTTATGTCTATATAGAAAGTGCTATGGCGACAATGTCAGGGAAAATATTCAAAACACTTACTATCAAACCCCTCGCGGGGAACTTTAATACGAGCTTCACACGGCAGAGGGCATAAGTGTGACACAAATGAGTTAAAGAAGATCCTGACGAAAATCTCAACAGCTCTAACAATAGAGCACCAAATTGAGCATCGATTGACCCCTAGCAAGCTAGAGGTGGGATCAGGTGCCCGGGAGGAGTAAGCATGTTTGACATGAAGCACTACTGACGATGATTAAAATATCCGAAACACTTGTCTAGTACAACAAAATTAGTACTAAAGAACATATATTTCAATATTGACAATTTCAACCACTAGTAAGAATAAATCTCCTTGCCCCTACCCACCAACGTTTTTTGGCCATATTTTTCACTTAAATACGCTTCTCAATAAACCCTACACGAAATTTGGAGCCGCTCATTTTAAAAAGAGAAAATTAAAGATCTGTATTGTAGATGGTGCCAGGAAAATTCACTTTGGCTTTATTGAAACTGTTTGGCATGAAGTACTACTGACAAGGATTAAAATATCCGAAACACATGTCTAGTACAACGAAATTGGTAGTATATAACATATATTTCAATATTGACAATTTCAACCACTAGGCTGGTATCGCTGCTGGTGGACTGTTAGTCCCTGAGGACATCGCTCTACTAGTTTTAGTGCCTACGCCCTGCATTGAAATATATATTCTAATTTCTTGTCATCAAATTAGACCTAAATTTCTAAAACTAAGGGGTATCCCTTATTGCATAGCTCTGTCCTTGGCTGGATTTCGGCATAATTTTTTCCGGTCATATTTAGAATTAAGCTCCTTGCCCCTATCCACCAACGATTTTTGGCCATATTTTTCACTTAAATGCGCTTCTCAATAAACCCTACACGAAATTTGGAGCCGCTCATTTTGGCAAGAGGAAATTACAGATCTGTATTGTAGATGGTGCCAGGAAAATTCATTTTGGCTTTATTGAAACTGTTTGGCATGAAGTACTACTGACGAGGATTAAAATATCCGAAACACGTGTCTAGTACAACAAATTTGGTACTATAGAACATATATTTCAATATTGACAATTTGTACGAAATGTACGATTGAGTAACCGAAATTAGATCTAAAGATTTTAAGACGGGTGTCGCATGCAATCAGGAGACGTTGGGCACCTGGTCTCACTTCGGAATGTTATTCATTCCGAGGTTCGCAACCGTTCCTATGGAAAAATTTTGCCTTGCAGTCTCGACTTTGAGACTGAGTAACTGATTAGTACTTTTTAATATCTATTCATAATAACGCTTCTGAATAGATATTTTCGAAATATGAATTTGTCTTACAGTATCGCTAATGAGGGTTAACGATCAGAAATAAGCATGTCTGTTGTACCGTTGAAAGTTCATTCGAGAAGACTGCTGCAGATTTGGGCACTTCGTGTTTCTTCGTTTGTCCCTTTGATTATTTTTGTTAGGATTTTTGTGCGTTATTTGTGTGTGTGTTTGTGTTACTTGCTACAGGTCTTGAAACGGCGGCAGGATGCTGGTGTGGAGAAAAAGTTGGAGTACCTTGCGCATATGGATCGAGCGCTGAAGTTTTATAAATCGTAAACCGTATATTTCAATATTGACAATTTCAATCACTAGGATGACAAGTATCTTCGCTGATGGACTGTAAGTCAGTCCCCAAGATTGACTGTGCTTCGTCACTTGACTTGAAACATATTCGCAAATTTTCATACACCAAATTTGTATAAGAGGTATCTCCTTAATGACATGCAGCTCTGTCTTTAGCAGGTTCTTCGGCATAGATTTTTGGTCATGTTTAGATAATTGTTCTTCATATTTTCCTCTCTTCCGGCCTCGAGTATCACTGATGATACATTATTTGTTGAAATGAACATATTGTGTACTAATATGTTTTAAAACGTATAACTAATGTAGGTAAAGAGGTAAGTTCACTAACTCCCAAAATCGACCCTAAATTTTTGCAAAAAATAATTTTATGAAAATTATGATTCAGCATCTTTTATATTTATCTCAAATACCTGCCGAAATAGAAAACAAATATTTTTCATTGTCAAAACGTCACACGTTGAAGTCATTTGCTCTGTGTGACGGAAAATGAAGGAAACTTGCCATATTTTTGGAATAGATCTTTAAATTGGTATAGGCGCCAAACATTTCCCAAAATAAATTTTATGTAGACCGAAAGGTAAATTAAAAATCTAACTTTTTATATGAAAATTATTTTGGGCGAGGATTGGCGTCCTACTTATTTTCATAAATTTTGAACAGAATAATGCCAATTACTTATGACTTTTCAGCATTTTACGACTTCAAGCCGATTTGGAAGCCGTATCTTTCGGTGTACTGCACGAAAATTACTATATATATCTAATATTTCAAACAACAATACATTTAACGTCATTGATACGAAATACAAATCGAAATATAAACCATTCTTAAATTAGGGCCGATTTTCCATGTTACCGATCCTGCTCCTTCCTACAAAACATGAAAAAAAATTCTGAATTTATTTTTACTCCTTTTAATATTTGAAGTTAAAAAAAACTGATCCATTTAAAACCCCAAGATAGCTAACTCTTGTACCCTTTAAAATTTCTGAAGTAATAGGAATTTAATCAATAAGGTGGTGTATTGGAAAGGCTGGCGTTGCAATATTATATCATTCCAGACCTTTGAAGACTACACGATAGCTAACTCTTGCACCCTTGTATTAAAAGCGGATTTTTTCCGAGTTCTGGTGTGAGACGACAATCCTTTAAACACAAGGATCTATAGGTATGCTACTTACTTGCTGCTGTCCTCCTTTCTCCGTATGAGTGAAATTCCAATAATGAACACTCTGTCACATATGAACTCTGGGGCAAAAATGAGCATCTCTGAATAAGTAAAAAAAAATGTCACAAATTTGCATTCTGATTGGAAAAAGGGTTTATAGTCTCGTTCGCTCTAGCCTCACTCAACTTCTACAATTACCTCCCTGCAGAGGCCTGTACAACCCAGTGTATTCTCAACTCCCTTGGGAGTATACAAGAAGAGCTGTCGTTCAGGCGCTAATGCTTTTCATTCACATTGTCAACTCGTCTCATGTGCCAGGTACCCGATTTACTCCTGGGTAGAGAGAGTGCAACGTAGTGTAAAGTAACTTGCCCAGGGTTACAATGGTTTTGCAATGTCCGGCGACGGTGAGATTCGAACCCACGACCTAAGGGTTCGTAGTCCACCGCGCTAACCACTACGCTACCAGCACTGGAACCACACACTTCGAGATAATTTTTATGCCTTCAGTGTTTCAATACATATACATACACTTTAGTTCTGAGGAAAACTCACTGTGACATACTTTCCGTCCTTTCAGATGAGCTTCCCGGTCATCATGGTATTGATGTAACAAATTGACATCTTCTTTGAGGATGTTATATGACAAGGAATGTATGACATGTTTTGACGTGAGTTTAAGTTTTGCTGTGGGTGCTGCAACCTGGTGTTGTTGGAGATCCCCTCCTTTGTTTTATCTAGGGTAAGAAAGACAATATGTCCAAAACAATGTTTCAATAGAAACAGCGAATCACACGAACACGACTGTAACTAATAATGACTACCACGTAAAAAACACATCAGCAATCATCAGAGGACAACAAGACAAAAGAAACTTTCCCATCAAAAGGACAAACTAATGCCCAGTTCACACAAATGCACATTAAATCTAATTCTAATACGCATTATATTTGACACGCATTGTTTTAATGCGAATAAGATTCGCATTGCTTTCACACAACAGACTCTAATGCGCATTAGATTTTGGTACATTTGCACTGATAGCCGTATATTTTCAAATCAGAAAGGGTTTTAATTTATGCCAAATTATTGTATTTCTCATCATTTTTTTCCTAATCATAAATTCTTCCAGCAAAACACAGAATAACGTCATTACGAGAAAATGATGTCATAGTACAACGTTACTTTACGTAGGCCAAGAGATGTAGTGCAAATAGTGAATGAAGTCAAGTATCTTGGCCTCTCTTTCTATGGTCCACTGGTGATGATTAACCGTTTATGGTGTTCTGGTTTTAGACATTTGACCATTAACTCTCTGATTCCAGATTTGACAATTCTGCAGTTCTTGTGAACGGGCAACTCATTCTGATACTTCCAAGGTTCTTGGTACGACTCCCTTTAACCTTTGACCTTTTTTCTGTATTCATATAGTTGAATGTTGAAAGACGGAGTCATTTTCAGTGGTTACCACACATAAACTGTCATGTTACTGCCATGCTGATCGCTTTCGATCTATACAATTATGAGGATAGAAGATTTCTCGATAACCTTGATCAAAACTACTAAGGTATTGCAAATAAAATTCAGCATAGGAAATTGGCTTTATTCAACCTGTTTGACATTACGTACTACTGACGAGCATTCAATATCCGAAACACGTGTCTAGTACAATAAAATCGGTACCTGATGTTTAGAAGTGTATATATTACTTCTTTCCAGCTCTGTCGCCTGAAAGAAGCTTTGTTTTGGCACTTTATCGATTTGACATCATAGATATTATTTTGCTATTTCAAAAACTTGTCATTCAATTCAAAACTATCAACGAAATCAACGGAGGTTAACATCTTAGCACCATCCCTCCTATGCTATTTTGAGCATATATATTTTATTTGGATATGCTACGGAATCTAATTTGGAGCCGCGCACTCTCTGTAAAGTAAATATTCAGATCTAAATTCAAAACATTAAAGAGGGCGCTACTGAAATGAATTTTAGTGACTCCGCTGGAAGCATCACTGATGAGAATGTAATACTCGAAACACGTGTCTGGTGCAGGAAAAATTGGTTTGGAATTTTCTTCATGAAGGTATAGAGTTGGAACACTTCCGAATTATTATAGAACATATATTTCAATATTGACAATTTCAAGAAAATTGTGCACAAGAGTAATATGAGTTGGAAAAAGATCCGAAACACTGCATTGAAAAAGGAATAAATGCCCTAAAGAAACATTCTGTTATTTCAATACATAAGTGGACTTAAAGCTATCGAATACATGTATGCTACGTTTCAAACATAGTATAATGATAAATAATAGATCCGAGACAGTTTACCGGGATAAGAACAAAATCCAAGAATAGTGCATACAATACATCACTGATTGAAGAAAGCAGATTTTCTGAACCACGAAGATATTGTTTAATTGTACTTCATAAAGCATACTTAAAAATAGGAAATACTTATTTTCCTCAGAATTAATTTCGTTATTACATGAATGGTTAATTTCCTGCGTTCTGAACATCATCATCGTAATAATACGGAAGTGTTCCAATTTAAACAAACCAAGATGCACATGACACGTATCTTTAAAATTCAAAGTGTAAGTGCGTGACTCCAAGTTTTGTTTAGGGGCGATTCAGGAGCATAGTTAAATGAAATCTATGACAAACATAGAATTGGAGGGATGGTGCTACGATGTTAAACAAAGGAGGGGATCTCCAACAACTCCAGGTTGCAGCACCCACAGCAAAACCCAAAAACACAAAGCAGACAAGCACAGAAAGAGACGCATAAGGGACAAGGAACGTCAACGCACAACACAGAAACATCAAACACAAACCTCCTTTAGCCTCCTTTAATTTCTATGATATTTTTGAATTAAATGACATGTTTCCTAAAAAGCAAATTAATGTACATGATGTCAAATTGATATATGGCCGAAACAAAGCTTCTGTCTAATGCATAAATATTTACTAAGCATTTTTAAGGTCATATCAAATATTCAGTTACTAATGTATTCTTGATTTTGCTTTCATCTAATTCGGCCTCTTAAGCATCATTTATATAAAATAAAATGCGTAGATAGAGCTCCTACATAATCACCATTGTACATGTACATGTATACTTCCATAAAGACTCCGTTGTCTCTTAATCATTTAGGCGTCTAAATTGAATTCTTAGAGAAGAAATATGTTTTTAATTGTTTTCTTATATTCACTATCTCTTCAATTGTTTTAAATAATGAACGAAAGTAACCAACATTTGTTTGAATTTTATTTATCTCCCTAAAAAGAGAGAAGTTCTTATTCTTGTTCTGCCATGAAAAAAAAAACATATGTTCATTGTTCAATGCTTAGCTTTTACATAATGTTTAGAGCTCTCGAGTTGAATTGAAATAATGTTATCTTCTTTGGCTTTTCTGTCACTTTTTTCTCGTTTTCAGCATCTTTACAAGAAGAAAATTATAAATGTTGATTAATTGTAATTATTATGAGATTTACGGTCTCCGCCTGTTTGCCCTATTTTCGTTTCTACTGAGTATATGTTTTCAAGAATTTGTAAATCTTTTGATTGTGATATTTGAAATCTGATTTCGGATTTTGTGCTTGACTTTTATTCACTAATTGAAATGAATGTTATTTAACCTCCTTTAATTACCATTTCCGTTCCTTTCTTTGGGTGTCTGCTTTGTGTTTTTACAATGGGTGTTTTGCTGTTGGTGCTGCAACCAAGTGTTGTTTGAGATCCCCTCCTTTCTTTTCTATCGAAATACATGTACTGCACCATATGAGCAAATCAACAGACAATGGCTCATCAGTAATGCTCAAGACCATAGGAGAGGAAATCCAAATAGCGAATATATGAAGAGCAAACAGAACTTCGAAACATGACCTAAAACGTATGCCAAAGAACTAGCTAAGGACAGAGCTAAGGGAGATGCTTCTTAGTTTTAGAATGATTTATTGAATAAAGAAGAAGAAACTTTACAAATGTGTAAAACTAGGCGAACAATATTCTCGGGTACTAACAGTCCACCATCAGAGGTACCAACATAGTGTTTCAAACTATATTGAAATATATTTTCTATCGTAATAAGTATGCAAATTGTAGACATAAAGGGAAAGATTAGGCCTTAAACCTTTATTCATTCTATACAAAATGCACCATCTTTTTTACCAAATCAGCTAGTATGTTCAACGTTTCTGAGTTTTTGGTGATTGTAGTGTTTGTTGATACATTAAAAGAACTTAAATGATATCATGAAAATTAGGATAAAGAGCGACTTGCATTGGAATTCTGTTGTGACAAAAATGGTAATATTTCTGAGAATTGAGTCATGTTGTTAAAGTTAAGGCCTTGGAGCAAACAGACGACAATCACACGATATCAAAGGAAGTATTCTACTAATAGGTCAGTAACAGCTGACTGAGTTGCGGGGTTGTTTATTATGGATATACGTGCAATATAAGGTCTTTTCTTTGTATTCCTTAAAAACAAATAGCATAATTCTGTTATAACATTTTCAATGATAAGAATCAACATGGGACTTTACATTAAAGGAGGAATGAAGATATTTAAAACTATGTAAACCAATACTTTTTGTTGCAATAAGTTTTCTCATCGCAAAATGTTTAAAAGTCCTTCGAATATATCTTGCAAACAAAGACATTGGTATAATCTAACTGCACATGGTCACCGAGAAACAAGTCACGTTTTAAATATCTCATTAATCACATTATGTTTGTCTACTAATAACTTGGCATCGATCCAGGTCAGCGTTCTGGTAGGTTTTTGAAGGACAAAAAATTCATAATAATTCGAAACCAGTTGTGAAAATTCTACCTCAGGAGAGTAACTGAGAAGTAAATCTGAAGACAAAAATGATGGTGTAAATTGTAACCTTTTGGTGGAAAACCTGTCAATTTGTGGAATTCTTGTATGTAATCTTCGCTGAAAATATTTAGGACAATATGGTGCTTGAAAGGGGTCAAAACAATGGCAACGAAAACAAAGAAGATGTGCAAATGAAAGAATCTGAGGATAATCGAGAAGGATGGGAACAGACAGAAGACAGCGATCATTTTGATGATTTAACTGATGAAGATGTGAAGCTAGAAGGTAAAAGACATGCTACAATAGAAGAAACCTTGTCGATAGTTAATTCTGATTTAATTGAGGCGTTCCGGGAGCGTTGTAATTCGTTAGATTCCCTCCTCAAGGAAGAAAGAAAGTTGACCAGTCAAGCCAGACGTACTGTGCGACGTCATTCAGTTCAACATGTACAATGGGCGGACCTCTCCTCGGATAAGAAAATTCCTTTGCTGTCAGAAATACCGATTCCTGTTCGTGAAGAAAACGATGAAACGGGAGATGACGATACTGTAGTTAAGCTAGAGCCGATAAAAGTACCGACAGAAAAGCCGAGACCTATCTTGAAAAAGAGAAGGAATTCGAAAGTCGATCCTAATCAGGCGACTTGTGTAATCATTGTTCACGAGGATAAAGAGCCGGAACCGGAATCAGGCGAGTAGCTGTCCACAATAAATGACCGACTATGAGTGTTACAGTATTTATACTTTTTAATTTTGATGCATATAAGTGCAATAGTTTTTGTAAATACTCCGCGTCAATTTTAATTCGCAATTCCGACTTTGTGCTGAACCATTTGACTAGTCAACATTTTCTAATATCTTGGACACTTGTACAAATCGTGTAGATGACCAGTGAAGTGCCATATAGTATAATGGGAAATGTGAACGATACCTTTTGAAATGTGATGTGCGCCTAGCTTTTATCGACGTGTGAATCATACTCAAAACACTTAAGGTGGGCTTAAAGAATTTTCATTACTAAGATTTAACATAATTGTGTATCATTTCATCTAATTTACGATAAATGTTGTCTTGTATCATATTCTTTACATCCTTTGTATAATAAATTTGAAATCAAAGAAGTTCGCCCTTTTCTTTCCATCAAACTTAAATGTAAAAAAAAATACAAAGATGAAAATAAGAGGTTCACGTGGGTATCAAAGAAGGATACGAAATTAGTATATAGAGCCACAATAGACAGTAACGAGTGACAAAAAGATCTCCAACAAGAACTCTTCATAGCTACGTGACATTACACCCAAAAACTGTATGAAAATATCAGAGGGACGAATGGGAGACAGGGTCCGATCATATTACTATAACCAAGAAGAACAGGGGACTGGGAAGGAATCTAATGTAACATCAGAACACAAAATGCTTCTGTAAAGCAGCAGAATATTGCTATCTTTGGCAATTTCAAGTGTTCAAACGTCACTTTTTGTCATATTAGCTTGAAATTATACATCACGATCATCAACAAAGCATGTAGTTTTATACTTTTCAAGCTATTGATTCAAACGAGAATATCCATATCGTGGGTGTACATGAATAAACACTCAGAGCATGAAGAAACATATTCAGAATTTCGTTCTTCGTATACTCATTGTTTGGATTTACTCTATTTCGGCCTCAAACACCACTGATTAGAAATGACTTGTTGAAATGCGCATATGGTGCACAGAGATAGAACATATGCTAAGATAAACCGTGATCTACTAGATTAACTTATCTAATGTTCAATCATCCGAGGAGTTGGCCCTACTTTCAGATAGAAAATGTGACCAGGGTAGAATCCTCTTTAATGAAATCTTGACAGATCCGCTTCGTGCTTGGATATACTTCTATCTTTCGATGCAAACGTCCATTTGAACAACTCACTGTTTGACACGTGTGATGATTTCAGCTTACACATCATTAACTTTCCTTTCATGAGTACATGTAGCAACATTCCGTCTTCTCCTGCTTATGGCGTTTTTGTTTCTCAGCTGATACGGTACGCCAGGGCATGTTCCAAATATGAAGATGTCATCGTTAGAGCCAGAGCTACTTGTTCAGGGTTATATAACACAACGGCTGAAATCACATTGAGGAAGTTCTTTGGTCGCTACGGGGATATAATAAACATATCAGATCCCCCTTTCCAGAATGATCAGTGATATTCTGGATAGCGATTGAATGGCTGTCATCATCACCAGACAAGATATGTGCATCATCTGGTCACACTTCGGAATGTTATTCATCCCGAGGTTCGCAACCATTCCAATGGAAATTCTTATGATTTTGCCTTGCCTCCTAGGCTTTGAGACTGAGCTTCTTTGATAATTTCGATACCCGTCATGGAATCCAGTCATCCCGGTTAAACAGTATGCAATGCATTAAAATATCTAGTACTGTATTGGTAGAATCGTTCGCTGGTACTTTTTTTGCAGTTTTATAAAAGTCACCGATTTCGCATGGACAATGATTCGCTAATCCGCCCCTGTTAGTATTGGGTTATGCACATGGTATTCATAATGAATGGAATAGATTTTCGCGGTATGAAGCTGACCGCGAAAATAGCGAAGGTTAATACACCGCTAATGATTCTACGTTTACAGTATGAGGTTTCCCCAAAATAATATTGTTATATGGAGACACTATACGCAAGTAATTATGAAAAATTAACGAATAATACTATGCTGTACTGACCACAGCGAACCAAATGCACAATATCGTAGCAAACAACGGTCATAAGACAAAACAGTTCAACATACCACCGGATATGACGACACACATGAGAACGGCCACACAAGAAAGGACCAACAAACAAAGCAGACACATTGAAATATCAATATATGAATTGAGTGAGACCATTGTGCAATTGGCGCCGACTTTGCAAGGTCAGCTGCTACATCCAAAGAAAATTGTGTCATTATCCGGATAAACGCCCTAAGAATTTACTCCTATTAAGATGCACAGAGGATTCAAAAGACGCATGCTCAATCGAAAGTATTTTCACTGTAAGTTGACATCGCAAACAATGCAATCAGCTGTAAGGGCCTTAGTTTACACAAAGCCTGAAATGATTATCAAAAACATTCGGCATACGAAAACAGTTCTCCCTCTGCTAACTGAAGCTAGTACATGATCATTCGCTAACTTTCAATGCAATAAAGGACAAAGACACAGATATCTCTTACCGAAGAACAATGAGCTGACGATCCTTTAATTGAAATCGTCACACTTTAACGACCAATTCACAATTTTAACTTTGTAAACGTGGAAATTTTCGCGTGGGAGTAATTTTTGCGTGGGAGTAATTTTCGCGTATTTCACGAATCCAGGGACGTCGCCAAAACTTTCCACACGCGAAAATAATCCTGCTGCATTCTTACAAAGGCAGAGTCTTTTATATCGCGAATATTTCCACTAAGCATAACGTCTTGATTGAATAATCGCGAAATTTTCCCCCAGCGAAAATAATAACGTTTACAGTAATTAATAATAAAGTTTCGCAGAGAGGCAAGTTTGTGTTTGGTCATCTAAGGTTACATAAATGTCGTCATAAAGAAGTGCACCAAAAACGACGGTCGCCGGTACGTAACGTTAGTGGGCACCTCAATCGTACGTCACGTCATGGTACATTTCTCGACACTACAAAGAACACTGTAGCGGAATTACAGTCCGAGCAAAAGGAGGAGACAGAATGCAAGATGTGAAACAAAAGCGAAAGATGACATCATGATAATGTAAAATATGCAATTTGACTAATTCTTCATTACACATATTCGTAAATATTTGTAAGGAACTTAATGGTAACGAAGACTTTTTGATTCATCATTATGCTAAACCTGAATAGTTTTAAATCTTTTTTCAAATTCTGTTTTTGAAGAGTCATAACGACGGAAGATTTTACTCTGTAGTTCAGAGTTTAAATATATTGCATCATTTTGATTAAAATCTATATCCAATATGAATAACACGTGCTCGGAGGTGGTCAAGTGTCATTTAATTAGGAAAAGGCATTACTTCCTAATATCACATAGGGTTGAAATTTTCTATCTTGGTGGCAATGCATTGTCATCATATGTGGGAACTGAATTCAAAATACCAAAGTTTTTTTATAAGATAAATATTGTTGTTGCGCCATTATATATTACAATATATATTACAGTACTGGTATTTGTATAACTATAAATAGCACTTTCTTTTACTATAAAGCCCCTGTCACACCTACACGTTCTCTCAAGACGTTCTTACTACGTCCTTGAAGTCCTTAAAATTTTTCATGAACGTAGTGAGAACGTGGCATTTTTCACCCGGAAGGGCTCTCCGAAACAATAATTGACGACTCCAATACGTGCGCAACACGACCTTTAGCGTCCGTAACACGTTAGTAGAGCGTCCTTCCCGTCTTTAATACGTTTAGTCAAGTTCGCACTACGATCGGCCCCAAGTTCACACTACGACGAAGGCGTCTGTGTTACGATAGTACGGCGTGCTTACTACGTTCTCGAAGTCCTTACTACGTTCACACCACGTTTCGTACAGTTTTGGCGGTCGTAGTGCGAACGCCATGCCAGAACGTGAAGGTGTGACAGGGGCTTAAGAAAACTCCGTGCTCCGACACGCTTCAACGCATTCGGTACCTGAACGGTCAAATTAAAGTGTTCTATTGCTAATTGAGCTTATTTCAGTAGCTGAAGGAATATAACGTTTCATCTGTATGCATTGTAGGATACTAACTATTTTTTTGCTCAGTATCTGATAGTATGTAACTTTTTGCAAAATAAAATACACGAGAAACATATGAATAAAGCTTGACACAATTGATTTGTGTTAATGTGTAATTTGATTATAAAATAACGAGGGCAAGTATTTCTCTACAATCTTGTTGGAGTTTTTCCACTTTTTTCTTGTTCAGTGTTGTTATGCGATGATGAAATATGTAACTGTTTACATATACGATGAAACTATGAATAAAGCTTGACACAAATGCTTTGTTACTGTGTTTATGTGTACTTTGATTGTAAAATAAAAAATTCTAGGGCAAATATCACATGTTGTTTGTAAATTCGTTCAAGCACAATGTGATGGTAAAGATAAGTCTTAATTTAGTAACGTTATAGTATAAATAAGTTGTTTTTAACATATCGGATAAACTAGGATATCAGTATCCGATGTCACTCAGAGAGACTTTAAAATGGTTAGAAGTTCTCAATAACAAAGTTTGACTTGAGATTTTACAGATTGAAATTAATCAAATGTCAAACTGAATAGGGCATATTAGACGATATGAATAAATTATCATTATGTCTACACGATATATAAACAAAGGTTTTAAAGTTTTTCAAATACCTCATTTTATGATTTAAATTCTGCGATTGACGACTGTTTAGAAATTGTCTTTTAACTTGTTTAAAGAACATGGCAAAATTAGAATAGCTTGTTTAGCATTATTTTGAGGTTCTGATAAAAGGACAGTGTTACAATTTCTCTCGTACCTCTTTTGGAAAATATCCAGATCTGTTGATAGTGACTACATTAACTTTCTTACATTTCATAAGATAACAACAAAGGGCAATGATCTCCGGTGAAGCTATCATTATCCAAAAGATTTAGGAATAAGAGACTAAAGTTTGAATTTACCTGAAAAATGAGAGGAGGAAGTATTAAGTGATTACTAGAAACTTGTCAGTGATTTTTTTTTTCGATTCGAAATATTTTCGGACAAAATGGAAGATTTTGAATGTGAACACAAGTCTATGTTCTCCTTGGAACCGTGTGACGGCGAAAGAGATCGTTGTAACTCAATGGACACCATAGCAGCCAAAAGACAGAAAGCTCAGCGCCGTTCCCGCCAAAAGGGCAGACGACATTCAGTATCTCACGTGCAATGGGCAGACGACTCAAAGAAAAGTTTGGTTTCTCAGGTAACATTTCTTCAGACTAAAGAACCCTCATCATTGTCATCACTATCACCGAAAGTTTCGACGGAAAACTTGAGTGACAAACCAAAATCCATCCTTAAAAATACAAAGCCAGACCCACGAGTACCGAACTGTGTTATTATAGTGTATGAGGAAGACTAGCTAATCTAAAAATACAAAGCCAGACCCACGAGTACCAAACTGTGTTATTATAGTGTATGAGGAAGACTAGCTAATCTAAAAATACTGACAGAAAATGGAGATGCATATTTATATGGAAACTGACATAGACTATTGTGTGGCCAAGCTACAGAAAAAAGCAAAAGGAGTTAAAGTTCTTGCCAGATCAAAGAATTAGCAATCTACTGATATACATCAGAGTCTTTACGACTATAAAGCATTGCAATTATGTTATATGCTATACTCATGGGAAGTTCTTGGTGCTGAAAATATTTAAATTATTTATTGACCCTGAAGTTTATCATAAATTGTTGTTTCTTTCATTGTGATCATACAAGTAACGAAACATGCTAGTCAAAGGAAAACTTGGTTTTTGTTGGAAGTGTGATGGCAAACATAAAATAAATTTTTTTAAGAAAAAGTTTTTTCAGCTTTTCTCATGTTCATTGAAGAGTTCATAGATAAATTCAGTAAATACATTTATACATGACTTTTTTTCTACTATGAAATAGTTGACCATGGTACACGCGTACTGAAACAATCCTAAACAACTTTAAAAAAATCGCTTGAGTCGAAAAAGAACTTTAGTTCAGATACGTTACAAATTCATATAATGTGCTTTATAATGTACAAACAAGCACTTGAGTGGGATTAGTTAAGTTAAGAATTTCAGAAATGATTGTCAAATTTCCAACATCGGCAAAACAAAGTGCCAATGTAGTTCGTTGGAAGAGTTCAAATCTCATCATCGGTGACTACTCGAAGTTTACAATTTAAGTAGGGGAAAATGAAATTCCAATTAATTATTTTCTCTCTAGTATTATACCTTAACTTTTAATTTTTCTCATGGAGTGATTGGATAGAACGGTTCCATCAAAGAAAACACAAAGTTCTCATACCCTTATTAAATCCTTGTTGACATGTACATATAATCCTTTCTGAGAGGATGTTAAATACTTTAACGAGGCGAGGTACTTAATGCATTATAAAACGAACAAAGAAAACAAAAACGATCAAAAGTAAATCAATTGGCATGTATCGAAATCTTTTCGGAACAAAGCCGTACAGTTTGGTTAACTCAAGGTCATCCTCTTAGTTGCATTTAAAATAAACCGTACATAATGAGATGATGCAGATAAAATATGGAGCCTTTAAACCTAAATATAATAATAGATGTTCCATATTCTTATACAATTTAAAAAGATGATTTAAAAAAAAGATTATGGAGATAAGAAAAAAAAAATAAAAAAAAAAAAAATAATAAAACAGATAATTTCGTATCTCTAAAAACCACAGGAGCAACTTATATAAATAAATAGGTATCAATAGATTTAATCTCTTGAGGTAATTATTTCAAAGAAAAAAAAATGATTATAGTACCATTTGAGATGTAGATTTATTTTCAGACTTTCGCTCAATTTGATATCTTTATTTCTTTTCCATATTGTAAAATAATACATTAAAGCATTCCTTTGACACACATCAAGATAACCGTTATAGAAAAACCATAATGTAAAATGTATTACAATTCTGTAACGGGTTTTGAGCGAAATTAACATGAATACATGGCTCAGACAATCTTTGTAAATTCAATAACCTATCAGCAGAAAAGTATAGCATTTATATGATTTTTTTACATGAAACTCTAAGAGTTGGAACACTATGATAGGGTACTTTTTGTTTAAAAAAACATAAAAAATCTCAATCTCCAAAGGACACATACCTTTACGAAAACATATCATAATCGTTGATCAATAACATTGATAAATTGAGAATCTCATCTCATCAATATGATAAATTTATAAGCTATCAAAATCTCTCACATCAATGTACATGTAGCAAACGAGAGGAACAACTCATACCGAGATCATATTGAGATTGAAGAATGCGGAAAGTCTATACAACCTCATCAATAGGAATTTATCATAGTACTATAGTTGCACTATAAAGTTTTATTCCAAAATACTTGACACTTAAGTTCAATCACTTTCGGCGTCCGAATTATGATGCACAACAATACAAGTAGGTTTATACTTAAGAATGGGTCTTCCGGGAGCAAGTGCCAGATTTGGTTCTGAATATCTCCTTCTCCTATCTATTTCCCTTGTAAGTGGCATCGCAATTCCTTCATCTACCCATTGCACAACACTGTTCTTCCTCTCCCTTCTGATAGGAACTTCATCCGGGGAGTCCAGCAAGTTCTTGTTAGCACCAACCTTTGTGAGATCTCCCAACAGAGATGAGGGTCTCTGGTGTTCACGTTCAGTCTTCTGTTCGACCCTCACTGGGTTCTCTTTGAGTCTACATAGTTCACAGAGTCCTGATGCGAACATTGAGTCTTTGTTATGTTCACAAGATAGAACCATCTCACCAGTTGATCCTGCCAGTTTTCCTTTCTTATGAATATCCTTCCACAAATGAAGATATTTATATGCATGGATTCTACGTCAAAACGAGAAAAGTGCACTTATTCTTAAAAATAGCAAAAAGAAAATTTTCCTTTTTGCATTATTAATTTTCAATGGTTTCCTAGTGCTTGTATACCCTATGCGTCGCTAACATAATTTAACTTGGGTCGACTGAAGAAGCAAAATTTAATTTACATTAATCCAATAATCTCGACTTAATAAAACTGTTTATCCAATTCTCCAATTATAGATCCTTAAGCGGATATTTTTCTTCTTATTTACACCAACTGAAGAATCAAGTCTCAGATGAAGATTAAAATAGGTTGAACAAAACTTCGCTGAAGTGGAATCAGAATCTAAATATATATGATCAAAACTGCAGAATTGGCATACAAGTCAAAATCACATTGATCCGCTCAGCAATGACAGCATTATTGTTGCATTAAAAGTTTCATAAGCATGGTGTATATTCGCTGTAGTGCCAATGATTTTAGCTATTGGTACCTGTAGATAAGGACATTCCTTCAATGTAAATTATACAGCCCAAACGCATATACAAATCCTCTAACTTCCATCAAATCCCCTCAAAGTTCGTTATTGAGAATTCCATCATCTAGCTCGCTCATCAGGATTTCATGTACCTGCCTCGGAGGACAAAGTACCAGAGAAGCCTTTAAAGGTTGTTTATTCGTTCATTTGGCGATAGCTTTGTCGACCATCTTGAAAGGAAGGCATCTCCAACAGCACCCACAGTAAAAACCCCAAAACATGATCTCCAAGAACACTCGGTTGCAGCACCCACAGTAAAACCTCAAAAACATGATCTCCAACAACACTCGGTTGCAGCACCCACAGTAAAACCTCAAAAACATGATCTCCAACAACACTCGGTTGCAGCACCCACAGTAAAACCTCAAAAACATGATCTCCAACAACACTCGGTTGCAGAACCCACAGTAAACCCCCAAAAACATTATCTCCAACAACACTCGGTTGCAGCACCCACAGTAAACCCCCAAAAACATTATCTCCGACAACACTCGGTTGCAGCACCCACAGTAAAACCCCAAAACATGATCTCCAACAACACTCGGTTGCAGCACCCACAGTAAAATCCTCAAAAACATGATCTCCAAGAACACTCGGTTGCAGCACCCACAGTAAAACCCACAAGACATTATCTCACGAACACTCGGTTGCAGCACCCACAGTAAAATCCCTAAACATAATCTTGAACAACACTCGGTTGCAGCACCCACAGCAAAATCCCAAAACATGATCTCCAAGAACACCCGGTTGCACCACCCACAGTAAAACCCCGAAAACATAATCTCAAACAACACTCGGTTGCAGCACCCACAGCAAAATCCCAAAACATGATCTGCGGCAAACACTTAGTTGCAGCTCCCACAAGCAAAATCCCAAAACATGATCTGCAGCAACACTGGGTTGTAGCTCCCACAGAAAAAAATCCCCAAAACATTATCTCCAACAGCACTCGGTTGCAGCACCCACAGCAAAATCCCAAAACATTATCTCCAACAGCACTCGGTTGCAGCACCCACAGGAAAATCCCAAAACATGATCTTCAGCAACACTGGATTGCAGCTCCCACAGAAGAATCCCCAAAACATTATCTCCAACAGCACTCGGTTGCAGCACCCACAGCAAAACCCCAAAACATGATCTTCAACAAGATTCGATTTCAGCACCCACAGCAAATTCCCAAAGCTTGAGAAGATAAGATACCATAGTTTTTCTTAAAATATTCTTTAAATTCTTTAAATTTTCAAAACATGGGTACTGTAGCAATCATATCCCACCCATTCTGCTACGTCCTTCGGTACATTCTTGGACATAATAATTTTTTCCACTTTTTGGCCTTGTTACATTGTTTAGACTGAGGATCACTGACGAGGATTAAGTACCCGAAACGTGCATGTCTGGTCATGTTGCAAATATATCTGATCTGAAATTATGCTATTGAATTTGAAGACGTTTAACATTTGTACTACTTGGTAAGTGTCACTGCTGATGGACCGGGAGTACCCGAGGGCACATGTAGCCAAGTTAGATCATCTTCGGTTGATCGTATGTCTCTTCAACGCATTTGAAATTTTCTGTTACAAAATTTCTTAAAATTTTCAAAACGTAGGTCCTGTAGCATCATATCCCACCAATTCTGCTATGTCTTTCGGTACATTTTTGGGCATAATAATTTTTTACACTGTTTGGCCTTATTACATTGTTTAGAATGAGGATCACTGACGAGGGTTAAGTACCCGAAACATGCATGTCTGGTCCATGTTGCAAATTTATCTGGTCTAAAATGATGCCATTGAATTTGCAGACGTTTAACATTCCTAAGAGAAGTGTAGCAGCTATGTCTTCTTTCTGTAGTTTCATGTTCTTTGAAACACCTTGTTTGTTTCCGAGCTTAACGAGATATCACACGCGTTTCAGTAGCCTCCCTTAGACGAGAATTTTTAAGAAATCTCCACGCTGAAGATTTCCGATTTTCGTAACTTAAAATGTCTTGATGAATTGGCTTTGTTATAATCGCTCAATCGACAAGTCGATCCAATAGCTCAGAGGTAGAGCTCATGCCCACCATGCGAGAAGACCGCGGTTCGAGCCTGAGCACAGGCGTACTAAATTAATTGTTATTCGTATGTAAATTAAAAAAAAAATTTTTTCATTGCAAAGTAAAGGTAAGCCTAGAGTGACCAACAATAGTCAAATTTTTGCTGGAATTGAACTTACAAATGTATTTGAAAATTTTGCAAAGACTTTTTTACCTACATACATATGTCGTATCTATTCAGAAATAAGTCAGGTGTCAGTAAAGTGTTTGAATGTAGAGAAACCTATAATATAGTTACCATGTATATGGTACATAAGGTAATATCATTACACATGTTCATATTCTGTCGTGTTATCACACAAAATCTGTATTCGGCTCTATTCATTTACATATTGACATCTTTGTGAGTGAAGGAACACTGCTGTGATATTTCAAAAAGATGATTATATAAATTCGGATGCTTTTGTCTTTTGTCACATAGTAAAGAAAGATAACTCGAATTGTATTTTTAATATTTTACGTGATAATTTACACATTCAGTCAGATTTTGCAACATATGACGTGGTCATTGAATGATTTCTTTCTATAAGAATTTGCACAATATGTTGAGGGAATCATATGTGAAGTTTCATTTGAAAACCTTGGGCTGAAAAAATAATATAGCCAAAGAATGAGCATTTCCATTACAATCAATGCATGGCTACAAAGTCTGATCAATTTCAAAATCTCAAAATTTCATTTGAATTAAATAAGAGAATCAGAATTATGTGTTTTTTTTTTCTGAAAATAAGTGTTGTATAACACGAAACGTGTGATATCGCCTTAAATTTCTCTCTTCTATTTAGAAGTTTTATGTCTCTGACTCGTCATGATACCCTCTGCACAATTCTCATCCAAAGAAGTCTTACAAAACTTTGAAAATGTTCATATGTTATTGAAATAATAGATGTTATTTGCATAAATTACTGGAAAAGATGTTCATAAATTACTGGAAAAGATGTTTGAAAATGTTCATATTGAAATAATATGTCATTGAAATGATAAATGTTATTTGCATAAATTACTGGAAAAGATGTAAATTTTACAGATAAAAGTTTAAATCTTATTTAACTCATGTTTTGTGGTATCTTGTGTTTCAGGTTTCTATGTTGCTGTTCCTTGTCCCTTTTGCGTCTCTTTCTGTGCGTGTCTGCTGTGTTTTTTGCATTGGATATTTTGGGGTTTTGTTGTGGGTGCTGCAGACGAGTATTGATAAAGATTCCCTTCTTTTTTGTTTATAGATCTGTTAATTTTTAAACGAAGAACATGAGTATAAGTGATATCTATATGGCACAAATAGGCTTTCGCAGTTCAAGATAGCTTTGTGGAGGTTCGTCGACGAATCAAGGTAAATGTATTGTGAATATCATTCCTTCGTTGCATAATGACTTTTAGATGAATGGAATAAACGAAATGTATGACAGATGAAATTTGAATGCGTTCGATAGGAAAAAGCAAAGGCTAATTACATTGCATACAGTTAGCTATCAGGTATCGTAAAATCATATAGCTTCAAAAAGAATAAGTTAATTCGAGAGAAGTTTAGAGTTAGTACGATATACTTATCTTTTAATATATTTCATCCATCACGTATCATGGTTTTCTATGAGCTCAAGTTTCAAGAGCAATTTAAACACCCTATTTCTTCCTTATGAGAGAACACGAATATTTCGTTGACGCATTTTATATTGTTCATATATGATTGTATATTTAGTAAAAGCGCTCGATCATCATGGTTGTGAATATCTGCTGATGTCAGCATTGACTGTAAGACATCGACCAATCACGAGCATTGGGGATTAGACGGCATGATCATTTTCGGGACTCAGATATCAACTCCAAAATTTCATGAATTACAATAAAAAAAACTACAATACACTGTAATAAAAATGATATATAACCAAAAAAGTATAGAATAAAAAAGATATTCCTCTGAAGATAAAAAGAAATACCTAAAAAGGCATTAGTCTCGGCAATGTATTTACAAAACTGGACATGATGTGTCCAACACAATTGGCCTATCGGCTACTCTCATTGAATTCTTCTGAAGGTAAAAAGAAACACATAAAAAGGCATTAGTCTCGGCAATATATTTACAAACCTGGACATGATGTGTCCAACACAATTGACATATTGGCTACTCTCATTGAACATGTCTTATTTTATGTCCTCTATCTCCCTATGTTTTCATTTGGATACATAAATTCTCCAGGAAGAAAATGCCCCGAAATTGTCATTTTCCCTAACAATTATCATTTTGAAATATAATGTATATGTTATAGCGTAATAATTTGCCATGAGAGAGATTCTCCTTAATTTCAGAATGATTAATCAAATTTAGTATAAGAAAATTTACAAATATATTTAAAGTCAGTGCAGAACCACAGCAAAATTACGATATAATTGTTAGGGACTTACTTTGTCTCTGCTTATACGTTTGGGCGATACAATGAAAATAAAACATAAAAAAAATGATAAAATAAAATAAATAAATAAAAAAATGAAAAAGTAAAAAAAAAAAATTAAATATCTCTTTGTCCTCACTGTTACATATTAAGATTAGAACCTTCCCAAACACCAAATCTGAAACGTTTGACCCTTTCTGCATGACTAAAAGTGGTTGGTCTTCCTAGCAAACAGGAGATGCTTACTTTTGCTAGAAACCTGTTCACATCTGCATTGGTGATTCACTTTGTCTCCTTCCAGAATGTTAAAAATTGTTTTGTTTCGTTTTGTGGGTTTTTCCATGGTTTTGTAAGCCCATTGATTGTGATATGATTCTGGTTTTTGTTTTGTTTTTGACTTTCACTCACTGATCGACACACACATTTCAACGTTTCAGAATCTTTTACTATCGTAAAAAGTTTCAAGCTCTAGTTTACGCTCCACTGAATTTGAATTTGAAGACGTTTAACATTACATTTGTACCACTTGGTGAGTGTCAATGCTGGTGGACCAGGAGTACATGGAGCCAAGTTCGATCAACTTCGGTTGATCGTTTCTTCAACGCATTCAAAAATTTCTGTTATCAAAATTTCTTGAAATTTCTAAAACGTTGTTCCTGTAGCATCATATCCCATCCACCCTGCTAGGTCTTTTGGTACGTTTTTGGACATAACTTTCGCACTTTTTGGCCAAATTGCATTGATTAGATTGAGGATCACTGCCGAGGGTTAAGTACCCGAAACGTGCATGTCTGGTCCATGCTGCAAATTTACCTGTTCTTAAATGATGCTATTGAATTTGAAGACGTTTATTATCCATGTTATGCATAATTTAGAAGGGCTTGCTCGGGGTTCGAAAAAAAAGACTATATACAATCATGCTCAGTATTTGGCAATCTTTGTCCACCAGGCTTGTCTTTGGCAAATGAATGATAAACTAGTTCCTTACTTAAAAAAACCCTGTTTTTATGCTTTTTATAATGTGTGTCCTGCTTGCCGAAGTGAACACAGATACGATCACTCGAAGGATATTTATCAAGTATGATTCCTTATAAAACCTACTCTGCCAGACACTACAACGTCACATAAGCAATAATATCAAATACAAGTCAAAGAAAACTCGATTTTGAATCAAGGAAAACAAGAGTTAATTTTGAGTGTCTTCAATCTATTACTGGTATTAATTTTGGATATCAAAGTGTAATGAACTGCTGTAATTTCATCGACCACGCAAATCCCCACAACGAGATTCCCCCTAGTTTTCCATTGTGATACAAAAACCCCAGTTGCTTTATTTTGCCAAACTCGAGATTGTGAGTTTTGGATTCTTTACAAATCACTGATCAAAACTTCTTTTCAGATTTCAAAATTTATATTTTGATACAACTAATTTCTTCCAAAGCTTGAAAATCTGTTTGGGACATAAATGATTAGTCGGTAATTTTTGTCTTAAAGTGTGATTCAAAACGAATATCAATAGTATGTGTCTTTTTTACATGAATATAGGAGTAAGATTAATCGCATTTTTGATTGTTTATTTTGAGATTCATACAATACAACGAATCAAACAACAAGTGTAAACATTGCATTTTAAATGAAATGAGATCAAGAAATTATGATAAAAAGTTAAAAGACAATGGAACTAATTTCATCTTCAGATTATATTGCTTAATATAAAGAACAATGGCTAATGAGAGAAAACTCTCTGGTTGTTGATTTCTTACTTCTATACTAAATTTAGTGTACTTTCTGACAGAAAAAATCTAAGATACATTCGAAAAAGGAAGTTTCACCGACGAGGGTTAAGTACCCGAAACGTGCATGTCTGGTCCATGCTGCACATTTATTTAAGAAATAAAAAATGACAAACCGGGCTCTATTGTCTCATAATAGAGCCCGGCTTGTCATTTTTATTTCTATTCTAATGATGACAATCGATTCTTTGTAAAAACCAGTTCCTTCCGGTTTATCTGCTTTCAGAAAATGGGTAGGCGTGGCTTATCGCTATAGGGCGTATATTGGAGAATAGAGCCCGGCTCGCGCCTGTTGTCTTAATAGGGAAAATGAATCAAGTCATATTAGAATTGTCCTTAAATGATGCTATGAATTTGATGACGTGTAATAGTTGTTAGTATGTCAACGTATGAAATTGATACAAAAAGAAAACAAAAGAGCTGTAAATCTGAATGGTAAGAGTAAAATATTCATTTCTGAGGTTTCAAAATATGAATGAAACTTTTCGAGGATTCCACTTTTCGTCCGTTGAATAGCCTAGCTTCTGTGCTCAATCAAAATGTGATGGAAGAAAACATCGATATCATAAAAACTAATATACTTGAAAGATGAACATTTCTCATCTTAAAATAATGCAGTTTTTTATGAATAAAATCTTGTGTTCAGTTGAATCTGATGAAATATTAGTTTCTTGATTTTGTCTCACCGAAAGTGATCGTTGATACCAGTGTTTCTACATATTATTCAGCCCGTACATGGAATTTCGTCTGTCGTTTGTTCGGTACGATGAGAGAAAATTGTTTCTTCACAATGGATAGTGTCATCCAATGTAAGCGTCGATTTCCTTTTATCTAAATGGATTCTTGAGTTAAAACTGAAAACTCTGAGTCGTCATGATGTAGATGTAGTATTTTTAAGCGAACGGTTTCGCTGTCGTTAGAACATTAAATAAATGTTCTTTTCTACATGTCTGCTTTCAGATCTTTGTCGGATTCTACTTCTCCCACATCCAAATATTATAGCAAAATATCTTCTATTGCAGTTGATTACAATTTAGCTATCTGTGTACACAAACACGGAACACTCTTGTCTATGCTTCAGAATAGATTTTGGTCTACCTTTTCTTGAACAAATACCGGTTCTTGTGTCTCCATCATAGCTGTACATCTCCAGATCAGAAGCCCAAGTGACATTCTTCCTGAATTGCTCTGACAGCAGGTAATTTGACAGTTCATACCTTCCCCTCGTCTGTGTGGACTTGTCTTTCTTTTTCGTCTTCTTTATTTTGCATTTCGTGCATGGAGAAATGTCAAACATAGATTTCATACCATGATTGCAATCTCTGGCTATTTTGTCCATATTGAAGTCAGAATGGTAGATCACTTTATGAATAACAGCAGTAACGTTCATCCGTTCTTTTTATATTTCGTTGAGACTCATCAACACGTCAACGCGTCAAAAATATTTGACTTTTCTAAGGAGTCAAGTAGTGCTTCTTACATATCCCATAAAGGTGGGTCGTTTGACGAAACGAAGAAAGTGTCACCAAGATATCCTGAAGTAGAGCAGTAAATATAGACCACGGATGAAGTATTGATTGTAAATACCCAATCCTCTTAAGTCTAACACTCATATCTTCATTTGTGTTTTATATCTCCCACTCGATATTTAAATTCCTTATTTATTCAGATAGAAATTTCGTTTTTGTTTATGAAATAAATATTCGACAGGACTACAATAACTTTATGCATATTTGTACATAGGATTATGTTAGACAAGAAGTCGTGAAGGAAGAACCAGATGTCTGGGTCTGATGTACGAGAGTGGAAACAATATCAGTGACGTAAACTGACAAGCTTATTACGAAATACACAGATGATCTTTATATCTTATTTTCTTTTAAGTCTTTTTTAATAAACAAATAAGGAAATGAACGAAGTTTCCTTATTTTCTTAATCATTTCACCATCTGTCAATACGTTTGTCATTCATTCTCAACTTCTCATTAAGTTTCATTGCCCTTGCTTCGCTTTGCTAGTTAGGGAATGTGTATAATAAATAAAGATTAATAAATTTCAAAAAATTGTACATCGTAATCATGAATAAGTAGCGCATCTTTTTTTACCTTATCATTGTTATCTATAAAGTAAAAGTTACTGAAATTATGACTCTGCAATGAAAGATTAAAAGGTTCATGAAGGATTGCGTAAAACCAGAGGCTTTGAAAAATATGAGACCAAATGGAAAGGAAGTGATAAACTAATCAAGTGAGAATCAACGAAAAGCATTTATCCTATACCTTATAATTTCATTTTCTTTCTCTGCAAAGATTATGACTTAAAATGATTTAAACAATGAAAAACACTACGTCATTCGACATGTTTTACAGCTATCAAATGATTTGTTATACGATTCTACATTGATATCGTGGGCCTGCTCTGACGTTAAAAGGGTATAATGGTAAAATACCTGAAGAATTCAAAATAAACAACTCCCACAAGGAACAATTTTGTGGACTCACTAGACTACATAACATAAGCCTGTCCCATAGCTATCCATCAGATATTCGTTAATCTATCAATTTTAACTTTTTAAAGATATAGCACGTACAAAATCGATTTATAATAAAAGACTTGCATAACATGATTGTGCAACTATATTAAATAAAAACTACTCTCTCTCTCTATTTTTGTGTCAATTTCGTGATAATTTGGAGACCACACACAACATTTATTTCATTAATTCTGAAATTAGAACATATATTGGGGGTCTCCAATGAGACTCGATTTCAGCATCAACAGTAAAGCACCTGATACGAAAACAAAGAGTAGACAAACACAACAAGAGACGTAATAAAAACATATGACATAGAAACATGAAACACAAAAGACCGATGGCCATCGATGCCGACATAGTAGACACGTAAGTAGCAAATTGTGTGGTTATACGGATTATGTACAAGACCCACTTTTCCGGTAACCCAAAGGTCTCGAAGAAAGCACAACTGTAGTGTAAATAATCTTCTCATTGTTAGATGACCACTCAAACAAGACAGCAAAACACAGGGGCCCAAGCAACACAGATGAATATGTAAATGGATATAAAAAAGTGCCACTGATGAGAATTCATTATATTATGCAGTTTCTGTCTGTAATTGATATATTAGTAAAATGCTTGTTTATCTTTGAGCAATCTGTCTAAAAAGGACGTCATTTTTCTGTTTAAAACCCCCTTTTTGTACATCTTTTTCCATCTCGAAGGATACGAATTTCGTAATGACAAGATACTTTATTTTCTCTCGGTCGCTATAACCATCTTGAACTTTGTTTGGATTTATTATTATCATAAGTGATATCAAATATTATGGAAGAGCATACATGAAAAATTGTATTTTTGTCTTTATATTTATCTTTTTCGTACCGAGTAACTTATTTCTATCTATAATTACCTTTTTCAATGTAATTTTCTATGCTTAAAGTTATTCAAATTATGACCCTACAATGGAAATCAAAATTGCGTGAAGCCAGATGGAAAAGAAGTGATTGAATAGTATCTTTCTACCATATGAAAGCATTTTACATTACATTTTCTATACATAGTTCTCGTATTTCATTTTATTTTAATTTATTTCCATGGAAAGATCATGTCGGTAAAATCGAAACAATGAAACACACTACGTCATTTGACATGTCTACAGCTATCACATGATATGTTATACGATTCTACATTTATAGCGTGGGCCTGCTCTGCTCTGCTTTAAAAAAGTAAAATGGTAAAAGACCTGAAGAATTCAAAATAAACAACTCCCACAAGGAACAATTTTGTGCAGTCACTAGACTATATTACATAGTCCTGTCCTATAACTATCCATCGAATATTCATAAAAACTTTTAATTTTACTTTTAAAAGATATAACACGTACAAAATCGATTAATCATATAATATTGCTTTAGATAATAAAAGACGTAACAATGTCACTCTGCAACTATATTGAATAAAAAACTAGTTTCTCTTTTTTGTGTCAATTTCGTGATAATTTGAAGACCACACAAGACTTCATTTCATAAAATCTTAAATTAGAATAAAATAGTGTTAAAATTTAAGTTAAGAAGTTTGTTCGATACGAAATGAGACTAGATATATTTCCATTGTTTATAGAATTTGAAAAAGATATATAAGGTTTTTAGCCATATTCGAACAAACTATCATACCGATGATATATTCTTTTCTGATTTGTAATTAGTTTCCCTATTGAAAGAATATATCTGAGTACATACATTACTGTTTGAATACAAGTATATTAAAAATCCACGCCTCTAATTAAACCCTACACCAAAAATTTTGAGCCGCTCACTATTTCGGAAAACTGAAACTTAGAAGAAAGGAGGGGATCTCCAACAACACTCGGTTGCATCACCAACAGCAAAACCACAAAACACCCACTGCAAAAACACAAAGCAGACACGCACAGAATGAGACGCAAATGGTACAATGAAGGACAAATCACATAGAAACATCAAACATAAATGACCACACATAAACCAACGTGACCAATGGGCAACCGGTGCCGACTTAGAAATTCTATACGATGCGCAACGAAATAACCTAGGCAAGACTGATTATGACTTTAAGTACCAAGGACAAGAATTCATTACATTATGCGCTTCCTTGTAAGATCTTTTCTTGTCTGGAATGGATACATTACATTAATGGATTGCTTGAATTTTTTTCTGAGAAATTTGACTAAAATGGACCTCATTTTTCTTACGGAAAAACCCTTCTTTTCACATGTTCTTTTTTCCATCCAGAGGATATCATTTTAGTTAAGGTCAGATCTTTTATTTTCTCTGGGTCGCTATAACCATCGTGAACTTTGTATTTATAATTATCGTAAGTGTTATCTAACAAAATATTTATGAAGAACATACATGGGAAGTGGTATTTCTGTCTTTATATTTATTTTTGGAAAGTTCTAAAGACTTTGCCTTATAAATTACAGAGAGGAACCTCAGGGATACGTGACTGATATTGTTTGTTGTTGCTGTAGTGGCTACCATTATTTTTTGGTATTTTATATTGCGTTGACTATCCCTGACTTCTATTTTAAATTTTGGTAAGCTATGCAAAAGTGTTATTTTTCATACCCAGATGTACAGTTGTATCTCACTGACAGAATACAACTTCTAAATTTATTGCATGCAGTCAGAATATTTATGGAAGTTCTATTTTCCGAGTTTCGGCACGATTGTTATATGCTTTTATTTTGGACCTTTGAATTTGTGAGGTGCCCAATTAATTCATTTTAATGGCGCCACCTACAACGAATTTCTTGTTTTCAATGAGACTTTGATATAAATAGCATTCTCTTTCATGTTTCAATATTGTTCCCGTTGTCTCCGTCTGTTCCTGTTTTCTCGTCGCATGTGTGTGTGTGAGGGAGGGTGGGAAGGTGTGTGTGTGTGCGATGATCTCCTCCATAACTTATGAATTAAATTATTTTGCAATGCTTTTTTAATTTACCAATTAAAAAGAAATATTGTCCAAGCTTTACTTTTCTGCTATTTTGTAACAAACTAAATTAAAACAAAATATGCAATTTGCTAGTAAATGTTGAATGGTAAACGTTTTCAAATTCAATAGCAACATTTAAGAACAGATAAATTTACAGCATGGACCAGACATGCACGTCTCGGGTACTTAACCCTCGTCAGTGATCCTCAATCTAAACAATGTAATATGGCCAAAGGGTGTGAATATCTATCATTCGTGTCGGATAGTGGACATACACGCGTTCTGTCGGATTACATTTAAAAATAAGGAAAGGGGAAAATAAAACGTAATTTAAGGAAGGAAAAGAATAAGGTCAACTAGCTGAAGATTATATTAGTGATAAAATTAGAGTAGGCAATCATACTGACGTATGGCATTTTTACTTCTTAAATGGCTTATTTTGTAAATGTCACCAACGGCAAACAGCTGATGTTGTGACTGGTTTCAACAAAAAATTTGTTACATATGCTTGTAACCATACAATATCTGTCGAGTTAAATTTTCGCTTATAGGTTATTGACCCTTTTCATAGGGTCTTACTGCCAAAGGTAACCTACAATTGATAAAATTCTTTCAAACAAATCTTATTAGCAAAACAGTAAATTGATGGTTATCTTAAGATCAGCAATTTAAATTTCATTTACTGGCAATAGAAGTCATTAACACTCTCTCAGGGAACAAAGGTGGGAGTTCAAATAAATCTGCCGCGACTCTGCGGTGAGGGCCCAATCTTCTCTGATCTAAATGACCTGACCTGTCATGAAGTCCCCTCATCACGGATGGTCAACATGCAGTAATTTTACAGATTCCAATACAAAACTGTAAACAATATCTACCACGCTAAATGGAATCGTTTATCAGTTAGATACATATCCAAAGTAAAGAGCGATTCAGTTTTCATTAACTATAGCAAATGACTTTATCGGTATATTCGATACCCGATTTGTCCAACTTTTCAATCCAATATAGCAATAATACTTATCTCTTTTATAATTTAAAGGTACTGCTTTTCTTTGGTCACATAGACAAAATTTCAAAATGATATTTCTCCAGTTTAATAATATCTCCAAATAGAGTATTACGCTGACATCGCAGCTTGACGAAATGAAAATTGCAGAAACTGTTCGGTCAATGACCAGAAGTCCAATAACACGTAGTTTAATCTTACAACAAACATGAACAACATTAAAATCAATTATTAGAAAAAAAGCAAAAGAGATATTTGTGTACTTAAAATATAATTTGATTAAAAAAGAATTATTGATTTCCTTTTAATCAAGACCATTCTGTGGTAATCTCTTTTGAATAAACAGGTCATTCACTGATAGTTCGAAATATAAGCCATGACATACTGATACAATATAATGTCCGAAACTCGCATTTTTTATTCACATCATTCGCTAATGTCTCGAAGTGTAAGCAACGTCATACTAGTACGACAAAGCTTCCGAAAATTTACTTCTTTTTGTATTTTCAAAGTCATATACAATGGAAATCTGTTGAATATCATAAATTCCTTAAAAGGTTAATTAAATTATCTATTACCAATACAAAAAATTACATACAGAAATTTAAAAAGGTCTCGATGAACCCTAAATTGCAAAAAGGAGTAAATATAGAACGTATACAGAAAAAGAAACAAACGGCTTCGATGCATCATGATTATATTTATTGATATAAAATGAAACAAACTCTTTTGAAAAGAACAACGAAAGATAGTAGAATTGCTGAAAGAGTTTCCTCTCAACCGGTTTGATCTTATGTAGTTTAAATGATATGACGATATATGAGTAAAGACCATACTGACCTTTGTGAATTCTTTCGAAAATAGGGTCACAACCCCTATTACAATTAGGGAATTTGAAAAGATACATAAGTTAGGATGTTAAACGTCTTTAAATTCAATAGCATCATTTCAGACCAGATAAATTTACATACTGTATCTCAATTTAGTTATCGGACAAATGATATTATATACTATGATCTATGCATGTTGGGACTGTGAAGATTTATTACATCTGATCTGGTGTCGCAAGTATTGTCTGTATTTGAGAGAACATTGAAGGTAGGACCTACACCAAGACGTCGATAGTCAACAGCAAAACTCACACACACATATTCTGATTAGAACAAAAACGTGTTCAAAATCTCAATGGAAATAGTCTATACAAAGACACTGACAAATATGGCTAGACAGCTAGATATACCGGAAACCTGATTAACACTAACCTTGTGGGAGTTCACTTTTGTTCCAAAATAAAAAAAAACCTAAGAAATGTGTAGATAAAGTACAAATGAAGCTATCGAGGATACCCAAGCTTTACTTCGTTGTGAGAGTTTCCATGAAGTCTCAAAATGTAAAATACGTAGTACCCTTTTCTCCCCATATGTATATAAAGATTTGCTTCACAAAATGCATGATTCTCAACAGCGCATTTATGACAAATAAGAATATATCATACTTGTTGATGCCAAAATTTTAGTTCTAGTGAATCTTATATCATTAAGTAGGGGTGAATTTACAATAGTAGGAAATCATAAATTATGGATATCAACTTGGTTTTGCTGTACGTAAGCAAAATGTCAATAGAAAAATTGGCTGTAGATATTGTCTTACTATGTCAAACTGTGTGTATACTGAGTGAAACGTATCGTCCTATTTCTCGTACATACTTCACAATTGTATACCAGAGAAGAGTCAAAGATCCAGGGGAATATGACATAATTGTCTCTATTAACAAGGCAATCGCGAACCCAGGAATGGACGGAATGGAGGCAGGACAAAATGCCCGGAAGGGGTGAGTGTCTTCTGACTGCATGCAACACTCGCACGCAATAACCATTAGAAACGTATCAAAACCGGTAATGTCCAAATAGGTAAAAGACGGTCCATTGGGAAGGTCGTACTCAAGAATTAACTTAATCATCCTTTATAGGGAAGTGTCGAAATGTGCAATAATTTCTTTGTACCGACCATACAACTTCTTCAGTGACATCTTAAGCCGTTCCCAAAAATAACAATGCCTTAATGACCTGCTTTTTTAATGGTGATCGTCTTCAAATTCAATAGCATCATCAATCGCCTGTAATCTAAATTACTCTTTGATCCCGTTCTATCCCTAATGCAAACGTTCGAATATGAGATTTTTTTTTCAAACGGTTCTAGCCCAGTCACTGCATTAGAAGGATTAAGTGAATGTCAAACATAAAAACCCAAATCAGAAAATATCATATTCCTCCCCCCTCCCCCAAAGCATGAAATACTAATAATAATCATTAGATCCATCAGTTGTTCGGCCTCAAGATCGAGAATTTAATAAAAAATAATTAGAATTTCCCCTGGAACAGTTGCGAACCCCGGGATAAACCGTAGTCCGAACAATATAGTATAACGGTGATATCATATTGAAGCATTCTAGACACTGTCATGTCAATGACCAGACATGTAGCTTAATAAGATAAATTGTTTGAAAATAAAGCAATAGAAATATTTGTGTACTTTTAACAAGATTGATAAAAATGATAAATTTATAGGTTTTCTTTTGATTGAGACCTTTCTATAACAATCTTTTTAAATAAACAGGTCATTCACTGATAGTTCGCAGTATAAGCTACGTCATATAAAAAAAAACTTCCGAAGAATAACTTTTTTTTGTATTTTAGTCACATAAAATGAATCAATAAACAGGTAATTCGCTTATAGCTCGAAGTACAAGCAACTGATCAGCTTCTGTTGATCGTTTCTTCAACGCATTCGAAAATTTCTGTTATCAAAATTTCTTGAATTTTCTAAAACTTGGGTCCTGTAGCATCATATCCCATCCATCCTGCTACGTCTTTCGGTACATTTTGGACATAATTTTCACACTCTTTGGTAATATTACATTGTTTAGATTGAGGATCACTGACGATAGCTAAGTACCCGAAACGTGCATGTCTGGTCCATTCTGCAAATTTTAAAATCTGTTCTTAAATGATGCTATTGAATTTGAAGACGTTTAGCATAATAAAGCTTCGAAAAAATCACACATTTTTTTTTTCTGAAGTACATATATGAAATAGAAATCTGATGGATACTATTATTTCAAAAACAGTAATCTCGATGAATTATTCGCAATTCAAAAGAATATATACAGTAATTAAAAAAAAAAAGGTTTCGAGGAATACCAAGTATAAAATAGAAGTGCTTATTGTAGTCCAGGAGTCACAGATCCAGGGGAATATGACATAATTGTGTAAGTCTCCATTAACAAGGCATTCGAGACCCCCCCCCCCCGAATGGAGGCAGGACCAGGTGCCCGGGAAGAGTAAGTGTCCTCTGACTGCATGCAATTAACGCCGCGAAAAATAGATGATCATATATAGTTAGCAATACAAAATAAAATACTGTAAATAGTAAAATAAATCTGATGCATGTTAAACGTCTTCAAATTCAATAGCATCTTTTAAGAACAGATAATTTTAAATTTGCAGCATGGACCAGACATGCAAGTTTATATATCCTCAGTATATTTTCTCGATATATATGTTAAATGAAACAAATTATTATGGAAAGAACAAAGAATGATAGTACAACAGCTTGAAGAGTTTCATCTCGACAAGATGACTAGAGTGGGTTGTTTGATCATAGGTAGCGGATCTAATTGTGAGCTTTTTTTAAATAGCGAAATAAGCACAACCTTTTGGTGCCTTCCGATAATAAGGTCGCGAACTCCTACGCTTATTATGCATGTATAAGTTAGGATTTTACTTAGCCATACTGTGCCTCAATTCAGGGAAACTGCAATCTAAATACGTTGAGACTATGGCTGATCTGATAGCTGATGCTATCGATATCATAGGTATAACATGTCATCCTATCGATGTCATAGGTATAACATGTCGCTATAAAGGAAGATGGGGTCTCCACAAGAACCAGTCGACCGAGAGAAAACTCATACACAAAGGGTATCAACAAAAACGAATACATGTTCTAATTCACCAACGATGGACAATGTCTACGCAGTTTTACTAACAAATGTGGCTAGCCAGCTGAAGATGCTTACTCTCTTCCGGAAACCTTATCACTCTTATCTCGTGGAGGTTCACTGTAATACGGTACGCCAGGGCATGTTCCAAATATGAAAATTCCATCGTTAGAGACGGACGGTTTGCAAGAAAGCTACTTGTTCAAGGTCATATAACACAATGGCTGAAATCATCATGAAGAAGTTCTTCGGTCGCAAATGATATGTGACATTCTTGAGTGCGAATGAATGGCTGTCATGTACATCGAGACAATCACCGAATTTGATAAGTTTTAGCGACGGGTATTGCATGCAAATAGGAGACGCTGACTCTCCCTGGGCACCTGGTCTCACTTTGGAATGTTGTCCATTCTGAGGTTAGCAATTGTTCTAATGGAAATTCTATATGGAAATGGATGATTTTGCCTTACCTTCTCGACTACGAGACTGAATAACTGATAGGTACTTCTTTGATGTTTATTCAATATACAAAGGAAATTGAAAAATATATAAATTAAGGACAAATGCCGATATCGAAGGTACCCAAACTCGACGTAAGTGTATATGTTAGAGAGATTCCACGAAGTCTCAAGTCAAAATATGAAAGACGGTACCTTTATCTCAACAAACATATATTGCTTCACACAAAACATTATTCTCACCATCGCATTTATAAAACACAAGAATTTATCATACTTGTTTATGCCAAAATTTTACTTCTAGTGATCCTTATGTCATTGAGTAGACGTGAATTTATAATAGTTGTAAATCATAAATTATTTATATCAACTTGGCTTTGTTGTAAGTAAGCAAATCTGAAGTAGAATAATTGGCTATTGATATGTTCTCATACTTTAGAAATATTTAACAGTTTCTTTCGGAAACATTGAATTTTGCATTACAATTCAGTAACACAGAAAAAAATTGATATCCTTGGGGACTTACTCGATGAAATAATTTCGCTCGATATTTTACGTAAAGGTTTTTTATGCAATTTTTTGTTCCTAGTATTCTATTAAACGGATTTTGCCACAAAACCCAGATTGCCACGTAATTTAGCACAGAATGACCAGTGGTTCCTAGTCAACTTGGCACTTTTTGCCTATCGTTTGTTTGAAAATCATGCTATATGTATCAAGTATTTTTTAGAATTCAGTAATTACATTTTGTTGCCTTTTTTCTCGTTACATTTTTGACTTGTTCAGAGTTTGTTTCTCTGTGTCTCTTTTAGATAAAAATGAAAATATTACATATCAATTTGCAAACTGATCGAGACCGTTTAAAGAGGTTGTACATAAGTGTAAGATAGACAACTCCAAAAAAGCTTTGAACATTGTTGTTTACAGAAAGTATGAATATTGAGTTATTGAAAAATGTCACAGCAGAACTTGTAAGGTAGTCACAATGAGATAAAATGGCATTCAAATTACATTTTTCTTACAATCTACTTGATAAAGAGTGATGAATGTGTTTGTTTTGATACATGAAGTGTGGAGGTTTTAGGAGAATAAAAATAACATTTCCTTTCCACCTTTAATCTTTAAATTAACTGGACTGCATGTATTATCGCTGTTGGTGTACTTTTAGATTCCGAGGATATTACTTGTCTAGTTGCATTTTTAACCTGGAAAAAAAGTTGGCAAATTCGTAAAAATAAGGAGTATCTCCTTGACGGTATAGTTCTGTCCTTTATGCTGATTCTTACTCATTTATTTTAGGTCATGTGTAGAGTTTTGGTATTCATAAAATCTTTATTCGGGTTTTCTCTATTTCAGCCTCAAGAATCTCCGAGAAGGGTATCGTTCGCCTATTGATTCAGTGTTTCGGAACTTTACGTAAATATATTTGAAAATTCTCAGTCACTGAATTTGATAAATTATTCTAGAACTAAGGGTATCTTCCTGAAGGCATAGCTCTGTCCTTACCTGGTCCTTTGGCATAATTATGAAGGCGTGCTTAGAGATTCTCTCTACATTCTTTCATTAGGATATTATCTATGCCATTCTCGATGAAATGCCCATATGGTGCTCTGTAATTATTACAATTATTTTGAATATGACATCTCGTCCATGAGGATAGAACAGATGCGATTTTAGACCAGAGCAGTATTGGCAATTAAAAAAAAGGTTTCACTTAATTTTTATACGACGATTGAAATAAAAAAGAAAATAATCTACTGAATTAAGTTGACAGGTACTTACTGGCAGGGCATGCTTACAAATGTACTATCCCCAGAATATTGATTTGACATATCTTTTGTAGATGCTAAATTTTGTTACGAATGTTAATCTTTTAAAACTTGGCTTCTCTTGAAATGTCCTCCTGAAGATAAAGACTACATAAGTTAAAGAAGATCCTGATGATCATCTCAACAGTACTCACAGCAGAGCACCAAAATGAGCACCGACGGACCCCTAGCAACCCAGAGGTGGGACCAGGTGCCCGAGAGGAGTAAGCATCCCCTGTTGGCTAGCCGCACCCGCCGTCGATGTTAATGCACGAAAATGAAACCAATATATAAACTACATGCACTGTCTGAGGTTATGCCTATCTAGAAAGTGCTATGGCGACCTTGTCAGGGAAAAATATTCAAAACACTGCTGGCTTGACGGCGATGTTCCAAGATTACCGTCATACGGCATTTACATATCACAGCTCATCCGGTACGCTAGAGCATGTACTAATATTTTGGATTTTCACAGTAGAAATTTACAAATTACCAAAAAAAAAAACTTTAAGGTCAAGGTTTCCGGCTTCATAAACTAGACTAGTGTATAAAGAAACACGTAAAAGCCTAGAATTATCAAGTGTCACTTCTTTAAATGATTAAATATTATATAGAAAACCGTAACATACCAAATTTGATTCTTCTATACATGCAGTAGTACACAATATTTCTATATTGGTCCATGCTTTGACTCTTTTATTGATTGAATCCAAAAATTGACAGGGTTTTTTCTCCCGTGATCATTGACAGGATATTTTATCCTGACTTAAAACTTACAGGATTTTTTCTCCCGCAATGACAATTGACAGGATAATTTATCCTGTCAATACCTTTTACAGGATTATTTATCCTGTCTTTAAATCGACAGGATTTTTTCTCCCGTCTTTGATTGGGACGGGATGAAAAATCCTGTCAATCCAAAGTCAGGATAAAAAATCCCACGGTCCAAGTGTTTAGTTAAGAATTTCTGGAAATATTACAAAAATTACAGTCAACTTCTTTTAAAATTCGGATCTATACACGCAACAGAGTACATTACTTTGGGTATTACACGACCTGTCTTTTATGGTGATATGATAAACGAAATTAGAAGGATCAAAGGTAGACAGCATAACCATCGAAAATGCGTCAGAATCATCAAACGCCTTTTATACCGTGGATATGATCCTAATGTCACCAGACGGACACTAGGCTTTGTACTTGACCAATCTACAGTCTTGTACCAGCGCATCCTTAAGACATGCACTCTGACTGACTGTGACGACGGGACTCTATGACGAGCCCTGTCCAAACCTCTTTAGAAAAGACAGGGCCCCGCCCACCTGTCCTCTCTGAATGTCAGTCGGACTCCTCGGGTGGCTACATAAATGAGCTCGCTACAGCCGGCAGAGCACGGACTGTATTACGCACGCCTTCTTTTTATATCCATTGACATATTCATCTGTGTTGCTGGGGCCTCTGCGTTTTGCGGTCTTGTTTGTGCGAGGTCATCTTACAGTGAGGAGGTTGTTTTACACCACAATTGTACGTTCTTCGAGACCTCTGGGTAATTCGAGAAGTGAGAGGGCTGTGCGCACGTAATCCAGGATAACCACACCATTTGCTACTTGCGTGGCAAATGACCGTCCAAAGTCGGCACCGGTTGCCCATTGGCCCGTCGGTTGATGTGTTGTCTTTTGTGTTTGATGTTTACATGTCGTATGTCTCTTTTCCGTCTCATACTATGCTCGTCTTTTGTGTTTTTGCATCGGGTGTTTTGGCGTTTTGTTGTTGGTGCTGCAACAGGGTCTTGTTTGAGATCCCCTCCCTTCCTTTACTGTCAAACCCCTCGCGGTGAACTTTTTTTACGAGCTCCACACGGCAAAGGGCATAAGTGTGACACAAATAAGTTAAAGAAGATCCTGACGATAATCTCAACAGCACCAAATGAGCATCGACGGACCCCTGGAAGGCACCCCCCCCCCCCAAACTTACGAAATAAAGTGTATCGACGGACCCCTGGAAGGCACCCCCCCCCCAAACTTACGAAATAAAGTGCGGGGATTGATTATTATAAGATCCAAAAAAACAGACTGTTTTTCATAAGTAGAAGGAAATGCATCTTATATTTTTTCTGTTGATGCATGTAACCCAAAAAATTGGACTGAAAACTTTTGCATCAACGCGCTACGCGCATTGATGTAGTTTTTTGTCCTATTTTTCTGGTGATACCTGCATCAACATAAAAAAAAGCTTAAAGCTATTTGCTGGAACCGTCTCAATGAATCGGCAAATTCATCGACAAATATGTCCTTTTCCTGCACTATCTGGAGTAAGACTTCTTAACCTCTTTCTACATATGAAATATCATTCTTCGTCATCAGTCGTTGTCTCAAGGACTCGTGTGTTTGTGATCTGGCCTATCTGGCCTTCATCCTCTCATACAAATTACACGTGTCTCGTTTTATAAACGTGGTGGTAGGCAAAATCAAATATATCCTTTTAAGAATGAAAAATAATGTTCATTAAATTGGGAAATAGTAGGGAAATAAGAAACTCTATAAATTTATATGGGAAATCTCTCTGTTGAAAATCATTACGTGGGAGAACTCGTGAATATTGCTTATTTTTTTTATTTTCTCAACTACGGAAGCCCGTAGGTGACAGGTATGAATTATAATTTATCTGGCGGCCGCCACTTATTTATCTGGCGGCCGCCAGATAATTTACAATAAATCAAAACAAAACCAATGCATAACATGTTCTTTCAGTTCTAGGGTGCTGAATTCATCTTCTCTTTTAATTTACGAGGGCTGTTCGATAAATTCGTAGACAAGTTCAATAAAACTTTTTTCGTTATCGCCAAACATTTTGTTCATATACTCATTCATTCCTTAAGATTTCATATTATTATTGTGCTAAATTTAAAGCAATCGGTCAGTTAGGGAAGAAATACGGTGTTTTTCTTTGGAGTGACTTCGGAAAGCGGCGCAGTAAATTACGTCCAAAACGACGCCACGTAAATTAAGGAGTACTTATCATTTTCATCCTTTTCTTCTGTCTCTAAATTTGAAATCATATTGAGGCACAAGTCGTTTAATGTATGTCAATCTGTTCAAAAATAAATCATACAGATTAAAATAGGCAACTATGTGATAAAATCATTCCCTGGTTCTTTATTAAATCTTTTCACAATAGATGCATAAAGAATTTCATTTAGAACGTATGGATCATTCAGTTTTGTTTTCTCATGTCGTCCAAATCATTCTTTTTAAATGATTTTCATCAAATTATCACCATCGTTGCAAATTATAGGCATATTGACGTGCGTTCGAAACATTTTCTTGCCTTCCATATGTTTTATCTATAAATGTGTCGAGTTTATATCAGCTTGATTAAAAGATCTATGATTTCATTTTGCGTAAAAATTGCAGAAGACCATAACCAGATGAAATGTAACAAAAGATTTTTCTGGCGGCAGCCAAATAAATTAAGTGGTGGCCGCCAGATATTTAATATGGATTCTATGTAAAAACCTATAAAATTCAGACATGTTTGGCGACGACATGCCTCAGATTTTGGATATTTTTTGTGTATAAGGTAAATATGATGTCCTCAGAACGAATTGACCTTCCATTTTTTTCTCCGACGTTCCGTTGCTATGGTAACCAAGGTTTTGTATAAAAACACCTTTAAACAAGGCATTTTTATGCATCCCGTTACCATGGAAACAAATGTTGAATGTCTATGTAATTTTCCAAAAATATTATTTTAATCCTCTTAAGTTGATACAATTTGATTTTTCGATCCTCCTTCTTTCTGTGTGTCATGTAAATTTGCTTCAATTTCAAGAAAAATTGCTTATTCAAAATGAGCCATTTTCGGCCAATTTAGGTCTTATTTTACCTGTATTTTACTTACTTTTGACAAGAGTAATAATGCAATTGCACAAGATTTGAAATACAATTGACTATTTCTTGAAGAGTATTATCCTAGGACTTCATGGGAATCAAAGGAAATTTATCTAGAAGTGAGATTTTTCTGTTTACATGCCTTTGAAATAGGTTACCATGGCAACATTTGGTACGAAGGTGTAAATACCTGTCGTAAGTAAAAAGCTAATTTCTAAAGATGTATGCCTGCTATCGTTACAAAACTTGGTATGTAGATGTATTAAAGACCATTTGATGCTACCATGACCTTGAGAAAATATCAAGGTCATTTGCTCAATTTTCAATGTCATTGAAAAATATTTGCTATTTTCAGACCAAATTTGGTGGTTTTTCACTAAAAAGAGACATGATTAACAGTAAATAGTATGGAACCTTGGCAAAACAATCAATTATCGGTGAAAGTATGATAAATGTATTATTTGTTGGGATGAGTATCAAAATTATCAAAGTCCATTGAAGACCCCAAAAAATGTCACATATTTTACGAGAAAATTCTAGAAAATCTCAATTTTATGCTCTTTTGAAAGTATGTCATACATAGGAGTGAAATACTATTTAACAAAATTGTGATGAATTCTACTTCTTATGATCGGTTGTTCAACTGTAAATATTTAAAATCAAAATATCTAATGAAATAAGTTAGAGAAATCAATTTAAATTAATTGGATATCCTGATTTTTGTCTTAATTTTAGTCTAAAGTTAGAAATGACCTTGAGATTTGGACAGATGACCTTGAAATGATTTGAAGGTCAATTGATAATGATAAATATAATTTGTATACAGGTATGCTATTTCATAATCATAGGACTCAAACATGAGGAAAAACAATGTTTTTAAATATGCGTTATATGGTAATATGGATTCCAAGTTGCTATAGCAACGGATTTTGATTGGCATTCATGACAAAATGGTGAGTTTCACCATAAATTTTATTTCTTGATTTTTTCCAGCTATAGACATTTATTTTGGCAAGGTGATGTTAAATACCCATAACATTCACCAAATAATGGTTTTCAACCTTCAAAATAATCAAAAACAGGCCAAAAATGACCCTAAAATTAGACCTTATTTTTGCTAAATCTTCACATAATTTGACTGAATATCAACAACTACCTGATAACCCCCTCCCCCGAAAAAGTTATTCTTGTTAGAGTTGAACTTACAAAGAAAGTTTTTGTGTTCATTAAGTAAATTTTAACCATGGTTTCCATGGCAACAGAATGCCACAATATGTCTTATCTCTCATATTCAGGGGGTGTCAAATATATTGACCCCGTTACCATGGCAACCGTTGTTCAAATATAACAATATGGTTTGTTTTCATTGTTTTTACATTAAGTATGATAATTACAGAAAGTTTCATCAAAATCCATGACAAGCCGTGGCCAGCTGTTTTAGGTTTTTACAGAGAATCCATATTAAGTGGCGGCCGCCACATAATTATCTGGCGGCCGTCACTTAATATATCTGGCAGCCGCCAGTTAATTTATTTGGTGGCCGCCACTTTATTTATTTGGCGGCCGCCACTTAATTTATCTGGCGGCCGCCACATAATTATCTGGCGGTCGCCACTTAGTGATATGGCGGCCGCCACATAATTAAGTGGCGGCCGCCAGATAAATTAAGTGGTGGCCGCCAGATAAATTTTAATTCATACCTGTCACCTACGGTCTTCCGTACTCAGCAGCTTTTTGCCCCCCTAAATTATTATTCTTATTGCATAATCAAGTAGATTCGATACAATATATCATTCTGATAGACCGTAGTTTTTGACAAATTAAATTACCCAGACGACCATATTAGCTAATTTAATGCCGATTAAAATTCTTAATTGTGCAAATGCCTAAAAACTGCAATATCTGCCGTAAATGAAACGTGATTATTTATCATGAATTTACCCAACCCTGTTAGAAAAGGAGGCATGTTGAATTTGGATATAAACGTGACCGGTGCGTTATACCTTCTTTTTCTAACCTAATGTCTACAAATAAACATGTATCTTAAGTTTGCGTTGCAAAATTGCGTACAGCACAATGAGCACATGAAGTTTAGTTTGAAATGAAAACGCAGATTTTGATTGGATAGAAAGCCAATCCCAAAATCAGCAACATGGTAGTATGTCACTTACTGTTAACGTTGATGTTTTCGCGTCGGGGTAATTTTCGCGGATTTCACAAATCAATGGTTATCGCGATTTTTTTTGCGCGAAAATAACTCTGCTGCATTATTGCAATGGCGGAGACGTCTTGATGTTATACCGGGTAATCGCAAAATGTTCACCCGGTGAGAATAATATAAGTTACAATATTCAAAACTCAGTAAAATCGAGGACTTGGAAACTCTGGAAAGACGACATCGAACAGAACAAAAAGCAATTGAAATCAGTGAATAAAACCTAAGTCATAATCCTAAAATTACAATCGATAGGCTGATGAAGTTTTGAAAAAAACATAAAACAGAACTTTCTCACGAGAAAAGAAAAAAAAAAACAGGACAATCAGATAGAGACAATAACACAGTGCCACATAAACACGATGGACAACACAAAATCATCCACCTAGCGAGGAAAAGTAAACCCAAGCGAGGAGATTGAGATCAGATGCCCATGTGAAATAGTCATAGGCAGTGCACATAAAGTTAAGATTAAAATATTATGCATTCTCTGTCATTATTCTAAATTTCAGACTTTTTGGACATAACACTGATTTTTAATTGAGTCTCATTCTTTTATATTGGAAAAGCTTTTTTTGGCCTGAAAATGACCTTGACCTTTATGAATAACCTTAAGTGATATTGGAACCCTTCTCGCCAACATCTGAGCCAACGTGAGACATTAATTTAAGTTGTGTAACTTGTTTGTGAAACGTTGTAAAATAAATAAAGTTTAAATTCTAAGTAATCTGTGTCCTGAAAGGGCTATCTTATGTGAGATAATGTAACCGACAAATGTGAGATAAATGATGAAATTTTCATAAACTGCCTATATACATGCATGGTATTTACATTCATTTATTATGTGTACAAACCCCTTCCCCTCCCCCTTTGGCACACAATCTCTCATCAACATACAAAAAAAATCTCAAAATTCGTGATATATGTAAATGATTATGTAATTTTTTTTAATAATTATTTAAAATTTCAGAACATTTAGGCAAAGCACTGTTCTTTTTGTGAATTTTAAAGGTTTTTTTTTTTTCAAAACAGCTATTTTTCGCCTGGATAGGACCTTGACCTAAGATGATTGACCTTTTAAACGTTACCTTTGTCCCTGAAAGAGAACCAAATTCGGATGTAGAGGGCAAACATATTTTGGAATACAATTGACAGTTGACAGTTGACGATTGAATAGTCAACTGCATTCCAGAATACAGTTGACAATTCGACTATGAAACACTTGCATTGAAAATGTATGCATAGTAAATTTTCTGTATTACTATTCCATCACGTCAAAAAATACATATGACACCTATTCCCCACCTCCACTTCTTACAGAATAAAACATGAATGAAGAAGCATAGCATCGACATATCCTGTTGGTAATAGCTCAAACATTTATAGTATTCCCCTGGTTACGATACTGAAATTTTCAGGGATTCATGCCTAGGCATTGACTCAAGCACACTTTAAATTTGGTGAAAGTACATGGCCTTGTTACCGAGGAAAGAGGCCGAGAACTTTGCCAATATTTCTACAATTCAGACAAATTCTCAAAAAATTCAAGTCCAAACTTTTATAGTATTCCCTTGGTTATGATACTGAAATTTTCAGGGATTCATGCCTAGGCATTGACTCAAGCACACTTTAAATTTGGTGAGGGTACATGGCCTTGTTACCGAGGAATGAGGCCGAGAACTTTGCCAATATTTCTACAATTCAGACAAATTCTCAAAAAATACAAGTCCAAACTTTTATAGTATTCCCCTGGTTACGATACTGAAATTTTCAGGGATTCATGCCTAGGCATTGACTCAAACACACATGAAATTTGGTGAGGGTACATCACCTTGTTACCGAGGAATGAGGCCGAGAACTTTGCCAATATTTCTACAATTCAGACAAATTCTCAAAACATTCTAAGTCCAAACTTTTATTGTATTCCCCTGGTAACGATACTGAAATTTTCAGGGATTCATGCCTAGGCATTGACTCAAACACACATGAAATTTGGTGAGGGTTCATTACCTTGTTACCGAGGAATGAGGCCGAGAACTTTGCCAATATTTCTACAATTCAGACAAATTCTCAAAAAATACAAGTCCAAACTTTTATAGTATTCCCCTGGTTACGATACTGAAATTTTCAGGGATTCATGCCTAGGCATTGACTCAAGCACACTTTAAATTTGGTGAGGGTACATGGCCTTGTTACCGAGGAAAGAGGCCGAGAACTTTGCCAATATTTCTACAATTCAGACAAATTCTCAAAAAATACAAGTCCAAACTTTTATAGTATTCCCCTGGTTACGATACTGAAATTTTCAGGGATTCATGCCTAGGCATTGACTCAAGCACACTTTAAATTTGGTGAAAGTACATGGCCTTGTTGCCGAGGAAAGAGGCCGAGAACTTTGCCAATATTTCTACAATTCAGACAAATTCTCAAAAAATTCAAGTCCAAACTTTTATAGTATTCCCCTGGTTATGATACTGAAATTTTCAGGGATTCATGCCTAGGCATTGACTCAAGCACACTTTAAATTTGGTGAGGGTACATGGCCTTGTTACCGAGGAATGAGGCCGAGAACTTTGCCAATATTTCTACAATTCAGACAAATTCTCAAAAAATACAAGTCCAAACTTTTATAGTATTCCCCTGGTTACGATACTGAAATTTTCAGGGATTCATGCCTAGGCATTGACTCAAGCACACTTTAAATTTGGTGAAAGTACATGGCCTTGTTACCGATGAAAGAGGCCGAGAACTTTGCCAATATTTCTACAATTCAGACAAATTCTCAAAAAATTCAAGTCCAAACTTTTATAGTATTCCCCTGGTTATAATACTGAAATTTTCAGGGATTCATGCCTAGGCATTGACTCAAGCACACTTTAAATTTGGTGAGGGTACATGGCCTTGTTACCGAGGAATGAGGCCGAGAACTTTGCCAATATTTCTACAATTCAGACAAATTCTCAAAAAATACAAGTCCAAACTTTTATAGTATTCCCCTGGTTACGATACTGAAATTTTCAGGGATTCATGCCTAGGCATTGACTCAAGCACACTTTAAATTTGGTGAGGGTACATGGCCTTGTTACCGAGGAATGAGGCCGAGAACTTTGCCAATATTTCTACAATTCAGACAAATTCTCAAAAAATACAAGTCCAAACTTTTATAGTATTCTCCTGGTAACGATACTGAAATTTTCAGGGATTCATGCCTAGGCATTGACTCAAACACACATGAAATTTGGTGAGGGTACATCACCTTGTTACCGAGGAATGAGGCCGAGAACTTTGCCAATATTTCTACAATTCAGACAAATTCTCAAAACATTCTAAGTCCAAACTTTTATAGTATTCCCCTGGTAACGATACTGAAATTTTCAGGGATTCATGCCTAGGCATTGACTCAAGCACACTTTAAATTTGGTGAGGGAACATGGCCTTGTTACCGAGGAAAGAGGCCGAGAACTTTGTCAATATTTCTACAATTCAGACAAATTCTCAAAAAATTCAAGTACAAACTTTTATAGTATTCCCCTGGTTACGATACTGAAATTTTCAGGGATTCATGCCTAGGCATTGACTCAAACACACATGAAATTTGGTGAGGGTACATCACCTTGTTACCGAGGAATGAGGCCGAGAACTTTGCCAATATTTCTACAATTCAGACAAATAGTACATGTATCACCCTGGTGGTTACAATACGACAAAGTCTCAAAGTTTTCTAGGTTTAAAATTTTACTGCAATCACCCACCTGGTAAGGGATCAGATATAAAATTAAGGACATTTAGAAACTATATTGTCAAGGAACACTCTGATTTAAAATACAAGATCATTTATGACGACATCACCAAGATGACAAATATGGATGATGACCATATCCCTGTAAACAGCACAAAATCGATAATTCAGAAAACCAGAAACCGAAGGCATATAAAATCAGGATAAAACAGGAACCAAAGCAAATAAACAAAAACCTCCACCAACCACCGATATGGGAGTGAGACCAGGTGCCCAGGAAGAGTAAGCATCTCTTGCTTGCATGCAACACCCGCCGCTACAATTCGGTAGAACTGTCACACCCGGTTACTTCCATTTCGGAAGACATAGAGTACAATCTTTGGTTGGATGGTTCAAGTGGTCTATGACAGAATATCATCCACCATTCTGGAGAGTAGGACATTATAGTGTATGACGAGTTCCCCATATCGACCGTAGAACTTCCTCAGTGACGATGTTAGTCGGTCACAAACATATCCCTGACTGAGAAGCTTATCTGAAAGACGCTTAGCTCTCAGAACAAAATCCGTATATTTGGTACTTGCTCTGGCATAGCGTATCAACTGAGATATGAACACGCCGAAGTTGATCGAACTTGGCTACAAAAATGTACATGTGCCCTCGGGGACTCTTGGTCCACCAGCAGTGACACTCACCAAGTAGTTCAAATGTTTTAAACGTCTTCAAATTCAATACAATCACAAATTTCCCCTTCATGTGCAGCAAAATTCCTTTTTTTTTTGCTTTTTGCCTGTATGTGGCGTAGCATTTCACAACTAATACGCTATGCGGGGTATGTTCCGAGTATGAAAACTTCAAGTTGAGTGCATTGAGGTATACCAATAAGGGGGGTAGAAGGGGAATCATACGAGGGCTGGTTGATATGTTGTGATCCTCGTATTGAACGATTTGAATTAAAGGCTTCAATACCATTTTCAAAGAACTCCTGATCAGGACTGGTTAGAAAGCCATCCATTATAAGTTTGACGTCATCATGGGACTGCAAGTTGATGCCAGAAATAGTTGCTTTCAGTTTTGGAAATAAATGAAATTCTGATGAAATAAGGCGGATGATCAATCAAATTAAAACCACAATCATCAATGGCAGTCATTGCAGCGACAGACTAGTGAACAGGAGCATTGCCTTGGTTGGACAGCACACTTTAAATGAGTGAGCTCTCCGCGGCGCTAAAGTTAATGTTTTCCCGTAACTGTGTCAGAAGAGAAGCATTGTATGTGCCATTGATTGTTTGTGCGTTTTGGAGATACTGTTCACCGTTTTTATTCGCAGCGTCTTCAGTTAGCGAAAACGAGTGAAGTGACTGGTTCGCGGCGATTTATTTTCGCAAAATCGCAAAAACGTAACTAACTACACATGTCTAAGGACATATTCGCGTCGTTCAACTATCGCAAATGGGAAGATTTCACAAATATCGTAAAAATAAAATGCTCGGGAATAAACGATTATTAACATAATCTTTCAGCAGAATAACTTCTGCATCAAAGAAATCCGACACTCACAACATATCAATCATCCCTTTAAGCAACACCTAACACATCAGTTCATATCGGTTCCTATTTTTAGTTTGTACGTGTCTATACCTAGACATGAATCCCTGAAAATATCAGTTCCCTTACCAGGGGATTACTATGAAATTTTGAACTTAGAAAATTTTGAGACTTCGTCAGGATTTCAGAAATATTGGCAAATTTCTCGGTCTCATTTCTCGGTAATTAGGTCATGTACCCTCACCAAATTTTTAGTGTGTACGTGTCTATACCTAGGCATGAATCCCTGAAAATATCAGCTCCCTAACCAGGGGATTACGATGAAATTTTGAACTTAGAAAATTTTGAGACTTCGTCAGGATTTCAGAAATATTGGCAAATTTCTCGGTCTCATTTCTCGGTAATTAGGTCATGTACCCTCACCAAATTTTTAGTGTGTACGTGTCTATACCTAGGCATGAATCCCTGAAAATATCAGCTCCCTAACCAGGGGATTACGATGAAATTTTGAACTTAGAAAATTTTGAGACTTCGTCAGGATTTCAGAAATATTGGCAAATTTCTCGGTCTCATTTCTCGGTAATTAGGTCATGTACCCTCACCAAATTTTTAGTGTGTACGTGTCTATACCTAGGCATGAATCCCTGAAAATATCAGCTCCCTAACCAGGGGATTACGATGAAATTTTGAACTTAGAAAATTTTGAGACTTCGTCAGGATTTCAGAAATATTGGCAAATTTCTCGGTCTCATTTCTCGGTAATTAGGTCATGTACCCTCACCAAATTTTTAGTGTGTACGTGTCTATACCTAGGCATGAATCCCTGAAAATATCAGCTCCCTAACCAGGGGATTACGATGAAATTTTGAACTTAGAAAATTTTGAGACTTCGTCAGGATTTCAGAAATATTGGCAAATTTCTCGGTCTCATTTCTCGGTAATTAGGTCATGTACCCTCACCAAATTTTTAGTGTGTACGTGTCTATACCTAGGCATGAATCCCTGAAAATATCAGCTCCCTAACCAGGGGATTACGATGAAATTTTGAACTTAGAAAATTTTGAGACTTCGTCAGGATTTCAGAAATATTGGCAAATTTCTCGGTCTCATTTCTCGGTAATTAGGTCATGTACCCTCACCAAATTTTTAGTGTGTACGTGTCTATACCTAGGCATGAATCCCTGAAAATATCAGCTCCCTAACCAGGGGATTACGATGAAATTTTGAACTTAGAAAATTTTGAGACTTCGTCAGGATTTCAGAAATATTGGCAAATTTCTCGGTCTCATTTCTCGGTAATTAGGTCATGTACCCTCACCAAATTTTTAGTGTGTACGTGTCTATACCTAGGCATGAATCCCTGAAAATATCAGCTCCCTAACCAGGGGATTACGATGAAATTTTGAACTTAGAAAATTTTGAGACTTCGTCAGGATTTCAGAAATATTGGCAAATTTCTCGGTCTCATTTCTCGGTAATTAGGTCATGTACCCTCACCAAATTTTTAGTGTGTACGTGTCTATACCTAGGCATGAATCCCTGAAAATATCAGCTCCCTAACCAGGGGATTACGATGAAATTTTGAACTTAGAAAATTTTGAGACTTCGTCAGGATTTCAGAAATATTGGCAAATTTCTCGGTCTCATTTCTCGGTAATTAGGTCATGTACCCTCACCAAATTTTTAGTGTGTACGTGTCTATACCTAGGCATGAATCCCTGAAAATATCAGCTCCCTAACCAGGGGATTACGATGAAATTTTGAACTTAGAAAATTTTGAGACTTCGTCAGGATTTCAGAAATATTGGCAAATTTCTCGGTCTCATTTCTCGGTAATTAGGTCATGTACCCTCACCAAATTTTTAGTGTGTACGTGTCTATACCTAGGCATGAATCCCTGAAAATATCAGCTCCCTAACCAGGGGATTACGATGAAATTTTGAACTTAGAAAATTTTGAGACTTCGTCAGGATTTCAGAAATATTGGCAAATTTCTCGGTCTCATTTCTCGGTAATTAGGTCATGTACCCTCACCAAATTTTTAGTGTGTACGTGTCTATACCTAGGCATGAATCCCTGAAAATATCAGCTCCCTAACCAGGGGATTACGATGAAATTTTGAACTTAGAAAATTTTGAGACTTCGTCAGGATTTCAGAAATATTGGCAAATTTCTCGGTCTCATTTCTCGGTAATTAGGTCATGTACCCTCACCAAATTTTTAGTGTGTACGTGTCTATACCTAGGCATGAATCCCTGAAAATATCAGCTCCCTAACCAGGGGATTACGATGAAATTTTGAACTTAGAAAATTTTGAGACTTCGTCAGGATTTCAGAAATATTGGCAAATTTCTCGGTCTCATTTCTCGGTAATTAGGTCATGTACCCTCACCAAATTTTTAGTGTGTACGTGTCTATACCTAGGCATGAATCCCTGAAAATATCAGCTCCCTAACCAGGGGATTACGATGAAATTTTGAACTTAGAAAATTTTGAGACTTCGTCAGGATTTCAGAAATATTGGCAAATTTCTCGGTCTCATTTCTCGGTAATTAGGTCATGTACCCTCACCAAATTTTTAGTGTGTACGTGTCTATACCTAGGCATGAATCCCTGAAAATATCAGCTCCCTAACCAGGGGATTACGATGAAATTTTGAACTTAGAAAATTTTGAGACTTCGTCAGGATTTCAGAAATATTGGCAAATTTCTCGGTCTCATTTCTCGGTAATTAGGTCATGTACCCTCACCAAATTTTTAGTGTGTACGTGTCTATACCTAGGCATGAATCCCTGAAAATATCAGCTCCCTAACCAGGGGATTACGATGAAATTTTGAACTTAGAAAATTTTGAGACTTCGTCAGGATTTCAGAAATATTGGCAAATTTCTCGGTCTCATTTCTCGGTAATTAGGTCATGTACCCTCACCAAATTTTTAGTGTGTACGTGTCTATACCTAGGCATGAATCCCTGAAAATATCAGCTCCCTAACCAGGGGATTACGATGAAATTTTGAACTTAGAAAATTTTGAGACTTCGTCAGGATTTCAGAAATATTGGCAAATTTCTCGGTCTCATTTCTCGGTAATTAGGTCATGTACCCTCACCAAATTTTTAGTGTGTACGTGTCTATACCTAGGCATGAATCCCTGAAAATATCAGCTCCCTAACCAGGGGATTACGATGAAATTTTGAACTTAGAAAATTTTGAGACTTCGTCAGGATTTCAGAAATATTGGCAAATTTCTCGGTCTCATTTCTCGGTAATTAGGTCATGTACCCTCACCAAATTTTTAGTGTGTACGTGTCTATACCTAGGCATGAATCCCTGAAAATATCAGCTCCCTAACCAGGGGATTACGATGAAATTTTGAACTTAGAAAATTTTGAGACTTCGTCAGGATTTCAGAAATATTGGCAAATTTCTCGGTCTCATTTCTCGGTAATTAGGTCATGTACCCTCACCAAATTTTTAGTGTGTACGTGTCTATACCTAGGCATGAATCCCTGAAAATATCAGCTCCCTAACCAGGGGATTACGATGAAATTTTGAACTTAGAAAATTTTGAGACTTCGTCAGGATTTCAGAAATATTGGCAAATTTCTCGGTCTCATTTCTCGGTAATTAGGTCATGTACCCTCACCAAATTTTTAGTGTGTACGTGTCTATACCTAGGCATGAATCCCTGAAAATATCAGCTCCCTAACCAGGGGATTACGATGAAATTTTGAACTTAGAAAATTTTGAGACTTCGTCAGGATTTCAGAAATATTGGCAAATTTCTCGGTCTCATTTCTCGGTAATTAGGTCATGTACCCTCACCAAATTTTTAGTGTGTACGTGTCTATACCTAGGCATGAATCCCTGAAAATATCAGCTCCCTAACCAGGGGATTACGATGAAATTTTGAACTTAGAAAATTTTGAGACTTCGTCAGGATTTCAGAAATATTGGCAAATTTCTCGGTCTCATTTCTCGGTAATTAGGTCATGTACCCTCACCAAATTTTTAGTGTGTACGTGTCTATACCTAGGCATGAATCCCTGAAAATATCAGCTCCCTAACCAGGGGATTACGATGAAATTTTGAACTTAGAAAATTTTGAGACTTCGTCAGGATTTCAGAAATATTGGCAAATTTCTCGGTCTCATTTCTCGGTAATTAGGTCATGTACCCTCACCAAATTTTTAGTGTGTACGTGTCTATACCTAGGCATGAATCCCTGAAAATATCAGCTCCCTAACCAGGGGATTACGATGAAATTTTGAACTTAGAAAATTTTGAGACTTCGTCAGGATTTCAGAAATATTGGCAAATTTCTCGGTCTCATTTCTCGGTAATTAGGTCATGTACCCTCACCAAATTTTTAGTGTGTACGTGTCTATACCTAGGCATGAATCCCTGAAAATATCAGCTCCCTAACCAGGGGATTACGATGAAATTTTGAACTTAGAAAATTTTGAGACTTCGTCAGGATTTCAGAAATATTGGCAAATTTCTCGGTCTCATTTCTCGGTAATTAGGTCATGTACCCTCACCAAATTTTTAGTGTGTACGTGTCTATACCTAGGCATGAATCCCTGAAAATATCAGCTCCCTAACCAGGGGATTACGATGAAATTTTGAACTTAGAAAATTTTGAGACTTCGTCAGGATTTCAGAAATATTGGCAAATTTCTCGGTCTCATTTCTCGGTAATTAGGTCATGTACCCTCACCAAATTTTTAGTGTGTACGTGTCTATACCTAGGCATGAATCCCTGAAAATATCAGCTCCCTAACCAGGGGATTACGATGAAATTTTGAACTTAGAAAATTTTGAGACTTCGTCAGGATTTCAGAAATATTGGCAAATTTCTCGGTCTCATTTCTCGGTAATTAGGTCATGTACCCTCACCAAATTTTTAGTGTGTACGTGTCTATACCTAGGCATGAATCCCTGAAAATATCAGCTCCCTAACCAGGGGATTACGATGAAATTTTGAACTTAGAAAATTTTGAGACTTCGTCAGGATTTCAGAAATATTGGCAAATTTCTCGGTCTCATTTCTCGGTAATTAGGTCATGTACCCTCACCAAATTTTTAGTGTGTACGTGTCTATACCTAGGCATGAATCCCTGAAAATATCAGCTCCCTAACCAGGGGATTACGATGAAATTTTGAACTTAGAAAATTTTGAGACTTCGTCAGGATTTCAGAAATATTGGCAAATTTCTCGGTCTCATTTCTCGGTAATTAGGTCATGTACCCTCACCAAATTTTTAGTGTGTACGTGTCTATACCTAGGCATGAATCCCTGAAAATATCAGCTCCCTAACCAGGGGATTACGATGAAATTTTGAACTTAGAAAATTTTGAGACTTCGTCAGGATTTCAGAAATATTGGCAAATTTCTCGGTCTCATTTCTCGGTAATTAGGTCATGTACCCTCACCAAATTTTTAGTGTGTACGTGTCTATACCTAGGCATGAATCCCTGAAAATATCAGCTCCCTAACCAGGGGATTACGATGAAATTTTGAACTTAGAAAATTTTGAGACTTCGTCAGGATTTCAGAAATATTGGCAAATTTCTCGGTCTCATTTCTCGGTAATTAGGTCATGTACCCTCACCAAATTTTTAGTGTGTACGTGTCTATACCTAGGCATGAATCCCTGAAAATATCAGCTCCCTAACCAGGGGATTACGATGAAATTTTGAACTTAGAAAATTTTGAGACTTCGTCAGGATTTCAGAAATATTGGCAAATTTCTCGGTCTCATTTCTCGGTAATTAGGTCATGTACCCTCACCAAATTTTTAGTGTGTACGTGTCTATACCTAGGCATGAATCCCTGAAAATATCAGCTCCCTAACCAGGGGATTACGATGAAATTTTGAACTTAGAAAATTTTGAGACTTCGTCAGGATTTCAGAAATATTGGCAAATTTCTCGGTCTCATTTCTCGGTAATTAGGTCATGTACCCTCACCAAATTTTTAGTGTGTACGTGTCTATACCTAGGCATGAATCCCTGAAAATATCAGCTCCCTAACCAGGGGATTACGATGAAATTTTGAACTTAGAAAATTTTGAGACTTCGTCAGGATTTCAGAAATATTGGCAAATTTCTCGGTCTCATTTCTCGGTAATTAGGTCATGTACCCTCACCAAATTTTTAGTGTGTACGTGTCTATACCTAGGCATGAATCCCTGAAAATATCAGCTCCCTAACCAGGGGATTACGATGAAATTTTGAACTTAGAAAATTTTGAGACTTCGTCAGGATTTCAGAAATATTGGCAAATTTCTCGGTCTCATTTCTCGGTAATTAGGTCATGTACCCTCACCAAATTTTTAGTGTGTACGTGTCTATACCTAGGCATGAATCCCTGAAAATATCAGCTCCCTAACCAGGGGATTACGATGAAATTTTGAACTTAGAAAATTTTGAGACTTCGTCAGGATTTCAGAAATATTGGCAAATTTCTCGGTCTCATTTCTCGGTAATTAGGTCATGTACCCTCACCAAATTTTTAGTGTGTACGTGTCTATACCTAGGCATGAATCCCTGAAAATATCAGCTCCCTAACCAGGGGATTACGATGAAATTTTGAACTTAGAAAATTTTGAGACTTCGTCAGGATTTCAGAAATATTGGCAAATTTCTCGGTCTCATTTCTCGGTAATTAGGTCATGTACCCTCACCAAATTTTTAGTGTGTACGTGTCTATACCTAGGCATGAATCCCTGAAAATATCAGCTCCCTAACCAGGGGATTACGATGAAATTTTGAACTTAGAAAATTTTGAGACTTCGTCAGGATTTCAGAAATATTGGCAAATTTCTCGGTCTCATTTCTCGGTAATTAGGTCATGTACCCTCACCAAATTTTTAGTGTGTACGTGTCTATACCTAGGCATGAATCCCTGAAAATATCAGCTCCCTAACCAGGGGATTACGATGAAATTTTGAACTTAGAAAATTTTGAGACTTCGTCAGGATTTCAGAAATATTGGCAAATTTCTCGGTCTCATTTCTCGGTAATTAGGTCATGTACCCTCACCAAATTTTTAGTGTGTACGTGTCTATACCTAGGCATGAATCCCTGAAAATATCAGCTCCCTAACCAGGGGATTACGATGAAATTTTGAACTTAGAAAATTTTGAGACTTCGTCAGGATTTCAGAAATATTGGCAAATTTCTCGGTCTCATTTCTCGGTAATTAGGTCATGTACCCTCACCAAATTTTTAGTGTGTACGTGTCTATACCTAGGCATGAATCCCTGAAAATATCAGCTCCCTAACCAGGGGATTACGATGAAATTTTGAACTTAGAAAATTTTGAGACTTCGTCAGGATTTCAGAAATATTGGCAAATTTCTCGGTCTCATTTCTCGGTAATTAGGTCATGTACCCTCACCAAATTTTTAGTGTGTACGTGTCTATACCTAGGCATGAATCCCTGAAAATATCAGCTCCCTAACCAGGGGATTACGATGAAATTTTGAACTTAGAAAATTTTGAGACTTCGTCAGGATTTCAGAAATATTGGCAAATTTCTCGGTCTCATTTCTCGGTAATTAGGTCATGTACCCTCACCAAATTTTTAGTGTGTACGTGTCTATACCTAGGCATGAATCCCTGAAAATATCAGCTCCCTAACCAGGGGATTACGATGAAATTTTGAACTTAGAAAATTTTGAGACTTCGTCAGGATTTCAGAAATATTGGCAAATTTCTCGGTCTCATTTCTCGGTAATTAGGTCATGTACCCTCACCAAATTTTTAGTGTGTACGTGTCTATACCTAGGCATGAATCCCTGAAAATATCAGCTCCCTAACCAGGGGATTACGATGAAATTTTGAACTTAGAAAATTTTGAGACTTCGTCAGGATTTCAGAAATATTGGCAAATTTCTCGGTCTCATTTCTCGGTAATTAGGTCATGTACCCTCACCAAATTTTTAGTGTGTACGTGTCTATACCTAGGCATGAATCCCTGAAAATATCAGCTCCCTAACCAGGGGATTACGATGAAATTTTGAACTTAGAAAATTTTGAGACTTCGTCAGGATTTCAGAAATATTGGCAAATTTCTCGGTCTCATTTCTCGGTAATTAGGTCATGTACCCTCACCAAATTTTTAGTGTGTACGTGTCTATACCTAGGCATGAATCCCTGAAAATATCAGCTCCCTAACCAGGGGATTACGATGAAATTTTGAACTTAGAAAATTTTGAGACTTCGTCAGGATTTCAGAAATATTGGCAAATTTCTCGGTCTCATTTCTCGGTAATTAGGTCATGTACCCTCACCAAATTTTTAGTGTGTACGTGTCTATACCTAGGCATGAATCCCTGAAAATATCAGCTCCCTAACCAGGGGATTACGATGAAATTTTGAACTTAGAAAATTTTGAGACTTCGTCAGGATTTCAGAAATATTGGCAAATTTCTCGGTCTCATTTCTCGGTAATTAGGTCATGTACCCTCACCAAATTTTTAGTGTGTACGTGTCTATACCTAGGCATGAATCCCTGAAAATATCAGCTCCCTAACCAGGGGATTACGATGAAATTTTGAACTTAGAAAATTTTGAGACTTCGTCAGGATTTCAGAAATATTGGCAAATTTCTCGGTCTCATTTCTCGGTAATTAGGTCATGTACCCTCACCAAATTTTTAGTGTGTACGTGTCTATACCTAGGCATGAATCCCTGAAAATATCAGCTCCCTAACCAGGGGATTACGATGAAATTTTGAACTTAGAAAATTTTGAGACTTCGTCAGGATTTCAGAAATATTGGCAAATTTCTCGGTCTCATTTCTCGGTAATTAGGTCATGTACCCTCACCAAATTTTTAGTGTGTACGTGTCTATACCTAGGCATGAATCCCTGAAAATATCAGCTCCCTAACCAGGGGATTACGATGAAATTTTGAACTTAGAAAATTTTGAGACTTCGTCAGGATTTCAGAAATATTGGCAAATTTCTCGGTCTCATTTCTCGGTAATTAGGTCATGTACCCTCACCAAATTTTTAGTGTGTACGTGTCTATACCTAGGCATGAATCCCTGAAAATATCAGCTCCCTAACCAGGGGATTACGATGAAATTTTGAACTTAGAAAATTTTGAGACTTCGTCAGGATTTCAGAAATATTGGCAAATTTCTCGGTCTCATTTCTCGGTAATTAGGTCATGTACCCTCACCAAATTTTTAGTGTGTACGTGTCTATACCTAGGCATGAATCCCTGAAAATATCAGCTCCCTAACCAGGGAATTACGATGAAATTAAAACTATTACCGATCAAAAGTATTTTCATGTCTGAATTTTATTGTGTGTATGTGGGGAGTATCTTCATGTCTGAATTCTATTGAGTGTATATGGGGAGGGGGGCTGCTAAGATAAGAAAATGGAACGTTAAATCAGATATGGTAAACATTAAAGACTTAGATATTATTCTAACATTCATCTCTAAATCGAATTGTCAACTGTATTCTAGAATGCAGTTGACAATTCAATTGTCAATTGTCAACTGTCAACTGTATTCCAAAATATCTTTGCCGATGTAGAGTTAAGGGGAAAATGAAAAAAAGCAACTGAGGCGACTAAGGACATTCATAATGAAATTTGCTTGAATTGTGGTTATCCGGATGACCTTGACATATCCCTTTCGATCGGATTTTACGTCCATTCAAGAAAACGCATTTATATGTTGGTTTCACTGTTCATTTCAGTCAGAAATCAAATAGAGAAATACGTTGATGTGTATCGAAAGGATATTATGCAGAATTGCTACAGTTTACTGGATGAAGTTTGGAAATCAACCGAGTTTTTGGCATCAGTGCCTTTCCAAAAGTACAAATGTATCCCACAAGAAAATTTGCATTTTTGCGTAATTTGCTCCAAGGCAGAATTTCAGAGTGTTAAATTTTGTTTATAGCACATCAGGGATTCTTTTTTGTTCCCTCCTTTGGCAACTAACCAGGGTATATGGAAAAATGACAGGTGAATTGGATTTGAAACAGGGATGCAAAATTGTCACCACGCATAAGTCTTCTTTCCTCTCCTTTCTCCATTTGATATCTTGTGATCGACACATTTCTTTTAGCCTAGTTTTAGTGAACTCTGGTAAAAGCGTTGTCTTCATTGGTTCGATTTACTATCTGTTGACTTACCAATTCACATATCACTTCTTTTATGTATTTATTAGTCCTTAAACAGATAAGTATTTGCGCAAGAAATTGAGAAAGACAAATTGATTTGTCATTAATATGACATTTGATATGTCTCCTGCCATTGACGTCTGGTAGTTACACGTGATCCAAGATTTTATGTCTTACATTTATGATGTTCAATTAATACGGAATATGATAAACAATAGAGGATGGGACTTAGACTTACTTTCATATTTACTCAGCTTCCTATTTAGAACTGTTGAACAGATTTTCATGAAACTTGGTGCAAGGAAACTGCTTTCTTGTCAAGCTTTCAACATATTCAGTTGATTTTGTTTTTGTTGTTGGGTGTAAATTTGCTCCACAATTTCTTGACTTACAAAAAAAGAAACAAAAGACATTATCTTTTATTTCCTCCATTTAAGTGGTTTAATTAATTAATTATCAAAGTGGATTTATTAAGAAAAAAAAATAATTTGGTTAAAATGTCCACAAATTAAAATAAAAAAACCCTTGCAATCCAAAGTATAACAGATAAGAAGTACCAATCATAGTTCAGGAAACAAAGATCCAGGGTAATCTGATCGCTTGTAACGCTTAATCTTGTTATCATACGTACCATTATCTTCAAGAATAAAAACTTTTAAAAAAAGATCTGAGTTTAGTTTCTTTTTAAATGAATCTATACAATATTTGATATCATTCCCTTCTACTAATTAATTCCAAAATATTATGATTCTGACAGGTTTTATCCCATTGCATTGACACTGTGGCGTATCATGTGGTACACAAATGATATGTTCCATGGGAATTCCCTTTGATTAAACTGTAAATACTGTCTAAATCTACTTTATATGAATTTATTTTAGGCCTTTCATATGGTTATTATTATTAATTATATGATGGTAATTTACTCTGGTCAAGAATAGACGTATATTTGGAGAACACTTAAACAGAAAATTATGTATCTGTCCGTGCACCATATCATAACATGTGGTGATCATTAAAAAAATTCTGTTTAAGTTTAAGTGTTCTCCGAGTACACTCTATTCTTGACCAGAATAGATAACCATCATGTCAGTGATGATAATGGCCATATGATAGGCCTAAAGTAAAATCATATAAAGAATATCTAATCAGTATTTACTTGGTTTAATCAAAGGGGATACCCGTGGAACATATCATTTGCGTATCACGTGATACGCCACAGTGATAGAACTCCTCGGGTGATAACATGCATGAGCTCGCTACAGCCGGCCGGGTCGGACTGAATTTCATAAGCCCATTTTCTATATCCATTTACTTATTCGTCTGTGTTGCTTGGGGCCCTGCGTTTTGCTGTCTTGTTTGTGTGGTCATCTAACAGTTATTTTACGCTACAAATATGCGTTTTTCGTGACCTTTGGCTAACCGCTAACCGGAAAACTGGGAGGGTTGTGCGCATGTAATCTGGATAACCACATTATTTGCTACTTGCGTTGCAGATGGCCGCCCTAAGTTTGCATCGGTTGTCCATTGGTCTCGTTGGTTTATGTGTAGTGTTTTTTGTTTCATGTCGTATGTCTCTTTTTACGTCTCTTGTTGTGCTTGTCTTCTCTGTGTGTTACGCATCAGGTGTTTTGGTGATTTACTGTTGGTACTTCAACATAGGTCTGGTTGGAGATCTCCTCCTTTCTTTTATTCAGACAGAAAATTTAAAAAGGTATCTCATAAAGCATGCCTACTTTTTGTGAACTCTGTTGCTAGAATGTGCGTAAGATACAGTAGCTTTGATTAGGATAAAAGCAGCTTACATTTTGCACATGGAATTGAGAAAGACTAATTTTCATGTCTATTTTACTCTGGTTGTTGACTTTCGGCAGTTATACGTGACCTCATCTGTCACTTTTATACGATTATTAGGGAAAGATGATATCTTGAAATTTGTTTTTTTTTCTTTTAAATTATACCGTCTATACGTGGGAAATTTTCTTATGTTTTTGTAACTTGATACTTTATTTCTTTCACACGGGTTTTTAAAATTTCAAGTCAAAGTGACTTTTGAGCTTTGAAATCATAATTTAATCAATATTGTCGATCAAACTGAAGACATTACTCTATCTGATCTTAATGTTGTTCAATCATGGCAAATTGATCATCTAGGTTAGTATGGAAAGTAACAGGAAAAGCTGTAACATTAAGACCACATCCTCACATGTATATACCACGTGTCTCGTGATAAACGTGATGGAAGGCCTGGCTTAAGTCGAACGTATCCTATTATAAGATATATACTTTGTTCGAATTTGAATCAATAAGGGGGCATTCTGTCACATGAGCATCGTTATATAAATGTTTTTATGAATGTTAAAGTTTATTGTCACCACAATTCTTAATAAAAGATGTTTGCCTCCTAAATAATTTCTATTGCATAATCGAGTAGATTTAATACAATAAATTATTTATTATCCATGGTTTCAATTTAAAGATTATTCTTTTGTTCCGATATAAGCTAAAAAGACGACCAAATGAGCGAATATAACAAATAGACTTATATTTCTGGTGTCAGATGTTCCCTACCTATTTTAAGATATTGCTAATTGAAATTGCTAATTGAAATTGCGAATTGTGCAAAAAATAAAAAAAAACTTGAAAAGTATTAATCGAATATACATGAAACGTGATTATTTATTATGAATGAGGTTTCTGTTGTAAACAGAGGAAGGCATTTTTGAATTTGGATAAAACGTGACTGTTTCCACATACCTCCTTTCAGTAACCCTAATTTGACAAATGAAAATTAGCTCTTTGATTTTCAGAGCACCTTTTTTGAGTACTTGTAGAAAATGATGTTATGTTTTTCGTTCAAATAACTTTGTAGAGCAAAGTAGTACTATTCGCTCAAATCTATACCTTCACTTGAAGTTTGATGACGTATTATGAAATTCAAAATGATGGTTGTCGTTATTCCTTGGTTTATTAAAAAATGATTTGAATAATTCAGACGGAGTAATTTGTTTTACTTCAGGAGTCACCCCTATTTTTACTAAATATTAATAAAAATCCTTCAAATACTAAATCCTCATGTCAGGCCGTTGCGATTCTTGCTTACGAAATTTGTTAACGTCTTCAAATTCAATAGAATCATATAAGAACAGATAAATTTGCAGCATGGACCAGACATGCACGTTTCGGGTACTTAACTATATATTCTAAATTAGCATTATTCGTGTATTGACCTGTCATATTTTATCTTTTTAATCTAAATCAAAATCCATTTTATTGGTATGTAATTGTATAAATGTAAACTTAACAACTCAGATTCTGTTGAGTTTTTTACAAGGACGAAAACAAGGTATGTTATTGATGACATTTTTAAACTCTACATGTACCCATTTTCAACATTTGCAAATTAAGGTAATATGAATGTGTCCATGTTTCAATTTTGGCCTTTAATTTTGCTAACAACACTTACGTCCGCCGTTTTCATTGAAGTTAGAAAACATCATAAAGTTGGAAATGGATTGAATTTTATAGGATCAATATCAAAATATACGATTTATTATGTTGTTAATTATGTATTAAACATGAAATCAGTGCGAATGTTCAGAATCAACACCCCACCCTCTTAGTTTCCTATCCTCAAATATTCAGTCATTGAGGTTGGAAAAAAAACTCCAGTAACCCAATTTTGGTAAACTATGGTAAAAGTGATCGCCAAATGACTCTCTGTTGACTTAACAAGATAGCTTACTTATTCACATATCACTTTATTAGCCCTTAAAAGGAACTCTATTTGCCCATGAAATTGAGAAAGACATATCAATATGTCAGTCAATATGTCTCCGGTCGTTGACATATGGTATTTCCACGTGATCCAATATATTATGTGTCATATTTATGACGTTAAATAGTTAGGGAAGATAATGAATTATATTATTTTCCCGTTTCTGCTAGTAAAGAAAGGAGAATGGAACAAATGTTCATAGTCTTGGTTTTTTAGGTCTATAGCATCACCAATGAGATATTATTTGGAAAAATGCATGATCCATATATTGCAATATTGAACATTTTTCTTAATGAAACAGATTAGGATGAAACTTTGTAAGTAAAGCTTTTTTTTACGGTGAACATTCATAGATGGCACCATGTTTGCAGAATAAATCAGAAGATGTCCAACTCTTTTGCAAACCTTTCCCTCAAACTTGAATCTCATACTGAATGCATCAAAATGATCTAAAGCAATGTCTTACCACAAAACAATACATGTAGTTGACTTATATTGTTCGCCTAGTTTCACGGTATCCAGCACTTGACAGCAAAATTCTCCGTCATATATCAAATTTGATAAATAAAACTATTGGGTGTCCCCCACAAGGAGTCCATAGCTTGTTCTTTGGTATAAATTTTGTTGTCCATTTTTCTAGACCACTAGAAATCAAGGACAGTGATGAGATCATTTTATGCAATAATTCTGCGTTCTTCTTGGGTATAAACCGGAAAAATAGGAGGGTTAACCTCACCATTTGCTACTAAGGTAGCAGATGGCCGTCCTAAGTCAGAACTGATTTTCCATTGGTCTCGTTGGTTTATATTTAGTCTTTTGTGACCAGTATGTTGATGTCGTCCTTTTTGTTTGGTCTTTATGGAATCATTGTAATATTTTTTTGGTTGATCGAATGAGTTAAAGAAGTATCAACACCAAAAATTGAGGGAAAACTGCATCGAAGTATCAACACCATAAATTGAGGGAAAACTGCATCGTGCGCGTATATTTGTCATGCACAAGTTTTCCCTCAATTTCTTGTGTCGATACCTCGATCTACCAAAGAAATATTACATTGATTACTTATCATTTCATTTCATCGCTTTTCAACGTTTATTTGCAGCTTTGAAATCGTTTTGCTAACGACGTTGCTAAGCGCGTACTTCCATTTTGTGTTGATACAGGTATCAACAAAATTTCTCGGCCAATCAGAATCGTCGTTTCTTTTATTAATTACAACGGACATTAAATGATTTTTTGTCCCTATTATGTCCTTTGTTGTGGTTGTTTACTCTTGTGTCGTCGATGCTTCATTTGGTGCTCTATTGTGAGTGATGTTGAGATTATTGTCAGGATCTTCTTTAACTCATTTGTGTCACACTTATGCCCTTTGCCGTGTGGAGCTCGTAAAAAAGTTCCCCGCGAGGGGTTTGACAGTAAGTGTTTTGAATATACTTCCCTGACAATGTCGCAATAGCACTTTCTATATAGACATGACGTCAAACAGTGCATGAAGTTTTTATATTTTCATTTCCATGCTTCATAAACATCGACGGCGGGTTCGGCTAGCCAACAGGGGATGCTTACTCCTCCCGGGCACCTGGTCCCACCTCTAGCTTGCTTGGGGGCCGTCGATGCTTCATTTGGTGCTCTATTGTGAGTGCTGTTGAGATTATTGTCAGGATCTTCTTTAACTCATTTGTGTCACACTTATGCCCTTTGCCGTGTGGAGCTCGTAAAAAAGTTCCCCGCGAGGGGTTTGACAGTAAGTGTTTTGAATATACTTCCCTGACAATGTCGCAATAGCACTTTCTATATAGACATGACGTCAAACAGTGCATGAAGTTTTTATATTTTCATTTCCATGCTTCATAAACATCGACGGCGGGTTCGGCTAGCCAACAGGGGATGCTTACTCCTCCCGGGCACCTGGTCCCACCTCTAGCTTGCTTGGGGGCCGTCGATGCTTCATTTGGTGCTCTATTGTGAGTGCTGTTGAGATTATTGTCAGGATCTTCTTTAACTCATTTGTGTCACACTTATGCCCTTTGCCGTGTGGAGCTCGTAAAAAAGTTCCCCGCGAGGGGTTTGACAGTAAGTGTTTTGAATATACTTCCCTGACAATGTCGCAATAGCACTTTCTATATAGACATGACGTCAAACAGTGCATGAAGTTTTTATATTTTCATTTCCATGCTTCATAAACATCGACGGCGGGTGCGGCTAGCCAACAGGGGATGCTTACTCCTCCCGGGCACCTGGTCCCACCTCTAGCTTGCTAGGAGTCCGTCGATGCTTCATTTGGTGCTCTATTGTGAGTGCTGTTGAGATCATTGTCAGGATCTTCTTTAACTCATTCGATGTTTCGGAGTGTGACAAGTGCAACCGAGTCCTGCTATGGATCCTTATTCTCTCCTCATATATATATATATATTTTTTTAATTTCCCCTATTTTGCATTGAACATCACTGATGACAAATTACAACTGAACATATACATTTTTTATTTCAATATTGATGATTATTAAAAGCATTACCGGACATTGTCAAAAATTCTGATTTCAATCACATTTCCTTGTTTTATTGTACTCATAATTGATGCAGATTTCCTCATATAGTATCTATGTTTGGATAGTTATATTCTTATGAAAAGGAAATTTTTCAATGGCTCGAAATTGTTTCGGTTTAATTTAAACAATTTTTGTATTTGTAAATATGTGACGTGTACATGTAACACAATTCCAGTTGCTATGCGGTTTGGATGAAGATCGAAACCTACCAAATTTAGCTTTCATCTGCTGACAGGATTGTAAATTCAAAATGACCTTGACAAAAAGTGTATCTACCAACACAGCAAGATCTTATTTGTCACATAAAGCTACTGATATTGAAAACTGTTGTACGACTTGATGATCATCTATAAATCGCAACTTTTAGAAATTTGCATATTTAATAAACTGAGCAGAAGTATACTTTACACGTCATTTGAGAAAACGTGATGAAAATTGCATAATCGATTCAAACCCAGATGATAAAAGTCTATGTCATTTAAAAAATGCATATTGGAAACTGACACCGACCTTTTTATTTATTACATTAGGAATAACTTTTATTGATTCGAGCTTTTATGAATCTTCAATTTCATTTGGTTTTTTTTCTATTGCAGAAGAATGCTAATTTTGTTTTGCTATTTCTTGCCATGAGCTGCTTATGTAAAAACGATATTTTAAGGTCTTTTGTATACATCCTTTTTGTTATTGCTTTAGTTCATTTTTGAATATATAAAATTACTAAAAAATGGCATGAATGAGTGAAGACATAGATTGCATTACAGGAAATACTTAATATTTAATTGAAAGCGAAAATCTTGGCATCCTACTGTGTAGATATGAACGGATCCTTACAATAAAACAAACTGAAAATGGGTTTAGGACCTTTTCTTTTTTTCATTGCGTTTCATCTCTAGTTTTAAAAAAGTACCATTCAATTTAACTTAAAACAGACGGCAAAGAGATTTTTAAACGAAATATTAATTTTTTTCATGAAACAGGTGATTTATGCTTCCATTTGTGAAATCTTGAATTGAAATGAAGAAGTATTTTACTTCTTGACATATGTTCTATGCCCAATGTAAATAGTATTCCATAAGAAATATAGTTAATTAAGAGAACTCTCGGTGATATATACTAGTATTCTAAAGTGATCTCGAGCCTTATTTCTGTGGACTCTTTGTAAATGTGCTTACTTCTTCTTAAGTATGGTTTAATTTTCTCTCTGTTGACTTAATAAGATAACTGATTTCACAAATTGCCTCTTTTATATCTTTATTATTGCTTGCACAAGAAATTGAGAAGTCAAAGTGTCATGTCAATATGAAGTTAAGTATCGGTAAATCCACGTGATCTCAACAGTCAGTAACTGTTTTATTTAATACTTGGCGAGGATTGTAATTTGAAAGATTTAAGAAATGAATCTTATATTTTTTCTGTTGATGCAGGTATCACCCGAAAAATTGGACAGAAAACTGCATCAATGCGCGTAGCGCGTTAATGCAAAAGTTTTCTGTTCAATTTTTCGGGTGATACCTGCATCAACAGAAAAAATATATAATTCATTTCTTATCATTTAATTGTGGAAAACAGACCTTTTCTTTGATATAAAAACAATCAATTACCGCACTATATTTCGTAAGTCGGAAGGTTTCGCAGTGATACGTCTGCCAAAACAAGTTATGGCAGCCGCCATGATTCAAACAGCGAACGATCGTCCCTCTATATCTTTGGAATAAGGACCAGTTTGAGCAAATTCTACATGCACTGTTAACTTTTTAGTAAGTAGAAAAGAAATGGTGCCCTTGAAATCATAAGCAAACATCAACAAATTGTATTTTCAGCAACGAGTTCATTCGTGTTTGAGGGAACCCCTAGTTCTAAAAATAGTGCTATAAATAGACTTCCGTGAAAAATTGTGTTGATCGATGTATCAACATAATTTCTCAGTCAATCAGAATCTTCGTTTCTTGAAAATGACAATGGAAATTAAATGATATTTCAAATCCAAGTTACGTAGTTTACAGGAAAGAATTGTCTTCTCGCCTGCAGATAAAGCAGCCAACAACACCATAATCATTTTAAAACGTTACTACATATCAACTTTAGTTTCGGAACATTCGTCTACAAATACTTATATCAAAAGCAATTAAAGAGTCCCTAACATTTTTAGCAAATGTCACAGTGACATTTTTTCATTCGACATCCCTATTTTTAAATTGGATCTTCCTACAATATAGTGCATGCCAAAACTGCACAAATATCCTTACAAATTTAAATATATTGCTAATTCTAGCAACTGCTCAACTACAGTTTTGTCTAGAGATCTGACGTCAGCTTTTACGGCGATAAAGAAACACGTGGCAAAATATAGTGAAACTGTTCTAAACAAGAATGATGTAAACTTCTTTTGGTCTACCTAAATTCAGGGAATGTGATTGACAAAATGAGATCTAGAAATGTTCAAGCCAATACGATTTAGTCATACGACTTTTCTCCTATGTACACCACGCTACCTCACGACAAAATTAATGATCGATTGTCCAAACTCAAAAAACGGTGTTTTGATCGAGACGGGAAATCTTATACTTGTACATCTGAATCAAAGGGATTCTTTTCCGTTGCAGAATACAAATCATACAAATCATGGACATGTAGCGACCTGTGCATTGCCTTTTCCTTACTCTTGGACAACATTAATGTAAGATTTTGTAAGAATCAATACAAGCAGGTTGTAGGAATCCCAATGGGTACTGATTGTGCGCCTGTTGTTGCAGATTTATTTTTCTACACGTATGGAAAAGAATATTTATCCAAAATCTTCAAAAGCAAAGAAAAAATGATGATTTGAAATGTTTCATTGGTACTTCTATGTACCTGGATGATATTCTTACTATCGACAATCCTGTATTCAAAAAGTTTTAAAATGCTTTTTATCCACAAGAATTGAATCTAAACAATGCAAACGTTACAAACACAGAAACACCATTTTTGGACCTAAATATCAAAATTGCTAATGGAGAGATTCATACAAGTGTGTATGAAGAGATGATTTTAGATTCAACATATTAAATTTTCCCTGGCTTGACGGTGATGCTCCTAGATAACCGTCATATATGGTATCTACATTTCGCAGCTCATCCGGTATGCTACATGTAGAGCATGTATTGGATTTTAATAGTAGAAATTTACATATTACCAAGAAAATTTTGGGTCAAGATTTTCGCTTTCACAAACTAGTAAAGACTTTCTGGAAATTTCATAAATATGATTGTAAACTTCTTTTGAAATTCGGATCTATACAAGCAACAGAGTATATAACTTTGGGTATTTCGCAACCTGCAGTTTATGGTGACATAATTATAAATAGATGAGAAGGATCAAAGGTAGGCAGAATTACCGTCGAGATTGTGTTAGAATCATCAAACGCCTTTTATACCGTGGATATGATCCTTCTGTCACCAGACGGACACTTTGGTAGGCACTGGACCAATTTACAGCCTTGTTCCAGCGCCTTCTTAAGAATTGCACTTTGATTGACTGTGACGACAGGACTCCATGACGGACCATGTCCAAACCTCTTTAGAGAAGACAGGGCCCCGACCACCTGTCCATTCTGAATGTCAGTCGGACTCCTCTGGTGATAATATGCTCGCTACAGCCAGCAGATCACGGACTGTATTTCGTATTTCTTCTGTTTTTATACCATTTACATATCCATCTGTGTGTTCCTGCGTCATGCTGTCTGATTTTATGTTCATCTTACAGTGAGGAGGTTATTTTACACCACAATTGTGCGTTTTGCAAAACCTCTGGATAATCGGAAATGTTGGAGGATTATGCGCACGTAATCCGAATAACTACACCGTCTGCTACTTGCGTGGCAAATGGCCGTACTAAGTCGGCACCGGTTGCCCATTGGTCTCGTTGGTTTATGTGTGGCGTTTCATGTTTCTATGGTGTGAGTTGGTGTTCCTTGTCCCTTTTGTGTTTATTTCATTGGGTATTTTGTGGTTTTGCTGTGGGTGCTGCAACCGATTGTTGTTGGAGATTCCCTCCTTTCTTGAAAAGTATACCTCTCTGTTTGGCTTACCATTAAATTTTTAAAGCTAGTGAGTTAGTGCCACCTACAACGAATTAATCATGAATAATTATATTTGGCATTAGTATTTTAGAATTATTATATCTTGATACAGGTATACATTCATACAGTCAGAATATATTTCTCAAGCTCATAGCACGTAAGGCCTTGCTTTGTTTTTAATTAACACTGCGCCGCATTCCTTAAAAAGATTTCGTGCTTGGACTGAACTTTATAGAGATTGTTAATTTATCAGTTTTTAGGCAAAAACAAAACCCGAGTTCAGTTTCCAAAAGTCTATTCTAAATGCTTACAAATTCTTGAAAAAAAACCTAATACAGCACTTTCTCGCGAGAAAAGAAAAATCGGACAAACAATGGAAAAGGCATTTAATACTGTGATAGCTGCCAAAGCTAATTAGTGAAGTTTAAATATATTCAAACATGACATGAAGCATACCACATATACGATACAAATTACAGCATCCAAGCAAATAGGACCAAAATGGAAGCTATTTCAACTTCACTCGCAGTATTATTTTAAAAACAAGGGAATGGGGGAGGACTCATTAGTGATCGTGTTTCTTTTGTATTTTTCAAGAATTTGTTTACCTGTTAATTGTGATTTTTTTATTCTGATTTTGGGTGATTGATTTTCATTTACTGATTAGTTCTTGACAAATATTTTAGATTTCCCTCTGTCGGTCAAACACATTTCCTTTCTGAAATAATTGTATTTTTTGAAATTATCATTCAACATGTAGTATTCTTGATTCAACCGAAATTACATAGGTACTGACATTTGTTTTCTCTAAAAAGTTTTCTCAACTTGAAATTCATAAAAAGAAGAAAATGTAGTTTAGTATCATTGTATATGAAAAATAAAAGATAAAACGGAAAAAATCGAAGAAAATGACCGAATAAATTGAAATTTACTCTTCCCTTTTTGGCCTTAACAAACCAAACAAACAAAAAGCACGAAAACAAAAGGAAACGAAAAGTAAAATGGGAAGCCAAATATACAAAAGAAAACAAAATAATAGCATCAAACAAAAACAAAAGTGAATCAAAATGAAACATAATCTTCATCGATGGTACCTGATAATGCTACAACAATTTAGTGAGGAGCTCCTTCAGTCAATTTGAAATGTCAAAAAGCTTTCGAACAATCGTAGAGTCGGTGCATGGGTACTTGTGTCCTCTATTTTGAAAAAAAAGGCAGAATTTTACGGTGTTTTCATTCTTAGTCAAAGAAAACATTATCTTCTGCACAAGCATTGGAAGGAATGTGATTGAAAATGACAAACACTTCAAACACTTAGCCACGCTGTGTTACCAGCTCCACATTGCAATAAAGAATAAGTGAGAATAGGTGAGACGCCTTGCCCTCAGAATGAAGTCAATGTGGTAAATTGATGGTAAAAAACTATATAGTTTATATGTAAAATTTTCAGCGAATGTCTCGAGTTTAGTATCAATTGATTGAAATAACCTACAAAAATAAGGTACTTGAAGGTGATACGACTTGCAAATTGATGTTTTCCTGTTGAAGATTAAACGCAAAAAGTCATTAGTTTGAATGAAATGAATTTTAAATTCCAAATTGGCAGAATTGGGACTTTAAATTTTAAATTTATGGCACTTCTGAATGCAACATCAGCGAAACTAAATATAAGATGATTAAATGATTTACAATCAGCTCCTCAGTGCATTGCTAAGTACATGTATGTGAATAAACATGTCAAGTGCGTGAAACTTTTATCAAAAGTCGGTTACCTCTGGTGTGTCAACCCTTAAGGCGGCTTTAAAACTTAATTCATGTTACACGCCTTCAAATTCGTAGCATCATTTCAGAACTGATGCAGCATGGACCAAACATGCACGTCAGCGATCTCCCATCCAAACAATGAAATATTGCCAAAGAACTCTTAATGCAACAAAAGCAATGTTTCATCAAAGCCCACATGACAAAATGAAACCATAAGGTAAAGGTTATTGAAGATAAATTGCCGCATGTACCAGACAAGTTTCAAGTGAAAGAGTGTGGAAATTATTATGTTTTTTGATTACATAAGTTTTCGAATGCGTTGAAGAGACAGACGATCAACCGAAGTTGATCGAATTTGGCTACATGTGCCCACGGGGACTCCTGGTCCACCAGGAGTGACACTCACCAAGTAGTTTAAATTAATAGCATCATTTAAGAACAGATCAATTTCCAGCATGGGTCCGACATGCACGTTTCGGGTACTTAGCCCTCGTCAGTTATCCTCAATCTAAACAATGTAATATGGTGAAAGAGTGTGAAAATTATTATGTCCAAAAATGTACCGAAAAATGTAGCAGGATGGGTGGGATATGATGTTGCAGGACCCACGTTTTAGAAATTTCAAGATTTTTTTGATAATATAAATTTTCGAATGCGTTGAAGAGACAGACGATCAAGCGAAGTTGATCGAATTCGGCTACATGTGCCCTCGGGGACTCCTGGTCCAACAGGAGTGACACTCACCAAGTAGATTAAATGTTAAACGTCTTTAAAATCAATAGCATCATTTAAGAACAGATCAATTTGCAGCAAAACGTGGGTCCTGTAGCATCATATCCCACCCATCCTGCTATGTCTTTCGGTACGCTTTTTCGACAAAGTAACTTTCATACTTTTTTGGCATATTACATTGTTTAGATTTGAGGATCACTGACGAGGGTTGAGTACCCGAAACGTGCATGTCTGGTCCATGCTGCCAATTTATCTGTTCTTAAATGATGCTATTCAATTTGAAGACGTTTACATTGATACAACTTGGTGAGTGTCACTGCTGGTGGACCAGGAGTCCCCGAGGGCACATGTAGCCAAGTTCGATCAATTTCGGTTGATCGTTTCTTCAACGCATTCTAAAATTTCTCTTATCAAAATTTCATGAAATTTCTAAAACGTGGGTCCTGTAGCATCATATCCCACCCATTCTGCGAGGTCTTTCGGTACGCTTTTTCGACAAAGTAACTTTCATACTTTTTTGGCATATTACATTGTTTAGATTTGAGGATCACTGACGAGGGTTGAGTACCCGAAACGTGCATGTCTGGTCCATGCTGCCAATTTATCTGTTCTTAAATGATGCTATTCAATTTGAAGACGTTTACATGGACCAGACATGCACGTTTCGGGTACTAGATTAGACCTCAAGAGAATATAACAGTGACAACAGTGAAACACACAATAATAGAGACTACCTGAAGCAATCACATCAAAACAGCGAAACACACAATAATAGAGACTGCCTGAAGCAATCACATCAAAACAGAGAAACACACAATAATAGAGACTACCTGAAGCAATCACATCAAAACAGTGAAACACACACTAATAGAGACTACCTGAAGCAATCACATCAAAACAGCGAGACACACACTAATAGAGACTACCTGAAGCAATCACATCAAAACAGCGAGACACACAATAATAGAGACTACCTGAAGCAATCACATCAAAACAGCGAAACACACAGTAATAGAGACTACCTGAAGCAATCACATCAAAACAGCGAGACACAATAATAGAGACTACCTGAAGCAATCACATCAAAACAGCGAGACACAATATTAGAGACTTCCTGAAGCAATCACATCAAAATAGCGAGACACACAATAATAGAGACTACCTGAAGCAATCACATCAAAATAAATAGAGACTACCTGAAGCAATAACATCAACACAGCAAAACACACAATAATAGAGACTACCTGAAGCAATCACATCAAAATAGCGAGACACAATAATAGGGACTACCTGAAGCAATCACATCAAAATAGCGAGAAACAATAATAGGGACTGCCTGAAGCAATCGCATAAAAACAGCGAAACACACAATGATAGAGACTACCTGAAACAATCACATCAAAACAGCGAAACACACAATTATAGAGACTACCTGAAGCAATCATATCAAAACAGCGAGACACACACTAATAGAGACTACCTGAAACAATCACATCAAAACAGCGAGACACACAATAATAGAGACTATCTGAAACAATCACATCAAAACAGCGAGACACACAATAATAGAGACTACCTGAAGCAATCACATCAAAACTGCGAAACACACAATAATAGAGACTACCTGAAACAATCACATCAAAACAGCGAAACACACAATAATAGTGACTACCTGAAGCAATCACATCAAAACAGCGAGACACACAATAATAGAGACTACCGGAAGGAATCACATCAAAACTGGGAAACACACAATAATAGAGACTACCTGAAACAATCACATCAAAACAGCGAAACACACTATAATAGAGACTATCTGACACAATCACATCAAAACAACGAGACACACAATAATAGAGACTACCTGAAGCAATCACATCAAAACAGCGCGACACACACTAATAGAGACTACCTGAAGCAATCACATCAAAACAGCGAGACACACACTAATAGAGACTACCTGAAGCAATCATATCAAAACAGCGAGACACACAATAATAGAGACTACCTGAAGCAATCACATCAAAACAGCGAAACACACAATAATAGAGACTACCTGAAGCAATCACATCAAAACTGCGAAACACACAATGATACAGACTACCTGAAACAATCACATCAAAACAGCGAGACACACAATAATAGAGACTACCTGAAGCAATCACATCAAAACAGCGAGACACACAATAATAGAGATTACCTGAAGCAATCACATCAAAACAGCGAGACACACACTAATAGAGACTACCTGATGCAATCAAATCAAAACTGCGAAACACACAATAATAGAGACTACCTGAAACAATCACATCAAAACAGCGAGACACACACTAATAGAGACTACCTGAAGCAATCACATCAAAACAGCGAGACATACACTAATAGAGACTACCTGAAGCAATCACATCAATACAGCGAGACACACACTAATAGAGACTACCTGAAGCAATCACATCAAAACAGCGAGACATACACTAATAGAGACTATCTGAAGCAATCACATCAAAACAGCGAGACACACAATAATAGAGACTACCTGAAGCAATCACATCAAAACTATGAAACACACAATAATAGAGACTACCTGAAACAATCACATCAAAACAGCGAGACACTCAATAATAGAGACTACCTGAAGCAATCACATCAAAACAGCGAGACACACAATAATAGAGACTACCAGAAGCAATCACATCAAAACAGCGAGACACACAATAATAGAGACTACCTGAATCAATCACATCAAAACTGCGAAACACACAATAATAGAAACTACCTGAAACAATCACATCAAAACAGCGAAACACACAATAATAGAGACTATCTGAAACAATCACATCAAAACAGCGAGAAACACAATAATAGAGACTACCTGAAGCAATCACATCAAAACAGCGCGACACACACTAATAGAGACTACCTGAAGCAATCACATCAAAACAGCGAGACACACACTAATAGAGACTACCTGAAGCAATCACATCAAAACAGCGAGACACACACTAATAGAGACTACCTGAAGCAATCACATCAAAACAGCGAGACATACACTAATAGAGACTACCTGAAGCAATCACATCAAAACAGCGAGACACACACTAATAGAGACTACCTGAAGCAATCACATCAAAACAGCGAGACACACAATTATAGAGACTACCTGAAGCAATCACATCAAAACTGCAACACACACAATAATAGAGACTATCAGAAACAATAACATCAAAAAAGCGAGACACGCAATAATAGAGACTACCTGAAGCAATCACATCAAAACAGCCAGACACACACTAATAGAGACTACCTGAAGCAATCACATCAAAACAGCGAAACACACACTAATACAGACTACCTGAAACAATCACATCAAAACAGCGAGACACACAATAATAGAGACTACCTGAAGGAATCACATCAAAACTGCGAAACACACGATAATAGAGACTATCTGAAACAATCACATCAAAACAGCGAGACACACAATAATAGAGACTACCTGAAGCAATCACATCAAAACAGCGAAACACACACTAATAGAGACTACCTGAAGCAATCACATCAAAACAGCGAGACACACAATAATAGAGACTACCGGAAGGATCACATCAAAACTGGGAAACACACAATAATAGAGACTACCTGAAGCAATCACATTAAAACAGCGAGACACACACTAATAGAGACAATAGAGACTACCTGAAGGAATCAAATCAAAACTCCGAAACACATAATGATAGAGACTACCTGAAACAATCACATCAAAAAAGCGAAACACACAATAATAGAGACGATCTGAAACAATCACATCAAAACAGCGAGACACACAATAATAGAGACTACCTGAAGCAATCACATCAATACAGCGAGACACACACTAATAGAGACTACCTGAAGCAATCACATCAAAACAGCGAGACACACAATAATAGAGACTACCTGAAGCAATCACATCAAAACAGCGAGACACACAATAATACAGACTACCTGAAGCAATCACATCAAAACTGCGAAACACACAATAATAGAGACTACCTGAAACAATCACATCAAAACAGGAAAACAGACATTAATAGAGACTATCTGAAACAATCACATCAAAACAGCGAGAAACACAATAATAGAGACTACCTGAAGCAATCACATCAAAACAGCGCGACACACACTAATAGAGACTACCTGAAGCAATCACATCAAAACAGCGAGACACACACTAATAGAGACTACCTGAAGCAATCACATCAAAACAGCGAGACACACACTAATAGAGACTACCTGAAGCAATCACATCAAAACAGCGAGACATACACTAATAGAGACTACCTGAAGCAATCACATCAAAACAGCGAGACACACACTAATAGAGACTACCTGAAGCAATCACATCAAAACAGCGAGACACACAATTATAGAGACTACCTGAAGCAATCACATCAAAACTGCAACACACACAATAATAGAGACTATCAGAAACAATAACATCAAAAAAGCGAGACACGCAATAATAGAGACTACCTGAAGCAATCACATCAAAACAGCCAGACACACACTAATAGAGACTACCTGAAGCAATCACATCAAAACAGCGAAACACACACTAATACAGACTACCTGAAACAATCACATCAAAACAGCGAGACACACAATAATAGAGACTACCTGAAGGAATCACATCAAAACTGCGAAACACACAATAATAGAGACTATCTGAAACAATCACATCAAAACAGCGAGACACACAATAATAGAGACTACCTGAAGCAATCACATCAAAACAGCGAAACACACACTAATAGAGACTACCTGAAGCAATCACATCAAAACAGCGAGACACACAATAATAGAGACTACCGGAAGGATCACATCAAAACTGGGAAACACACAATAATAGAGACTACCTGAAGCAATCACATTAAAACAGCGAGACACACACTAATAGAGACAATAGAGACTACCTGAAGGAATCAAATCAAAACTCCGAAACACATAATGATAGAGACTACCTGAAACAATCACATCAAAACAGCGAAACACACAATAATAGAGACGATCTGAAACAATCACATCAAAACAGCGAGACACACAATAATAGAGACTACCTGAAGCAATCACATCAATACAGCGAGACACACACTAATAGAGACTACCTGAAGCAATCACATCAAAACAGCGAGACACACAATAATAGAGACTACCTGAAGCAATCACATCAAAACAGCGAAACACACAATAATAGAGACTACCTGAAACAATCACATCAAAACAGCGAAACACACAATAATAGAGACTACCTGAAGCAATCACATCAAAACAGCGAGACACACAATAATAGAGACTACCTGAAGCAATCATATCAAAACAGCGAAACACACAATAATAGAGACTACCTGAAGCAATCACATCAAAACAGCGAGACACACAATAATAGAGACTACCTGAAGCAATCACATCAAAACAGCGAGACACACAATAATAGAGACTACCTGAAGCAATCACATCAAAACTGCGAAACACACAATAATAGAGACTACCTGAAACAATCACATCAAAACAGCGAAACACACAATAATAGAGACTACCTGAAGCAATCCGTCAAAACAGCGAGACACACAATAATAGTGACTACCTGAAGCAATCACATCAAAACAGCGAGACACACAATAATAGAGACTACCTGAAACAATCACATCAAAACAGCGAGACACACAATAATAGAGACTACCTGAAGCAATCACATCAAAACAGCGAAACACACAATAATAGAGACTACCTGAAGCAATCACACCAAAACAGCGAGACACACAATAATAGAGACTACCTGAAGCAATCACATCAAAACAGCGAAACACACAATAATAGAGACTACCTGAAGCAATCACATCATAACAGCGAAACACACAATAATAGAGACTACCTGAAGTTATCACATCAAAACAGCGAGACACAATAATAGAGACTACCTGAAGCAATCACATCAACACAGCGAAACACACAATAATAGAGACTACCTGAAACAATCACATCATAACAGCGAAACACACCATAATAGAGACTACCTGAAACAATCACATCAAAACAGCGAAACACACAATAATAGAGACTATCTGAAACAATCGCATCAAAACAGCGAAACACACACTAATAGAGACTACCTGAAACAATCACATCAAAACAGCGAAACACACAATAATAGAGACTACCTGAAACAATCACATCAAAACAGCGAAACACACACTAATAGAAACTACCTGAAACAATCACATCAAAACAGCGAAACACACAATAATAGAGACTATCTGAAACAATCGCATCAAAACAGCGAAACACACACTAATAGAGACTACCTGAAACAATCACATCAAAACAGCGAGACACACAATAATAGAGACTACCTGAAACAATCACATCAAAACAGCGAAACACACAATAATAGAGACTACCTGAAACAATCGCATCATAACAGCGAAACACACACTAATAGAGACTACCTGAAACAATCACATCAAAACAGCGAAACACACAATAATAGAGACTATCTGAAACAATCACATCATAACAGCGAAATAAACAATAATAGAGACTACCTGAAACAATCACATCAAAACAGCGAAACACACAATAATAGAGACTATCTGAAACAATCACATCAAAACAGCGAAACACACAATAATAGAGACTACCTGAAACAATCACATCATAACAGCGAAACACACAATAATAGAGACTACCTGAAGTAATCACATCAAAACAGCGAGACACACAATAATAGAGACTACCTGAAGCAATCACATCAAAACAGCGAAACACACAATAATATAGACTGCCTGAAACAATCACATCAAAACAGTGAGACACACAATAATAGAGACTACCTGAAACAATCACATCAAAACAGCGAAACACACAATAATAGAGACTACCTTAAGCAATCACATCAAAACAGCGAAACACAATAATAGAGACTATCTGAAACAATCACATCAAAACAGCGAAACACACAATAATAGAGACGATCTGAAACAATCACATCAAAACAGCGAGACACACAATAATAGAGACTACCTGAAACAATCACATCAAAACAGCGAAACACACAATAATAGAGACGATCTGAAACAATCACATCAAAACAGCGAAACACACAATAATAGAGACGATCTGAAACAATCACATCAAAACAGCGAGACACACAATAATAGAGACTTCCTGAAGCAATCACATCAAAACAGCGAGACACACAATAATAGAGACTACCTGAAGCAATCCGTCAAAACAGCGAGACACACAATAATAGAGACTACCTGAAACAATCACATCAAAACAGCGAGACACACACTAATAGAGACTACCTGAAGCAATCACATCAAAACAGCGAAACACACAATAATAGAGACTACCTGAAGCAATCACATCAAAACAGCGAGACACACAATAATAGAGACTACCTGAAGTAATCACATCAAAACAGCGAAACACACAATAATAGAGACTACCTGAAGCAATCACATCAAAACAGCGAGACACACAATAATAGAGACTACCTGAAGCAATCACATCAAAACAGCGAAACACACAATAATAGAGACTACCTGAAACAATAACATCATAACAGCGAAATACACACTAATAGAGACTACCTGAAGCAATCACATCAAAACAGCGAGACACAATAATAGAGACTACCTGAAACAATCACATCAAAACAGCGAAACACACAATAATAGAGACTACCTGAAACAATCACATCATAACAGCGAAACACACCATAATAGAGACTGCCTGAAGCAATCACATCAAAACAGCGAGACACAATAATAGAGACTACCTGAAGCAATCACATCAACACAGCGAAACACACACTAATAGAGACTACCTGAAGCAATCACATCAAAACAGCGAAACACACCATAATAGAGACTACCTGAAGCAATCACATCAAAACAGCGAGACACACAATAATAGAGACTACCTGAAGCAATCACATCAAAACAGCGAGACACACAATAATAGAGACTACCTGAAGCAATCACATCAAAACAGCGAGACACACAATAATAGAGACTACCTGAAACAATCACATCAAAACAGCGAAACACACAATAATAGAGACTACCTGAAGCAATCCGTCAAAACAGCGAGACACACAATAATAGAAACTACCTGAAACAATCACATCAAAACAGCGAAACACATAATAATAGAGACTACCTGAAGCAATCACATCAAAACAGCGAAACACACAATAATATAGACTGCCTGAAACATTCACATCAAAACAGTGAGACACACAATAATAGAGACTACCTGAAACAATCACATCAAAACAGCGAAACACACAATAATAGAGACTACCTGAAGTAATCACATCAAAACAGCGAGACACACAATAATAGAGACTACCTGAAGCAATCACATCAAAACAGCGAAACACACAATAATAGAGACTACCTGAAACAATCACATCAAAACAGCGAGACACACAATAATAGAGACTACCTGAAACAATCACATCAAAACAGCGAAACACACAATAATAGAGACTACCTGAAGTAATCACATCAAAACAGCGAGACACACAATAATAGAGACTACCTGAAACAATCACATCAAAACAGCGAAACACACAATAATAGAGACTACCTGAAACAATCACATCAAAACAGCGAAACACACAATAATAGAGACTACCTGAAGTAATCACATCAAAACAGCGAAACACACAATAATAGAGACTACCTGAAACAATCACATCAAAACAGCGAAACACACAATAATAGAGACTATCTGAAGCAATCACATCAAAACAGCGAGACACACAATAATAGAGACTATCTGAAGCAATCACATCAAAACAGCGAGACACAATAATAGAGACTACCTGAAACAATCACATCAAAACAGCGAGACACACAATAATAGAGACTACCTGAAGCAATCACATCAAAACAGCGAGACACACAATAATAGAGACTATCTGAAGCAATCACATCAAAACAGCGAGACACACAATAATAGAGACTATCTGAAGCAATCACATCAAAACAGCGAGACACACAATAATAGAGACTATCTGAAGCAATCACATCAAAACAGCGAGACACACAATAATAGAGACTATCTGAAGCAATCATATCAAAACAGCGAGACACAATAATAGAGACTACCTGAAGCAATCACATCAAAACAGCGAGACACAATAATAGAGACTACCTGAAGCAATCACATCAAAACAGCGAAACACACAATAATAGAGACTATCTGAAGCAATCACATCAAAACAGCGAGACACAATAATAGAGACTACCTGAAGCAATCACATCAAAACAGCGAGACACAATAATAAAGACTATCTGAAGCAATCACATCAAAACAGCGAAACACACAATAATAGAGACTATCTGAAGCAATCACATCAAAACAGCGAGACACAATAATAGAGACTACCTGAAGCAATCACATCAAAACAGCGAGACACAATATTAGAGACTTCCTGAAGCAATCACATCAAAATAGCGAGACACACAATAATAGAGACTACCTGAAGCAATCACATCAAAACAGCGAAACACACAATAATAGGGACTATCTGAAGCAATCACATCAAAATAGCGAGACACACACTAATAGAGACTTCCTGAAGCAATCACATCAAAACAGCGAAACACACAATAATAGAGACTACCTGAAGCAATCACATCAAAACAGCGAGACACACAATAATAGAGACTACCTGAAGCAATCACATCAAAACAGCGAGACACAATAATAGAGACTACCTGAAGCAATCACATCAACACAGCGAAACACACAATAATAGAGACTACCTGAAACAATCACATCAAAACAGCGAAACACACAATAATATAGACTGCCTGAAACATTCACATCAAAACAGTGAGACACACAATAATAGAGACTACCTGAAGCAATCACATCAAAACAGCGAAACACACAATAATAGAGAATATCTGAAGCAATCACATCAAAACAGCGAGACACACAATAATAGAGACTACCTGAAACAATAACATCAAAACAGCGAAACACACAATAATAGAGACTACCTGAAACAATCACATCAAAACAGAGAAACACACAATAATAGAGACTACCTGAAACAATCACATCATAACAGCGAAACACACAATAATAGAGACTACCTGAAGTTATCACATCAAAACAGCGAGACACAATAATAGAGACTACCTGAAACAATCACATCAAAACAGCGAAACACACAATAATAGAGACTACCTGAAACAATCACATCAAAACAGTGAGACACACACTAATAGAGACTACCTGAAACAATCACATCAAAACAGCGAGACACACAATAATAGAGACTACCTGAAGCAATCACATCAAAACAGCGAGACACACAATAATAGAGACTATCTGAAGCAATCACATCAAAACAGCGAGACACACAATAATAGAGACTACCTGAAACAATAACATCAAAACAGCGAAACACACACTAATAGAGACTACCTGAAGCAATCACATCAAAACAGCGAGACACACACGTATAGAGACTACCTGAAACAATAACATCAAAACAGCGAGACACACACTAATAGAGACTACCTGAAGCAATCACATCAAAACAGCGAAAAATACACTAACAGTGCGTCAGGTCAAGCATGTGACACAACGAGGTTATTTCCATAACAACGTCTATACATATGGGTTGAGGTGTCACGTGTTTGACCTGACGGATGAGTGTAAGCTATAAACATTGCGCTTGAACTCGAAGAGACGAAGCGGAGGCAAGTAGAATCCCGGCCGTATCATTGATATTAAAGCTTAACAAGGTAAAATATGATTGCCGATCGTTTAGTTTTATTTTATTCGAGTGAGGCACAGTCAATAATCCCCTGGAAAATTTGCCGATTCGTGCCGGTCGTGTCCTGAATTTGGGTCCCGGATTTGTTCAATATACATTCCCGCGGTCAACACACACCTACCAACCAATATCCAAGTGTCGTTGACCGTTTTCGCGGCTAACCTGAAGCAATCACATCAAAACAGCGAGACACACAATAATAGCAATCACATCAAATCAGCGAGACACACAATAACAGCAATCACATCAAATCAGCGAGACATAACAGAATAAAACACCGAGCAATTTTTTTTTTTTAAGAAACAATAAGAAATACCCTTAAAAGTAGGTAGGCCAGTGAGCCCCCGCAGCCGACTGTGAACAGGTATCTGATCACAGACGAGGGTTAAGTACAAGAAACGTGCATGTCTGATCCATCCTGTGAATTTATCTTTTCTTAAATGATGCTATGACTTTAAAGACGTGCAACGTCTTCTATATACACAGGATATATTTAAAGAAACTATTCTAAAGATATTTATCAAGCAAAAAAAAAAAAAAAGCAGGATCCATAGATTAGAATGAAGAATAATAAAGAAGAGATCAAAGTCTATCAAAACATACTAGTGAAACGATGCAGCAATCGAATCTAAGTGATCTAGGTTTTATAAAATGAAAATTCGGACCTACAACAGCAAGAAATCTACGTCGCACCAAAGCGAAATGAAAGAAATTATAATTTCCAAGCAAGGTCTTCATAGTTTTATGTACTAAAATTTATGGTCAATAATAACAGCAAGGTCCAAATAACATCGAGTTACGTCTTCCTCATGTGAATCCCTCCTCCCCCCCCCCCCCCTTTCTTTCATTAAGCATATTTTCGCGGCAGACTCGGCATGGAACTGGATATCAAACGTTCTATGTACTACATGATGCAATGTAAAAAGTATTAAAGTTTCCTTCCATTTAACATGAATTTCTTTCTGTGTACAATAAGGTTCCTTCCCACTCCACTCTTAAAACTAAAATAAAAAATAAACAAAAACAAACAAAAACAAAAACAAAAACAAACAAACAAAAACCGAAACGAAAAAAAAAAAAAAATTGTTAGTCTCTCCATCGATCATACAACATAAGATTTTTTTTGTGGAATGATGCTGGGAATTAATATCATGAAATATACGAAGTTAGTAGTATTAAATGTCATCTAAGGTAATTCATCTTGAATACTTTTCATAAATCTTAATACTGCCAATAAATTCTTATTCAAATGAATGTGAATTCAGAATTTTTGAATGCTTCACTATTTTCTTTGTACCTTTATCTTGTATTTGATATCAAGATATTGTTGAAGTCAATAACCTGTTAAAGAGACCGTTTTATCAGTTTGACCTTATTGAGAAAATGTCAATGAACGTATAAACTTACTTTTTTCTGTTTGATCCTGTATTGTCCAATCAGGCAAGGTAATTTTAGGGTATTGATGTCAGTTGTGACATAGTTTCTTGAAGTCCGTTGGTCTCAATTTCTTAAACAATCAATGCTTAATGATGTCTGAAACACTTATTTTAAGAAATATTGTCAGAAAATGTCATGATTTTATTCATTTTCCCTCTCATTTTATTAAATTTGACAAATTATCGTAATAACTTTGATAGTCTAGCCAGTAAAAAATATCTTCAGTTCAATTGGGATCTTCTAATTTTCCTGTCATACATATTTGTATATTCAGCAGGCAGACGAATCATATTTTTGGGGGTTTTTTTCTTATATCCTTTTCGTATCAATTCATTTCAGCTTTACAGCCGGAGAGAATGTTTTCTCCTTTGATAAAAGAGTTACCCGCATAAAATGCTTCAAATAATGCGGAAGGGTTCCAACTCTATACCTTCTTGAAGAAAATTTCAAACCAATTTATTATGCACCAGACACGTTAAACGTCTTCAAATTCAATAGCATCATTTAAGAACAGATAAATTTGCAGCATGGACCAGACATGCACGTTTCGGGTACTTAGCCCTCGTCAGTGAACTTCAATCTAAACAATGTAATCTGGCCAAATATGTCCAAAATGTACCAAAAGACATAGCAGGATGGTTGGGATATGATGCTCCAGGACCAACGTTTTAGAAATTTAAAGAAATTTTGATAACAGAAATTTTCGAATGCGTTTCGAATATCAATTTCTCATCAGTGATGCTTCCAGCCAAATTTCCTTTCATAAGCCGCCCTTTATTTCACTAGCGCCCTCTTGATATATTTTTAAATTCAAATTTGTGTATTTACTTTTCAGAGAGTACACGGTTCAAAATTTCCTGTAGGGTCGATTCAATAAAATATCCAAATGAAATCTATGTTCAAAATAGCATTGGAGGGATGGTGCTAAGATCTCCTTTAATTTCGATGATATTTTAGGATAAAATGGCAAGTTTTCGAAATAGCCAAATAATCAAATTGATAAAGTGCCACAACACAACTTCTTTCAGGCGACAGAGCTGGAAAGAAGTAATTGATACACTTAAAAACATCCAATGTCATGGGGACGCTAGTTTAACTGTTCCACATTAAAATAAATGGGAAACAGGAAATAAGTGTTTATATTAATAATGCGGAAGGGTTCCAACTCTATACTTTCATAAAGAAAATTTCAAAGTGACAAATTCCACTCATTTCACTGCAACACAGTCCTCTTTTTCTAACAAGTGATGTTACTGATATTATTTGCCTTAATAGAGGAAATAAGAAAAGATAGGAAAATCAAGATTCTAAATATGATTTAGAATTCATGCCAAAAAAAAATTCACTATGGACAGAGTTATGCCGTCATGAAAAAAAAACCCAATGGATTAGATTAATCATTAAATATGATTACGTGAAATTCGCAAATATATTTCAAATCAAGTTCCTGGTGACAAAGATATCTTCTTGGACTGAAAGTCCATTGATAACTATACTTATCTAGTGGTTGAAATGGTAAATATTGATATTTCAATAAATTCGTTGCTCCATATGTGCATTTCAGCAAGTCATGTCTCATCAGTGAGTGATACTCATGCAGTGGTGCTCAAGTTACAATATAGATAGATGACATAATGTGAATTTATATATCAACTAATTCCTTACTAAGCCTCAATCCTATCTCCATTGATAATCAAAAATTTTAACAAACCCTGGATACGATTTTTGAATAAGATTCTTCAGTGGAATATCACTCGCTACTTGTATGAGCCTGTATGTACATGTCAACCGGATAACCACACCGTTTGCTTTTTGCCAGTATCAGTGAAAAACCCGAAATCTGATTTCAAAAGTAACAATCAAAATGCTTAATAATTCTTGAAAATATATCACTAGAAAAGAAAATAGGACAAACAGATGGAGACAACAATACAATCCCACGTAAACATGAAGGACAACTTAATAATCTTCAAAATCCAGTGTAATTACGGAAAGTATTGTAGGTGGTGCTTTAAGCAAGGATATTCAAATATTACATTAATCACGCTACACATATGATGCAAGTTATAGCTTCCAAGTAAGCAGGGCCAAAAAGGAAGCTTAATGTTTATTCAATTTTTTCTCTTCGCATGATTAAAAGCAAGGGGGAGATTCGCTTATTGGTCCCTTGATGAGAAAGAACCTAGAACAAGAAAATTACCAAAAATGATTGAAAGCAACGCCACCCTGAATAGATCCGATGAAGAATTTTGGATGGACACTATAACTGAAAAATGCAAATCAGTTGATCCAAAAGCCTGTCAAACATCATAATTTCTTGTGGAATATACTATTACAATATATTATTATAAAATAGTTCCGCAGCAAAAAAAAAAAAAAAAAAAAAAAAAAAAAAAAAAAAAAAAAAATCTCAACTTAGACCTTCTGTTAGAATATTTTAAAATTGTCAATACTGAGATATATGTTCTATAGTATCAATTTTATTGCACTAGACCTTCATCCAAAATCAAATTAGAAGGGAATTAGATCTTTACAACTTTACATACGGCGTCGCACAAATTCATTCCAGCAGCGCCACCTATAACACACACTTAGGCACGGTCCATTTGATATTCTGGGGGGGGGGGGGGGGGGGGGTTGGGTTTTTTGTCGGAGCAAGATTATTTTTTTTCGCCCCGGACCGGGGCAAAATTATTTTTTTCTTGCAAAGTTGGAGCAAGGAAATTTTTTTCTAACAATTGATGCGTATATTAAGAATGTTTGTGTTTTTTCAACGGGAATTCTTTATTTTTACTTAAATTGCTCTAAGCATTACTAAATTTTTGTGTAAAACATGTATTCACTTCTAAACTGAGAGAGATAAAAGATTTTTACAATATGATATAATTTTCAGTAAACAAAATGTATAAATAAGGTCATGTAACATGTAAGAGGGCCTGAGGAGAGGGTCTTCTAGACAAATGTTTAAATTTAGAAATGTAAACTAGTGAAGAACTTGAATGATGATACATGTATCTATTAATAGTCATAAATCATATTGATAATGTATTTAAGCATTTTAGGAAGCCCCTTTTTTCAGCCACATGTATATTTTTTGATATCTTTAAATATGAACTTGCCATTAAAGAAGAAAAGTATGGCGAACGAAGCGAGCCAAAATTTTTTTATATAAAGTGAAAAGTGTGGCGAGCGAAGCGAGCCGAAGAATTTTCAGGAATTTTGAGCGAATTTTATGGTTATTCATCAAATCCAGATTACTTGTAAGAGCAAGATTATTTTTTTTCTGTCACACCATAAGCAAATTTATTTTTTCATCAAAATTCAGAGCAAAATTATTTTTTTCGATAAAAACCCAAGCCCCCCCCCCCCCCCCCCAGAATATCAAATGGACCGTGCCTTACCATTTTACAAAACCTTCTATGGAAATTGAAATAATACAATCAACTTATTAATAAACATTCTGCAAAGAAGCAAAAATGAACCCCAAAGGAAGATAAGATCAGGTGTCCGGGAGAGTAAGCGTCTCCTGTTTGTCAGCAATAACCGTCACTTAGGTCATGCAGAAAAGAAAGTCATATTTGGTAAATTGTTTAACTTGGTCTGTTGAATGGTTCTAAACTAGTAAATATATATCACATGCAGCCAAGTACGATCAGCTTCGGTTGATCGTTTCTTCAACGCATTCGTAAATACCTGTGTACAAAATTTCTTGAAATTTCTAAAACGTGGGTCTAGTAGCATCATATCCCGCCCATCCTGCTACGTCTTTCGGTACATTTTGGACACTTTCACACTTTTGTTTAGACTGAGGATCACTGACGATGGTTAAGTACCGGAAACGTGCATGTCTGGTCCATGCTGCAAATTAATATGTTCGTAAATGATGCTATTGAATATGAAGACGTTAAACATTCCAACCTGAAGGAAAACGGGATATTATAACGTTTAATATTTTCATTGTATCCTTCAATTTTTTTTGCAGTGACAAAGTCAGTCGTTCACAAGATTAATGTACCCTTGATTCAGTTGTTTTTAGGTTAGTCGCCTTGCCTCCAAAACAAAGTCGTTGTAGCTGCAGCTTATAACAGATTGCACATTGGTCTCACTCTAATTATATGCTGTCCTTCATGTTGACTTTGGTTAGTTTATTGTTTTTGGTTCCCGTGGAGTAATTGTTCACTGGGTGTATTTTGCATGGTGTACGTTAGGGTTACAACATTATGTTTCGCTATTTTCACTCCTATGTTGTCTTGTAAGAGGTTTTTCCCTTATTATCCTTATATTTTTAAAGTACTTGTGGAGAGTCATTATCCGAAACATGCACATCTGGTGAACCGAATTTAGACATTATTGTCCAGAATGTTGCTCTCTTGTAGCAGAGTCGGTCACTTTGTTTTTCTTTATTTTTTAAAGACAAAATGTTTGTGTTACAATGCCAAACTTTACAAGCAGGGGATGCTTACTCATCCCGGGTATCTGGTCCCACCTCTAGCTTGCTAGGGGTCCGTCGATGTTCAGTTTGGTGCTCTATTGTAAGTGCTGTTGGGATTGTCGACAGGATCTTCTTTATCTCATTTGCAAGGGACCTATATCCTATTATAAGAGGGTACCTGGTCCAACCTCTAGCTTGCTAGGGGTCCGTCGATGTTCAGTTTGGTGCTCTATTGTAAGTGCTGTTGGGATTGTCGACAGGATCTTCTTTATCTCATTTGCAAGGAACCTACATGTACATGTATATCCTATTTCTCCATGTTGTAATTTTGCAATTTTGAGAATAAAGAAATTGAATTGAATTGAATTGTATTATAAGCACAGTCTACCATGAACATGACCTCTCGGGAAACAACCTTTCTGATTGTCTGATCTCTTGATTACCCCATGTCAATACAAAAAAAATGAAGAAAGGCAAGCTCATATGAATTCATACATGTCTGTACTTTAACGATAGGATTTGAATCTCAAAATAAACACCTTTTATTGATCAAACTCATGCAATATCTACCATTTGCGAAAATCATATTTCATATTCAACTTAGTATTAATATTTATTTTGGTTTAAACAAATAGAGGATTGAAATTGCTTGGTATCATTTTGCACCATGAGAGTATATAGATGTGAAAATAACTAAAATGCTTAGGTAGTAATTTAATTGGGATGGTTTAGGGTAGGGAAATGAAAAACATAATTTAAAAGTATCAGAACTCCTATTTTATTTTATGTTTAAAGCAGATACGATCTGTGGTATACAATTTAGAAGGTTTTCACGTACCATTGGCTTATGGCAGTATACAATTACGAAAGCTTATTTAAGAGGTAATTCGAGTGCTAGTTGTTTATGTATCCATAGATGACACATATTTCATTAGCATCAATTCAATTGTTCCATTGTACATCTTCAAGTGTATTTGTTGAAAATAGATTTTTAGGTTCTTAATGAAAAGAATTACTCAGACGCTTTTAGCATGGGTGTTATACAACGAGTGATTTAAATGTTTTGTAAAGCTTTCTTTATGTCGAAAATAATGAGGCGTGGACAGGTCGTTATTTTTCCAGTTCGATCTTTGACAAAGACCTTATCTTTAAAATTATCTAGCATTCGGTTGCTAATGATAATCGGATTAACTCTTAGGGTAAGGTAGCCTGGTACAGATACTTGAATACATGTTCGACTGGGGACAACAAGCCGTTAAAGCATAAAATGTTCGCTCCTTTTAAAAGTTCGTTTCTGAGTTTAGTCCATCAGATTTTTAAAACATGAAAGTAAGAATAGAAAAGGGTATCATTATTGCTCCTGTTTATTAAAAAATTATATGTGTTACTTTTCGATTTCATTCTTTATTGGTACGAAAATGATTTTGATAAGTCAATTAGGAGAGGGAGTTGTCTTGTCTTATTATCCTACATTTATTTCAGATATACAAGTGATAAAAGTTGCCATATAACTTACAGTATATATCTGAAGTAGTGTAATCACCTTTTAATCAAACTTATATATAAGAAAATGCTTGCAGTGCCCAGTCAAGATTATCAAGGAGAAATTAGCATTTCACCGAGTCGCGTATAGAGTATAGACGTCTAAAGACGTCATGAATGTCAACAAATCGATTTAATCTATGATTGCATCAGTATTTTGAACGTCTATCCAGTGTCGTAAGGAACTGCGGGAATTAATGTTCTGTAAGTTTTTATGATAATTTCGTCACAATTTGATTCTATAATCACCTTCTAACAAAAATTGTCTCATTTAAAGTGTCATGCCCTTGACAATTTCTTCAAAAAGGACAAACAATATTACTTTCATATTCTCGATATGAATTAAAAGCTCTTGAATAACAATTTTAAAATTATTTAATTGGGCGTTTTTTTGTCATGGTGCCAAATGGCATTCAACCAGGTTGGGGATTTAAATTATAGTTCTGCGATATAAAGCTTGACAGAAAAACAACTTCCCAAACAGGAGAAAACTATCCTTAGTAAAAGTCGGTTACTTTTTCTTACCATTTAGAAAAAATCGAAGTGTTCGGCAACTCTACTGTCAGAGTTAGAGAGCCATTACATAGAAAAAAAAAAATGATATTCCACTGTGAACACAACAAGGATTCAATGTTTGCAGTTGAACCTTGCGATGACTGTAAAATGAAGTTAGATGTCGGATGGAGGACATCTCATTTTAGCGAGAGAGTGAATGTTGAGGAACAAAAACAGGAATATCACGAGAAAAACGATGGACATAAAAAGCACTCGTCTACCTCCAATTGTCACGTGCAGTGGGCAGACGACTCTGATGAACCTTTAGAAAACTTCATAGACGAGGATACACTGAGAAGAAGACATAAAGGAAAAAGAACAAAATCTATTTTGAAAAAGAGGAAATATACTTTTCACAGTGTATTGGTCATTAATGCTTCGTAGCATGACCAGATTGCAGACGACAATTGGGAAGAAAGACATGACTTTTTTGAGCTGGGCTTCACGAAAATTGCCAAAAAAGGATGATGGCATCTTCTAAATGAAGGAATCAATCTTAATAGTTCGAAAGATTATGAAGACTGTGTAGAAAAGACAAAGCCCACTTCATAATACACCACGGAGAGTGGTATAAACACGTGAGTGGAAGTCTTCAAATTATTAAAGTGGACAACAGAAGTGGATCAAGGACTGACCAAGAAAAGGGAGATTAGATACTGACCAACAAATGCACTGTCCGACATTTAAAGATTAAGTGTATCTGCAGGGCGTGGGCAGAACCAACAAACAATAAATAAGGTGCTTTGATACATTTATGTACATGTATACTGAAGACTGTGTACAAAGGAACATCCAAATTAAAGTTGGTAGGACTTATTTTGAAGTTTCACTTTAGTGAATACTTCGGCAATGTGCAATTATTATTTTTTCATATCAAAGATGTATGTCTAACGCAATTTGCTAATGTTTGTATGTTTTCCTTTTTACTCACTCCATTAATGGATGACTTTTGTATGCAAATTACTCATTTATTTCATATCTAAAACGATGATATTAAAATGGTGCTCTTTATAGAATATTTACATTTCATGAAAATAAATATTTATAGAATTTATAGAATATTTCGATTGTTTTATTTTCAAGGAAAAACAGTAATAGTAATGTTGTATTTTGGTTGAATATAAATGCCCCATTAAGACAGCCTCATACATCGGGATACATGTTTTATGGCTTATTTTGTATGTGGAGGTTTTGTTCTTGGTGTCGCCTTTGGTGTTTGTGTTTCCTTGTCCCGTGGTGTCTATTGTTGTGTTTGTCCACTCTGTGTTTTCCTATTTGAGTGTATCGTTGTTTTACTGTGGGTGCTGCAACCGAATTCTGTTGGAAATCCGCACCTTAAGCCGATTCAAATTCAAAGTTTTCCAAAAAAAAAGGAAATCAGAATGAAAGAATCAAAGTCAGCAAATAACACAAGTCGTTGGCAGTATGTGTGGTAAATGAACGATTTCAAAAGGTTTTGAATTATTTTTCAAACATTTTCCAAAGATTTACTTATACAATTCAACGATTTTGAAGGGGAAGGCTTCACGGCAAAGCTTTTCGTAATCATCGAGCTGCCAATCGTTGAACCTTGGTCATCATTTTGTACCATCTAAATGGATTTTTATGCAATGAAATTGGCCTAATTCATGAGAGATCACGGATTTTGTAAGGGCTGTAGAGGATCAAGAACCATCGTAAATACACACAACAAAGCGTCTGCATACGATATAAATCTTAATTGCAATTTTAAACCTTCTACATTAAAAAAAAGCCTAATCTTAATGATTGATTAATGTCTATGAATACGATTCAACATAATAAATGATTCCTATCTTAAACCCATAGGACTGAGGTGAAATCCGATCTACTTGCATCAGATTATCTTGAACAGGTCAAATTCATATAGCAAAACAATCTAGGGCAAATATATCAAATTTCTTTATTTATTGCACTTTGCATAATATTTCTTATGAAACATTTTAATTATTTTGTTTTTGAAATGTCCTTTTAACAGCTGTAGCATTTAAAAGTACTTAATTTGAGAGCTGAACTTCAGATTTTAGTGTTCCTTTTGTAAGAAATCACCACAAAGAAAAGAATATTTGACACAGAACATTGGTAGTGCCATCGTTGAATGTTAATGGGGAAGATCGGGGAGAAAATAGGGACATACTTATAAGATCTTATAGCACTTAAAAATAATTCAATGGTGAAAAGAAGAATGTTATATCGAGGTATTTAACTTTATTTCGATTCATATTTATAATTATTTTCAGTGTGTGGGGTAAAATATAGTTTCACAGATCGTGCTCCATATTAAAAGGTTGTAATCACACCTCTCGTGAGTAAACCCTTGTCAATGGTAGTCCGTGACTTTAAATCTGTAAAGCATGGATGATTGAAAAAAATCTTTTAGCACCTAATTCAAAAATTATAAACATGTTAAAAGAAAATAATCTCCTACGATTTTGACATTTAATTTTCGATTCCCAGTGGAGTGCGTCGAATTCCAAAACGGAAGGCGTTGACTACACGTCTTACTGATGGCAATCAGATGGTCTACATATGTCTGCCGTTTTGCATGCTTGGTCCTTATTGTGTTCAACTTCAAACAATACAGAAAAGTCCTGAAACATAAAGACTCCCTAAAGTTGAACGATAAAGCTCCAATTTGTCGAAGATAAGTAATGGAAGATAAAAAGAGGAAGCTCTTAGATCTACTTGACACAGCAAAGGAAACAATATTACAAAATTATTGATACTGCTTCTCTCATTACACACTAGGAAAGAAAACGAAAAAAGAGAGCTCTTGGCGCGTCAAAATCACAGATATCTCTCATTTGATACAACAGAGAAAATAAAAAGAGTTCTTATTTAAAGTAGCAAAGGAAACAAATGGACTAAGAGTACCATAAACAGAGGCAGGAAAGGAATCAAATCAAAGCGACAATAGAAAATCCTCATTCGTAAGGGATCAAAGGTATAAGACATATAGGGGGCTCTAAACGTACTCAAGAAAATGAAGACACATATAATTCTACTGGAAGCTGCAGTTTCAATTCTGGTAAATTATTATTAAACTAAGGAGTATACATCTCTCTCTATACAAAGTTCCGTCCTTAAAAAAGTATACCATTGATCGAGTTAGCACGATTCTGGTTCCCCGAGACCATACCTATTTCCCGAGGCGAAGATTCTGGTTCCCCGAGACCAGACCTATGGCGAAGCCTCGGGAAATAGGTCTGGTCTCGGGGAACCAGAATCGTGCTAACTCCCTCAATAGTATACTTTAAGTGTTTTATTATACCGAAACAAACATTGTACTGAAACAAACAAATCTCTTAGGTATACCGAAACAAACATTGTACTGAAACAAACATATCTCTTAGGTTCACATGGTTCAAATGGAAATTCTAATGATTTTGCCTTGCCTTCTCGACTGAATGACTGAGTAACGGAAAATATTAATTTTTGATGATAACAGAAACAGAAACATCATTTTTTATACTCATACATGTTTAATTTTTAATTAGGTCTTCCGACTTCCGTCGGAAGACCTATTGTTTTCGTAACCGTGGAAAATTGGATCAGCGATTTCTCAAGAACCCTGTAAGCTAGGACAATGAAAGTTCTCCAACGTTACGTTTGGAGTAAAAGCTAGATTGGTCTTTTTTTATTTTTGGTCTCTGTTATTTTTTTTATCATGTTTTTTAGTAGATTCAAATATTTGACGGGAGCGTCGAATTACTCAAAAGGACCGAAAATTTCATGTTTTGCTATTTGTAAGCTTAAATATCTCGTATTTTGCTATCTACAATTTCCATTCTTTTTGAAAGTCGACAGCCATGCAAGATATGAAATGCTAGATGCACACTGTAACGATTTATTACGATGACGTCCTTCACCGTCCTTCATATTTCCAAATTCAGAAGTTCATAGGAGGAAGACACTTTTTTGCTTATAATAGTAAACAAAAATTAAGCTTATGAAGTTTCCTAAAAATTTCAATATTATTATTTTTTATCCATATATCTGTCTTATTTAGTCTTTCTGATTTTTCCTATCTCTTACTGTTGAAAAGATATGAGCATCGAAATTTTGAGTTGGGTATTTCGATACACCTTCACGCCAACAGATTGGGCGCACACTAAAATTGGTAGTCCGAGTCCGACTCGAGAAAAGCAGTGTTGAGATTTTCAAATTCCGATTTCACGGCAATGATGAATATGCATTTCATAAATACATTTCGATATACACAATTTGATTTTAAAACAGTTGATTAATTTAGAAGAGATCAGCTACAAACCAGAATTTACACACAAAAAGTGGTAGTTTGATTCCGATTTCTAACCTACAAACCTGTTTCTAAACTTCAATAACTATATTTTGAACATCAAGTTTAATTTCTAATTCTAGCAAACGTTCGAACATAATTTTCGGTTGGTTTATTTACAAATTGATGAACAATTTCTCCAACATTCTTCCCTCCCCTCGTTTTTCGAAAACAGTTCTGTTTATATTGAACGATGTCGCCATGATGGAAATTCAAAATAAACTTTGAAAAAAGGGAAGGGGGGGGTCCAAATTTGAACCTGCACAGCGAGAACCTCATGGTATTTATATATATATATTGAACGTAACTTTTAATTACCATTTCTCTTCTCAAGAAAATTGGTTCTACAGCTACGAGCTCGCCTTTTTTATGGGGGAAGGGGGCAGGAAGAATTTGCAAAAAAAAAAAAAAAAAAAAATCCCGGCTCTGAAAAATGCTGAAAAAAATATTCCGGCCCGACAATTTTTTTTTCCCGGACCATGCAAAAGTAAGGATACATTGCATGATATGGAAATTTTTGCTGGCCCTTTGTGCCAGACAATTTAAAGTCAAAAAATTAATTAATATAAATACAAACTCTTCACATAGCTGTATCTACCAGAGACCTAATACGCATAGGCACAAAAATCTAGAAAAGGTTCTATTTAAACATCATATAATCTATCTGAAATTCGCTAATTGCAAAGAGACATCTGAAGGAACGGTTATTAACTCATACTCTGTAACAGCGGGGAGTTTAACTTACACAGACATTCACAACATTTGACAATTTGTTTAAATCCGGCCCGAAGAACCGGCGAAAATTTTTCTCCGACTCTGGTAATGGCTGAAAAAATGGCCTGCTCAGAAAATTGCTGAAAAAAATTTACCGGCTGGCAAAAGAATTCCTGCCCCCCCCCCCCCCCCCCCCCCCCCAATCAAATGGTTGCTCACCAACAATTATCGGTTTGAAAATTTAATGTTACTGCTATTTGAAAACTTAAATATATAATATAAATACATGTAATGTGACGTCCTTCATATTTCCAAACCAAAAAATTGTATAGGAGGAAGACACTCTTGTTGCAACCGCAACAAGAAACCTTTCTAGTTGTTTTATTCTATTGCTGATTAATAATTTTCATTCATGTGCTAAGCGGATAGGGGGCGGATTACTCTGCTCGCGTATTAATAGCGTCATCCAATCAACCTTCAACGGCGCTGATTGACTGATACTGACACACCCCTAAAGAAGCTCTGCCCCATTTTGAAACTAACTCCCTAGGGAAAAAGTCTTCTCAACTAACGCACCCCTTTGCAGGGAAATAGTCTTATCAGACGATTTTCAGGGATTTAGTTAAATTTCATGAGTCTCTTTCTATATAGGAAAAAATCAGTAGAGGAATAATAAAATATATTATGTTCTTTGGCTTAAATATTGAGTCAATATTAGAATCACACTCTTCACATATCCACCATTATGACTCCTTATTTTCCCTATCTTGCTTCACTGATGAGACATAATTTGTTGAATTGCGCATATTGTGTACTTTTAATCATTACCATAGACATCTACATGTAAAATAGAAATAAAACAAAAAGTAACAAAAATATTGCAGTATTATATAGAGCGCGACTTTGACGCAACAAAGAAAATACGGGGGGGGGGGGGGGGGTGACAAATGGAACTCTGATCTGACGCAACACGACGACAAGCAAAAAAAAAAAACTATATCAGAGCTTGTTTTTTACATTAAAGAGAAAACTAAAAACGAAAGCAAAACAATAAAGCACCAAGCTAATGCAGCAAAGGAAACAAAAACAAAATAACAACAACAAAGATTACAAAGAGATTTTCAGTTTTATGAAGCAAAGACATAAAATGATATAAAAAGGTCTGTAATCTGATTCATGATAGATATACATGTATATATACAATAGATAACAAAAAAGATTAAAATTCCTATGAGATTTCAACTCGACATATGATGACAATGAGAGAGAGAGAGAGAGAGAGAGAGAGAGAGAGAGAGAGAGAGAGAGAGAGAGAGAGAGAGAGAAGCATAGCTTAGCTATTCCAGACCACTTTAAAGGTCTATCGTAAAACTAGTAAGTGCACCATATGCACATTTCGACAAATGATGCCTCATCAGTGATACTGGAGGCAGAAAGAAAGGGAATATAAATGGAGTATGTATGAAGACCGAAATTATAAAATGGATCTAAACTATATACCAAAGAGCCGGCTAAGGACAGAGCATCGGCGGGTATTCCTTAGTTCAAGAATAATTTAAAAAGTTTAGAATCAGAAAATTTACAAATATATATCAAGCCAGTGACGATTAATGATGTTGTTTTAAAAAACATTTTTTTTCTTTGCTAGCTAGTTTTATCTTGAAATTGACACAATGCATCACAAAAAATCAAGGTAATCTAAATGTTCTATATTACAACCTCATGTCGATTTAGATAGTTGCCAGTCAATATTTCTATTATGCATAGATGTACATTGAATAAAATTGTATACAATGTCATATAAAATGTTTCAATTCGTGTTACAGTGTTATGGAGTTGTCATTCAAAATTTCTATACGTACATGAGCATTGAATATAAGAATGATTCATTTTATCATCATAGGACCTCTTTTGAAGACATCAAGGGCAATCGTGACTTTTACTCATATCAAAATTACGAAAAATAAGTTTCGAAATTTCGACAATACAGCACATTTATTAGATTGCAAGAGATGTAATTCAAGTTTATATCAAATTATCAAATACTTTGAAACATGAATTAGGAGTAATTCAGTCGACCAATTTTTACCCCTTCCATAGTAATTTTTATGCCCCCCTTCGAAGAAGAGGGGACATATAGGTTTGCCGCTGTCGGTCGGTCTGTCGGTCTGTCGGTATGTCGGTCGGTCCGCGACATCAGTTTCCGTTCAATATCTCTTGAATGGAGTTACATATTGAAATGAAATTTTGTATACAGACACATCAAACAAAAATCTAGGTCAAGTTCATATTTGGGTCCGATCAAAAAAAAATTGACAGAGTTATGCCCCTTGCATTTCGAAAAATACCAAAATTTCAGGGTTTCCGTTCAATTAAGAAATGACTGTCTTACTTTTGGTGTTCATGGGTGTATAATTCTGGTTGGACACGTGCAAATTCCGTGAATCGAAGCGATTCTCGGAAAATTTGCACGTGTCCAACCAGAATTATACACCCATGAACACCAAAAGTAAGACAGTCATTACTAATATTTACATTTATTCTAAATATCTGTCATTTTTATTTGCATGCACTTCGCATATTTTGCCTGTTTTAGTGTCAAATGTATTTGAACGTTGGTAAATTCTCCCTACATGCAAAACTTGCACGTGAGCAACCCAAGTTATTGGAATATAATTCTAGTTGCCTAATGGGCGTTTAACATAGGGAATCTACTAGTAATGTAAATATTATCTCTTGAATGGAGTTACATATTGAAATGAAATTTTGTATACAGACACATCAAACAAAAATCTAGGTCAAGTTTATATTTGGGTCCGATCAAAAAAAATTTGATAGAGTTATGCCCCTTGCACTTCGAAAAATACGAAAATTTCAGGGTTTCCGTTCAATATCTCTTGAATGGAGTTACATATTGAAATGAAATTTTGTATACAGACACATCAAACAAAAATCTAGGTCAAGTTCATTTTTGGGTCCGATCAAAAAATTTGACAGAGTTATGCCCCTTGCATTTCGAAAAATACCAAAATTTCAGGGTTTCCGTTCAATATCTCTGGAATGGATTCACATATTGAAATGAAATTTTGTATACAGACACATCAAACAAAAATCTAGGTCAAGTTCATATTTGGGTCCGATCAAAAGAAATTTGACAGAGTTATGCCCCTTGCATTTCGAAAAAATACCAAAATGTCAGGGTTTCCATTCAATATCTCTTGAATGGAGTTACATATTGAAATGAAATTTTGTATACAGACACATCAAACAAAAATCTAGGTCAAGTTCATATTTGGGTTCGATCAAAAAATTTTTGACAGAGTTATGCCCCTTGCATTTCAAAAAATACCAAAATTTCAGGGTTTCCGTTCAATATCTCTTGAATGGAGTTACATATTGAAATGAAATTTTGTATACAGACACATCAAATGAAAATCCAGGTCAGGTTTGTATTAGGGTCCGATCGAAAAAAATTTGACAGAGTTATGCCCCTTGCATTTCAAAAAATACCAAAATTTCAGGGTTTCCGTTCAATATCTCTTGAATGGAGTTACATATTGAAATGAAATTATGTATACAGACACATCAAATGAAAATCCAGGTCAAGGTTGTATTAGGGTCCGATCGAAAAAAATTTGACAGAGTTATGACCCCTGCACTTCGAAAAATACCAAAATTTCAGGGTTTCTGTTCAATATCTCTTGAGTGGAGTTACATATTGAAATAAAATTTTGTATACAGACACATCAAACAAAAATCTAGGTCAAGTTCATATTTGGGTCCGATAAAAAAAAATTGACAGAGTTATGCCCCTTGCATTTCAAAAAATACCAAAATTTCAGGGTTTCCGTTCAATATCTCTTGAATGGAGTTACATATTGAAATGAAATTTTGTATACAGACACATCAAATAAAAATCCAGGTCAAGTTCGTATTAAGGTCCGATCGAAAAAAATTTGACAGAGTTATGCCCCTTGCACTTCGAAAAATACCAAAATTTCAGGGTTTCTGTTCAATATCTCTTGAGTGGAGTTACATATTGAAATGAAATTTTGTAACAGACACATCAAATGAAAATCTAGGTCAAGTGTATATTTGGGTCCGATCAACAAAATTTTGACAGAGTTATGCCCCTTGCACTTCGAAAAAAACCCCAAAATTTCAGGGTTTCCGTTCAATATCTCTTGAGTGGAGTTACATATTGAAATGAAATTTTGTATACGGATACATCAAATGACAATCTAGGTCAAGTTCTTATTTGGGTCCAATCAACAAAATTTTGACAGAGTAATGCCCCTTGCACTTCGAAAAATACCAAAATTTCAGGGTTTCCGTTCAATATCTCTTGAGTGGAGTTACATATAGAAATGAAATTTTGTATACAGACACATCATATGAAAATCTAGGTCAAGTTCATATTTCGGTCCGATCAAAAAAATTTGGACAGAGTTATGACCCTTGCCATGTGAAAAATACCAAAACTTCAGGGTTTCCGTTCAATATCTCTTGAGTGGAGTTACATATTGAAATGAAATTTTGCATACAGACACATCAAATGAAAATCTACTAGGTCAAGTTCATATTTAGGTCCGATGAACAAAATTTTGACAGAGTTATGCCCCTTGCACTTCGAAAAATACCAAAATTTCAGGGTTTCCGTTCAATATCTCTTGAGTGGAGTTACATATTGAAATGAAATTTTGTATACAGATACATCAAATAAAAATCTAGGTCAAGTTCATATTTGGGTTCAATCAAAAAATTTTATGCCCCCTTTGAAGAAGAGGGGACATATTGCTTTGCCGCTGTCTGACTTTCTGTCTATCGGTCCCGTTCAATACCTCTGGATTGGATTCACATATTGAAATGAAATTTTGTGTACAGACACATCAAATGAAAATCAAGTATAAAGTTGTGACGGACTTTAATCACAGAAGGGGTAGGGGGCATTAATGTTTTACAAACATGACTTTTAACTTGTTTTTATTTTTATTTATTTATTTATTTATTATTATTATTTTTTTTTTTTTTTGAAAATTCGATTGATTCCATCCAGCTATATTGCGCTTACTCGAGTAATTCCATCCCTACTCTTGGTGATACATTTTGTATAGTTTTGTATAGTGATATTGAATGTATGACGTCAATACCTCAGTTCATTAAAGAAAGTAAAAAATTACTTTTCATTTCGAGTCATATTTACTTTTCAAATAATTATATCTCTTACACTTTTTGGGGGATTTGATTTTGAAATTTAGACTGACTCAAGTACCACGTACGATGAGATCAGTAGAGTCACGATTTTATGGAAAATGTATGACCTTCAAAGTATCTATACGTAGAACAAGACGATGACGCAAAACTTACGAAAAGTAAAGACCTACAGATCAACAGGCAAGTTATATATCAGTATAAAAGAAAAAAAACCCAAACTACTTCAGTACTTCAAATTTTAATAAAAATCTCATTAAGAGGCGTCATGTCACTGTGGAATCAGTAGAAATGTCCGACGTCAGACTGTCTGCTCAGGGGTACAAATCAAAAGATAAGGGTTTGGACGATTGTGAAACGTCGCACGGGGTCAATATTTGACTATCACTTAGCTTGACCAGGAGTACATATTACTTTTCACCTCTATTGCATTTATATTTGATACCGGATACAATTATTATACTTCGGAACAATATTTTGATGGTACCGATTTCTCCGTATTAAAGTATTGTGTACATAATATATCAATTTAAGAATTTAAAAAGTTTTTTTGCAGAGGTGCCAATAAGAAATGTATCTCATAATGCAGAATGGACTAGTTTATTTCATAAGTTTGTACCTGTATGCAGAAAATGATTTTGACTAAACAAAGAATTAAAAAAAAATTGTGAAACTCATCAAAATCCAAAAACTTATTTTCATCATCAAAAATAGAAACAGCGAGGGTATAATTACGGTTTCCCGAAGTATGCCCTGTATAATGGGTTGAATTTTTTGTTTTTGTTTTTGTTTTGTTTTTTTTTTTTTGTCGGGTTTTTTTTTTTTTTTTTTGGAATGAACATACTCCGGGGATCAAATGGAGAAAAGGGTAGTGTTACAACTTTGCTACCCGAGAGTTTTTTTCTAGACTGTATTTCAAATGTGGTGCATCAGACCTGCTTGTTTTAGATAATGAACCTTCACCAGTCATACTTCAAGCCAAAATGATTCATAGGACCAAAAGTAATTTTGTCGCACATTTTAAGTGTCTGTTAGCTGTTCTTGATAAAAATAAAAAAAAATGGACCTAAAGCATTAAGTTCGTCTTCGAATATTTTGTAATATTTAAGAGATTCCGTGTCGAATTTGAAAAATCCACAATTTGTGATTTGATTGAAAGGTTAACGTAACACAAGAAATAAATTTTCCGTGGTTTTTTTTTTCAAAGAATTTTATGTTCGAAGAGATATTTTTAAAACGTCTCTCCAATTTTGAGACTTGCTTTCACTTAAAAAAAAATTAAGGATATCGTTTGAAATTAGATAGAATTTGGGATCTTTTTATCCCGTCTTTTGTTCTGAATTGTCAATCTATATAGTTCATGACTTCAGCTTTCGTTGTTTTGAATATTTCTAATATTTGAAGTACAAACAGTTTCTTTAAAATTTTCCCGATTTTCAATTCAAATATCAAATATAAATCCAAAGTATTCGCTTTTCTGAATTTCGCCTGGATGAAAAAAAAAATTTTTTTGATTCGGAAATCCAACACGGGACAAAACTGAATATTCAATAGACAAAATAAAACATTCTCTGATGTAATGCAAAGTTTATTTTAAAGCACATCGAAGCGCCTTGTTATTTTCGACATTCATAAACAGATCAACGGATTAAATTCCGACGTCAGATTTTCCCATCTTATTTCCGGAAGCACGTGGTCGTGGTAAACAAAAACATTGGAACTGGCAGAGGTCCATACCAAAATTTGGCTCTATTCCAGTCTAGCACGTGGTGGTAGGAAGTTGTATGATGCAAAATTATTTTTCTTACTTTATTTCATTGACAAAGTAGACCTGTTTGCAAAAAAATTCAATGTCAGTACAATCACCGAAAACCTTTTTAAAATCTTAAGTTCATCTGCTTTAATTGGTATCGGGAATTAGACTTCATTAAACACAGTAAGTGGGTACACTAGACAGACACGCATTTGAATTCTTTTGTAATGAATTAGTTGGATATTTTCTTTTTCATTCCGAATTATTTTCAAATTAATTCAAAACAGGTTGAAAAATTCGTTATGCCCCAGTGGAACTCGAATTTGTAATAGCTGGTTTTTTGGGATACGTCAGTGAGTAAGACTACCACTACACCAAAACACACGCTCTGCTAATCAACTGATGATACATTACTTGTTCATATGCGCATATGGTGCACTGACATTTTAAAAATAAAACATGCATAATTTCAACTACTAGGTAGGTACCTCAGCTTTTGTACTGTTAGTCCCCAAGGATGTTTTCAACACTGGACTTGAAATATATCTGTAAATTCTCCGTTACAAAATTTGACCATTTTCTAGAACTAGCGAGTATCTCTATGATGTCATAGCTCTGTCATTCCAGCTAGTTCTTTGGCATAAATCTTCGATTTTCACTATTTCGGCCTCCATTATCGCTGATAGGATGAGATATCGTTTGTTGAAATGTGCGTATTATACATGAAAACCTTTTCAATAAAAACAAAGAAGTAGCCATCATTTATTCAGTCTCAAATTCGTGAGGGTAAGGCAAAATCATAAACTGTTGCGAACCCCGGAAAGAACAACATTCCTAATTAAGACTGGTGCTCGGGGAAAGTCAGCGTCTCCTGCCTGCACGCAACAGCTCCATAAAAACTTGTCAAATTGGGTGATTGTCTTGATAGAATAGAATATATATGTCAAAATTGAATTCTCAGTACAACAGTCATGCAATGTAAACTGTGTAAACAAGTGATTAATAAACTTATAGAACAAATTATAATTTTGTTTTGTTTTGAAGAATATCAGTATAAACAATTCATCCTCCTTAGAATGTTTATGCATGTTTAAGAATGTCACATAAAAAAATTAAGTTTCGCATGTTGATCGACAAAACAATTGTTCGTATATTGCAAACAGCTAAAATATTATTAGGTTTGATTTTAATAGATCATTAAAATAGCTTTTTTTCCATTTTTCCAACATCACTATTGGTAAATCGAGATTGCAGCTCCTACGATATTTTCATATCGATTCCTGGCGAGATGCACAATATATTTCCATTATTTACAACATTATAACAAAACGTATAATTTATAGCATATAGGCGTCTTTCAGATAAGCTTCTCAGCCAGGGATACGTTTGTGACCGACTAACATCGTCACTGAGGAAGTTCTACGGTCGATATGGGGAACTCGTCATACACTATGATGTCCCACTCTCCAGAATGGTGGATGATATTCTGTCATAGACCATTTGAACCATCCAACCAAAGATTGTACTCTGTCTTCCGAAATGGAAGTTACCGGATGTGACAGTTCTACCGAATTGAAGCGGCGGGTGTTACATGCAAGCAGGAGATGCTTACTCTTCCTGGGCACCTGTTCTCGCTCTCATATCGGGAGTCCGCTTCTTTTCATGTGGTAGAGGTTTTTGTTTGTTTGCTTTGGTTTCTGTTTTATCCTGATTTTGTATGCCTTCGGTTTCTGATTTTCTGAATTATCGATTTTGTGCTGTATACAGGGATATGGTCATTATCCATATTTGTCATTGATACAGATAATTGTAATTATTTTACTTCATCATCTGAAAGCATTTATGAGGGGCATAAATTCTTTTCCAAAACACAAGAGAGAGTTTATTTTCGTTACCCTTCACAAAGGATTACTGAGACATTGAAGATGAACCAAGCCACATTCATAATATTTGACAGAAAGGAAAACATACAAGATATTCGTATTCATAATGACAATTTATTGGAATCATATGATAAAAATATACATTGCAAAGTATGGCAAATTACACAAATCACATTGCTAAAATATTTCGACAAAGGTCGAATGAAAATACACATGTATAAAATACATATAAAGTACATTTTGCTTATCGAATAAGTATAATAGAAAAAACCAATATTGCACATTTATAGGGGGATGAATGAAAAAGGGAAAAATCATATTACCGTTCATCAAAACATGTCTTATCCACTTTCTGTGCATTCAAAATCCAACACTTCATGGCAAAAGTTAATATTACACTGTCCCTGAAAGTACTGTTGATTTTGAATTTTAAACCATCGAAGAAAGCTTCGTTAGCTGACCGTCTTCTCCTCCTTATCTGCACATATTATAACGATGCAGTTCTGTCTGTGTTTCAGAATTGGCTTCGAGTGAGATTTGCGCATCCTGCAGCTATGCTTCTTTCCGGTGTCGTCTGCATCACCCAAAATGTTCTCTAACGGAAGGTCTATGTCGTCTGCCCATTGCACGCGACTGTAAATGCGAGTGTCGTCTGCTTTAATCTGTTTCTGCAACCTAGAGTCTACTGGTGAGAGCTCTGATGTGGTCCTGAGGTAACATCCATCTAGTTTCTTTTTGCAGGCTTCACAGGGTCCTAGGGCAAACATTGAGCCCGCGTTATGTTCACAATGCAGTTCCATTGTCTTTGAATTCACATACAAATTCTCGTCAAAGTTTTCACCCAGTAAAATGTAATAGAATACTCTTTTTGTTACAAATAGTTTCAGTTTTTAACTCCAAAAAGTCTGCCACTATTTCTATCTAGCTATATATGTATATTTTTCTCAATGAAGTTAACATAAAGTTGGCGTCCTCATGTAACCTTTGTTTATTTGTTTTGAATGGCTTTGTAACGTTCGTGCTTCTGTATTTGTCGAGTTTAAATGTCTAACTTTTCACTTGCGGAAGGCCCTTTAAATACCTGACCAATAACAAGGTGCGCTGATTGGTAACCTGCCATTTGAATTTAAGCCAAATAAATGCCAACCTCTTCACTCTGAAACAGGAAATATGGCATCTGTAATTTCTTTATTTGTGCTTTTATACACTTTTGGCTATTTATGGTCCGCTAACAATATTTCATAGTGCAAAACTGATTGATTTTTCTTTCTTTATTTTGCGTTTTTCTCTACTTTCGTAACACATTGCAATGACGAAATAAACAGAGGTATTTCCTATAGCTGAAAACTATTTTAAGAAAATACAATTCATAATGAATGAAATCAGATATATAACCGGAAAAAAATAATTTAAATAAACTGCAGGCTTTTAAAAACTGTATTTTGCATTTGTAATAATAATATCAATTTCCAAGAGAATCCTCGATCCTTTTTATTCTTTTATCATTTTTCAGAAAGAGACAGAATAATGTCATTCGATGGGAGGTTTTGGGAGTGCTTTAAATGAATGTTAGGCAGACGATTTCTCCAGACCGACACTTCTTTTTTATCATATCTGCGTTGGGCTAGCATAGAATCATACGGTAATTGATAAAAAAAAAAATGGAATCTTTGTGTTAGATTTATAAATTTGTAGAACAAAACCTATATTACTGAAAAATATTTTCCAGATTTGAACTTGGTTTGTCGGTTTCTTTTTCTTTTTCTATTTTTTTTTGGGGGGGGGGGGGTATTTTACTTTTTAGACTGTATAACTTGAATAAAATGTATAAGGTTATGTCATCTATAGAATGAAAGTCGTTTTGTAATCTATTTTTAAGGTCATTTCTTGTTTTTAACATGTTTTGCGTCCTTTTGAAATTCAAAAAGTAACCAGCCGGTCAGGGAGAAAAACAAACAAGTATAGAAAACAAATTTGCAATTTCATAATATGTGACGTAGTAGTAAAATGTGAAATCTTACAGAAACTTTTTTTTTCATTTGATTACATGTATTTAGTCAACAAAAGACTGATAGATAGTAGAATGTTTTGAATCATTGCAGTACTTTTGCATTTTTACATGAAATACAAAAATTGAACAATTCCTCCTTTTCTTGTAGAAAACATATTTAATTTGTAAAATGTTTTATCATTTTTTTTATTACAATAGGCCCAAAACCTACCAGCACGAGGACGCAAAACAGAAAATAACAAATAAATGGCTTTACGTGTAATTATATAATGCGGTGCCAGATTAAAAAAAACTCACCCTAATCACGACACCCTACGTAGTGCTTATGTACTAATAATATATCTACTTTGCCCGGGTAAGAGAAGGTAAGGTTAGGTAAGATTTTGCAAATTTATCCGAAGAACAGAAGTTTACTTTAATTGCTTACTTTTGCTTTTATTCTGGTTGGACACGTGAAAATTTGCACGTGTCCAACCAGAATTATACACCCATGAAAACCAAAAGTAAGACAGTCATTAATTATATTTACATCTATACTACTAAAGGATCGAATTAGCCGATTCTCTGTCGAAACGAAGAAGACCGAGATAAATGGTGTGATATGATGATAAAGCATATGATATGACCATGTCAAGTTGATCATTGTTAAGAAAGAATAGTTTCCAATTAACGTGTAATCATTAATTTTGTCTCACCGTTTTCCTAAAAGAAATCTTAGAAAATCTAATATTCAAAACCGGTGTCGGACACTCACCACTTACTTCATATTTTCCTCTGATTTATACTCCCTTTCTAATCCCCGACTTTTTAAGTATCATAAATTTAGTTAAACGATTCTTGCAAGACGTTTCTCATATAAGCAGGAGGCTAATTTCGCCTTTTTTTTCGATACAAACTCAAGATTCCATATTCGTTTTCTGATATATACGACGTACAATCTTAAAATTTTATTTTCCATAGAACGTCCGACAAAGTACTTAATGTCTTTCCCATTGAAGTCTATGGAGCACTCACCTCATCTCACTTCTCTAGCAACATTTACCTAGAAGTTTCATGAAAAAGTTTTGTACACGAAGGTTTATTATACAGAGAAATAATAACTAGAAAAAATCTGACAACAGAGCCTGAAAACGTCGGACAATTTTCTTTTGCGATTTTGAATTCTAATGCACTCTGTTTGAAACGCGCATTTTGATTGGTTGAGCGATGAAAAAACTGCAAGGGGATTCACGTTTCACTGCAGTTTCTGCTATGACGTCATTCGTTCCCATGGCGACGTCGTTAAAAGCAGACGTTTTCTAGCGCATTACTGACCATTTGCATTAGAATAGGGTTACCATACTGATGTTTTACAAAAACTGACAGGGTATCGGCGAATCCCCTGTCAGAAATATCCGTTTTACCGCTCGGCTAACGCCTCGCGGTAAAACTCAATTTCTGACAGGGGATTCGCCGATACCCTGTCAGTTTTTGTAAGACACACGCATGGTAACCCCTAATTCACACTCACACTTTTAGCTACAATTTCACAAATGACGCGTGTTTCAATTTCTTACTGATAATGATTAGATTGTTCAATTCAGGGGCACATTATCTAAAACACGCATCTTTTGTTAAAATAGAGATACTGTGCTTTGTGATGAAATGTACATATAAGAGATACATCTGAAGAGATATGTTCTTTGGAAAAATACAAAATGTATTGTTTCTTCGTCAAACATCTCCACAAGACAACCGTAACTACAAAGCTTTCCAGAAGGCTGTACCTTCAAGTAGTTGTTACTTAGGCATCCTTAGGCATTTTTCTAACTGTACTGACTCGCAGACTCGCGCGACAGTTAGCAATTTCTTGGACAGCTTTTCGATTCAGATCGATTTCTTTCAGACAAGATACTTAGTTGGTAACATACGGTAGACAATGATTGAAAGACAACATTGACACAGAGGAATTCGTTGGTTTTTTTTCTTATACTGGCATATTGAGATTCATGACGTTCATTTGGTTACGTTCATCCGCTTACCGGTGACAATGAAAATTTCATTATTTCAAATTCATGTGGTATTTTTTTAATATCAGTGCCGCAAACAATATGTGATAACGTCTATAAGTCTGAAAAGAATCCCTATGTATTTCATATTAGAGTCATACATAACGTATCCAATGATATCAACGTATCTATGACAATCTTTCCCGCGCTTGCTATTTTTATTTATACAAGGGGCTAAATCAAGGTGAATCAGAAATGTAATCATGATACACCGTATTGTAATAAATTGAGTCTCATCATTGATGCTCAAGGCTTCTCTATAGCTGGTCACCAGACATTCATATATATATATAATAAAAACGTCCAACATTTAGGGTGGACACGGCGTCAATTCTGTTGCTGCTGCTCAGGAGAACTTGATACCAGGATTGTATTTTTCTTTTCTTTTTTTGTCCTTTTTTGTGATTGCACAAATTTCTTTGTTTTTTTTTTAATGCTTTATTTCTTTTTTTATTATTATTAAAAACAATATTTTTTGCTATTGTTTTGATTGCTTTTTTCAAGACAGGACTCGGTGATTCTTGTCATAATCAATTAAAAAAATCATAGGCATAAAGCTTTTCAGGACTGAAAGTAATATGGCCCTTAGGAGAATAAACATCAGGGCTACAAAGTCTTCAGTAGTGCATGTATGTATATAGATTTAAGGAATGTTTCTAAAATTCTTTTTGGTTATGGGAAATAACCTCAAAAAAGGTAACGTAGCGAATTATACCACGTTTGTGCATCGGTTTTTTTAGGTTATTTCCCATAACCAAAAAGAATTTTAGAAACATTCCTTATGAATTAATTTTCAGTTATATGATATATTATGTGCATCTTATTAGATCTTGGAAAATCGTGAAAATGCTCAATGCAAAGTTTTCATGAAAACTACACACTCAAAAGACAGCTCATATACACAAGATTGAATAACAATGTAATGGTTTTTTATATGAATTACATTATAAAGTACGTATACTAACCTAAACATGATATGATGGTAATGAGTTAAAGAAGATCCTGACGATAATCTCAACAGCACCAAATTGAGCAGTTCTTATGTATACTCAGACCTCTCACTGTTTTATCAAAATCTACAATTGTTATATTATGTTCTCTTATATTGTTATATGTTAATATATTCTCTTAATGTACTATTTAAAGCAATGTTAATTGAACTCGAAATAGAATATAGATTAGGTAAGATTTTGTAGGTGGATTAAATGTGTCATGTCCTGTCCTATCTTGTCAACTTCTTTGTACGCTATGTACGAAGTGTTTGTGTGTTTTTGTTAATGTCTTTATTTTATTTTTTTTTTCATTTTAATATAATTCAATTTTAGTTTCTTGTCTGCTTAATGTAGTCTTTCTTTATCATTTTTCTCAAGTATGCTCTTCTATTCATCAATCTGCCATACAGAATGTGGTTGAACATTCGTCTAAATCTGTGCTAGTATGCAAAAAAAAAAATGTATATGTATGTCTTTTCTTTTTAGAGTACTATGAATAGGTTAAGGAAGTTTAAAGTTCGGTAAACCCTATAAAGTATTATGGACTTTTTTCATTCACGTAGTAATATTAGAAGAGATGTCCTTTATCTTACTTATGTCATGGAATGTGGAATTTCAAGATCAAAGAACATTCCAAACATTACATTGATTCATGCTAAAGTAATAAAGAGTAACGAAGACGATATTATCAAAGAGAAAAACGAACATGTTAGTATGAGGCTAAGCGAAATCTTTTGAAATAGCCTATATTCATATAATAACCAAAAAAAGAAATTAAAAAAACTTATTGTATCATAGATCTCTAACGAAAAGATCAAGAGATGTGACTTTTACATTTTTCTCGAAAAACGAAAATAACACATAAAACATAGATACGCAATTGTCGGTATCTTCTGTCGCCCAATTCAACTTTTTTTTCATCGATCCAATATGTTTCTGTATCCCCACCTGCACAACACTGTGTAATATATTTCTGTCCTAATAATAAATTGCACGTCGACATATATTGCAACCCCTCCCCACCCCCACCCTGCAAAAAAACCCTCAAAAACCAAACCAAATACATATAATTTGATCATTGTTTAGAATTACATTTGTATTTTTATGTCTCACCGTTTTACTACAAAAATTTTACAGAATCTGAAGTTCAAAATCAAACTAACCATTAACTCCGTATTATCCTCTGATTTATTCTCCCTTTCTAATCCCCCACTTTTAAAGTATAATAAATTTAGTAAGACATTTCTCATGTCAGTAGGATGCTGAATTAAGGAGGGATTCAACACCAAGATGGCGGCGGCATTATTTGTTTTCTCTCTTCTAAGGAAAAGTACAGTCCTTGCTTCCTTTAAACATTTGATACATTGATTGATATACAAATATGAGTATCCTGATGAAGTTTGAATAATTTCCGACGCAATTTGAAGAAATTATAGCGATTTTCAAAATTGTGGATTTTGGAAGTATTATCCATGAGCCAACAACGACGTCATTTCGACGTTATCGGGGGGGGGGGGGGATGGCGGCACAAACGATCGCATTGAAAATGCAATTAAAACATTAATACAACACGTATCGCATTGAAACTTTACATGTATGAAATAGAAAATTCAATGTTTATCTTAGTGTATTCGTTGACAAATTTACATAACAAGGAAACGGATGTCACTTTATTGAAAATGGACAAATTTGGAAGAAAAATATGGATAATAAAAAGCTTTATTAAATTTTTATCCCAAATTTAATTTTTCTAATTTAATCATGAAATCATCTCTGGAAATTGTTATTCATTCTTTTAGTTTTTGACAAGGATTTATCCACAGGATTCCTAATAATCACCTATGAACTAAAGTCAACTGGCTCGAAATTGCAATTTTTTGAGTGACTGTGTCATCCTTTATTCCAGTACCCTGCCTTTGTTAATAACACAATTCAGCTAATTTTTTCCATATGTAAGAGCAATACATTTATGAATATTTTGGAAGTTAAATCAAAATTAATTTCCAATAGCTTAAAGAGAACCGGAATGATACATTAAATATTATGACGTCATCAAGAAATTCACGGATACGTTGAAAAATGCATATTTCAAAGTTTCATAGAATTTTTTCCTGTGGATAGAATCAAATGAAAGTTTGTATGATAAAGGACATACAAGAAATAAATAATTTCAGAAAATTTGAGAAAAATTGAATTTGGCGTCAAAGTGTTCAATACCTCCTTAATTCAAAATTCCATATTCGTTTTCTGAAAATTACGACTTACAATTTTACAAGAAAACATTCGAGAATGGGGAAATCATAGCTTAATTAGTAGAGCACTGGATATCCAGCCGGACATCCTAGAGAGTCTAGGTTTGAATCCCGTCGAAGACAGACTTTCTCAGAGATGATCATCCGCTTACCGGAGATATTGAAAATTATATCATTTCAAATTCATGTGGTAAATTTATTAATATCAGTGCCAATCAATCTGAACAGAATCTTTATGTACAGTGGCGGATCCAGCTTTTGAGTTAGAGGAGGCGTATAAAATCGCAGAGCCCTGGTAGGGGGGCCAAGGGGGGGGGGGGGGCGGAAGATAACGAATTTCAGCCTTTTCGGACCCAATTTCACGACAGAAATTGATTTACGAATTGAAATTGAAATTGATGCATTTGACAATTACATTAACTAACAGGTAGTTAATATTTACTCTTTTTTATCGTTTTACCTAAAATTTGGGGAGGGGGCGTACGCCCCCTACGCCCCCCCCCTTGAATCCGCCACTGATGTGTTGCATACTAGAGTCATACATATCGCATCTGAATATGTCAACGTATCTATGGCAATCTTTCCCACGCTCGCGCGGGTCCTTTTCTAGTTTCCTTTAAAAATACCTTATATTTAAGGAGGGTTTGAACACCATGATGGCGGCGGCATTATTTGTTTTCTCGCTTCCTAGGAAAAGTACAGTCTTAACTCCCTTAAACATTTGATACTCTGATTGATATGCGCATTTGAGTATCCTGATGAAGTTTGAATAATTTCCGGCGTCATTTGAAGAAATTATGGCGATTTTCGAAATTTAGGACTTTGCGAGTTTTATCCGTGAGCAAACCACGACGTCATTTCGACGTTATCAAGAAAAATGATGTCACAAACCTTCGCATTCAAAATGCAATAAAAACATTATTACTAAACGTATTGCATTGAAACTTAGCATGTATGAAATAGAAAATTCAATCTTCGTCACAGTGTATTCCTTGACAAATTTACGTTACAGGAAAGCAGATGTCACTTCATTGAAAATGGACGATTTTGGAAGAAAAAATTGGAAAATACAAAGTCTTGTAATATCTTATTCCTAAATTCAATTTTTCCTTTTTAATCATGAAATCATCTCTGGGCATTCTTGATAATTTTCATAGTTTTTGACAAAGATTCATCCACAGAATTCCTAATAATTAACTAGCAACTACAGTAAATTGGTTGAAATTGCACTTTTTTTTAGCGACAGTGTCATCTTTTATTCAAGTATCCTGCCTGTGTTTAAAACACAATTCGTTTTATCTTTTTCATATGTAACTGCAATATGTTAATGTATATTTTGGAAGTTAAATCAAAATTGATTTCCAATAGCTTTACGAGAACTGAAATGATACTTTCAATATTATGACGTCATCAAGAAATTCACGAAAACGTCGATTAATGCATATTTCAAAGTCTCGTATAAAATTTTCCTGTGGATAGAATCAAATGTGAGTTTGTAAGGACAGACAAGAAATATATAATTTCAGAATTTTTTAGAAAAATTGAATTTGGCGTCCAAGTGTTCAATACCTCCTTAAAGAGAAACAGATTATTTATAGACAGATTCAAGTTCCTGTGTACGAATCGATAACGACAATTTCAGTGTTGTGTAATTTTGTGATTTATAAACCTATTGTCCTTCTTTATCATTATTTTTTACTGTACTCGTTTTTGCCCGAATTAAGATAGGATTTTCGGATAATGCTAATCCCCTAATATTCAATCTATTTATCTGTCGGTATATTTAGTTTTTCGGTAATCTTAAGAATAATAACTCTGATTTTAAGATCGAAAGCCAAAGCTTGTTATTCATAATAAATGATTTGTAGCTTTCGTCTGTCATTATTTCATACAGTGTGACATTACTACATCTTGTGTTAGGGAGCAACCATTTGATTTTTAGGGGGGGGGGGGGGGGGGGGGGCAGGAAGACTTTGCAAAAAAAAAATTTCCGGATCGAAATTTTAGGGAAAAAGTAAACACTTTGTGTATCATAAACTTGGTAAAAAAAAATGGAACAAACTTTATGGAGTGAATAATAGGCATCATATGCCATTCAAGAAATTAAAATGAAGTGATCTGCTGGCAAGAGATGAACTCATTCTGTGTTTGATGTTTAATATGGCCGAAAAATCACGCTGAATTATTTAAACTTTAGAGTAATTTTCAACATTGAAAAATTACTAAAAAAAAATAATCCGGCCCGAAGGGCCGGCGAAAAAAAATTTCCGGCTCTGAAAATGGCCGAAAAAAAAATTCCGGCTGGCAAAAGTCTTCCTGCCCCCCCGCCCCCCATAAAAATCAAATGGTTGCTCCCTTAGAATATGTCATTATTTTGACCTTGCTTTCAGTCCAATGCATTTTTTTAGTTAAAAGCACGACGGAGATTAATGAGACAACTTTATATAATCCTTATTCTTTCTTTCTTTGGTGTTTATGGGTGTATAATTCTGGTTGGACACGTTTAAATTTTGCACGTGTCCAACCAGAATTATACACCCATGAACACAAAAAGAAAGACAGTCATTTACTTATATTTACATTATTCTAATTACAAGACGTTTTCATTTGCATGCACATTGCACATTTTGTCTGTAACAACGTCAAATGTATCTTAACGTTGGTAAATTCTCCCTACATCCAAAACATGAACGTGACATCACAATAGCAACTCAAATTATTGGAATATAATTGTAGTTGCATAATGAGCAGTTAACATGAGGAATCTACTAGTAATGTAAATATTTCATCTTTATCAGAAAACGAGAGATTCACTGTATCATCAAGCCCGGTTCAAATGGAGTAAATCAGAAAGCAGTTTTAATAAAGGTAGTAGTTATCTGTTCGGACCATTTCCCATAGTGATCTATGGGATGGGTGTTATCTCCTTTGGGCCTCCATAACTCAGTGAAAAAAAGTTCGTTTGAAAAATACGCTAATCAACATTACAGAAATCAATATATTATCTTACTTTTGACAAAAAAAAATCGTTGCTTTTCTCCCCTTAAATTTTGATTGAAAAAGGAGGGATGAAGTGAACAGTCAAGTCTCAGAAAATACCCCCCCCCTCTCACCCACCCACCACCATTTTGCACCCTTAGATATTTCTATCTAAAATAAATTTCATGAAAATGAATGTCTACAAGCAATACTGAATGAAGTTAGTTTTATAGTTGCAGTATATCAAGAAGGATAACTCTAAAAGTGTAATTTATATACAGTTGGTTACAAATAATATTGAGGGGGGATATACTAACTTATACACCTACGAAGTTGTATTTAAACCACTGAGGAAAAATATTAAGCATAAAATACGTTCTGTGCACTCAAACTAATATTTTTCTTCATACCTGACATGTCCGAGAAGGTGATTTTGTACATACATCCAGTATTCCATAACTGATATTTTGCATGAGTGGTACAAATAAGGAAAGGATGGCTAAACCTATTTCGGAGAATCATATTAATTAAATCGTAAAAATTCATTCAAAATGAATTCGGAAAACGAGAACTGTAGAGAGTGACTTCAGGCGTTGACGAGAAAATAATACAGTTATCCTATATAAAACAACGAAGTAGAAATAAATAGGAACGCTTGCGTTGGATGAGAACGGAATACTTTATTGTCAAAAAAAAGTTACTAAGTATAGTTTTCAATTTCTTTCATTCCAAAATGTGAACCCCAAACATTGTAATGTCAAATAAGAGCTGAAAATCTTTTTCACGTTAGATTATGTTGTCTTTTAAAATAGCATTTCTACATACTTAATACAAATTCAGACACAAAACATCGCAATTTTAAGTTTATAAGAAGTACTAGGCGATCAAGAGTTACGAAAAATCCTTAAATTTTTGTAAGTTTGTAAAACAGGCATCTGCAGCCTGTAAAAGTGTTTCACAAAAATTCTTATGTAAAATTTCAGGAATTTTCGTAACTTTTGATTGATTAGATCTATTTTTAACTAGATTTAGCTAAGTTTTGCATATATAAGAAAACATAATTACAATCTAAATAGAAAAAAACTTTACAACATTTTTACTCCATGATGAAAGTTACGAAAATTCTTGAATTTTTTTCGTTATAACTTTTGTAAAACTGGGCCCTGGTCTTTAAACCACTTTGTGTGAAGATGATATTATGTTTCTTCTTATTCTTTCAATGTTTTTATCTATGAAGACTGCAATGGCTTTTCAAAGATTTCTTTTCTGTAAATTTAGCGACAGACAAGCTTGAAAATAACTTTCACGTCAAATACAACAATAACATTTATTTTAATTTGTTGAAATATTGGACAAAAATAAAAGCTCTTCGTCTAAAAATCTTTAAATATTCTTCTGAAAATTAAAAACAAATCTTTAATTTCGATGAATTCGTAAAATTTGCAAGGGAGGTAACTTAAAACCCTGAACTTGAAGGATATGGAAAATATTTCAAATAAGACCACTACTTACAACAGTGGAACACACCCTCAGGATTGTAACAAACAGTGGAAATCAGACAAAACAACTCCAACAAACAACAGGGGACAACAAAACATCCAGTGACACAGCGGAACACACCCGCAGGATTGTAACATAAATGAATATCATAATCAGTTGGCATACGAAAAACAGTCCGTGCTCAGCTGGGCTGGATGAAAAAAGAAACCCGGCCAACATTCAAATCGGACAAGGTATAAAGACCCAGTGTTCTCTAACAAGTCATGGAGCTCCGTCGTCACGGTTGGTTTGTGTGCAATGTTGGAAAAGGTGTTGATACAAAATTGTAGATAGGTAAAGACTTCAGGATCACATTATGAGCCCACGGAGGCGACTGAATGTTTTTTTCCCTGCGGTCTCGATTTGCCTAATTTTGTTTATCAAGTCACCGTAAAACGAAGATAAAAATTATCTACGTGATGCATAGTACTCTGAAGCCGGTATTGTCCTAAATCTGACAGAAGTCTAGAATAATTTCTGTAAAAGTTTGTTAATTTTTAAAATTTTTTAAGTCCTTTATATGAGAGGAGGCTCTGATTTGGCTAAGATTGTTTTAACATGTTGATATTTTGGACAATGTTTCATGTAAGCCCTAATACAATCATATTCTTCATCTAAATAGCCTCATCCGAACATGTAGAAAAAGAAAATTTTTACTTTTGATAATTTCGTTTCACTGTAAGGGAGACTAATTTCCCTTTAGTCTCTCCTATTCTGCAAAAAAAAAAAAAAAAAAAAAAAAAAAAAAACCGGCAATGATTGGACATAATATCAATCCTTTAATTGGAATAATTAATGTCCCTGCATAACATTTTCGATATTTTCAAAACAAATGCAAAAATTCCATAAATATGCAAGTTATTAAGGTTCGTTAAAATATATTTTTGTTTTTCATGGTTTTCAAAAGTTCTCATTTGTAAACGCATTTTCTACTTTCCCATTGCAAAAGCTGGATTAGATGGAATTTCGCCAATTCATGCATGTTCTCGTGGTCTTTTATCAAAGTCATAAGTGTTTTATTTTCGAGCCGATTCCTGCTCAAATATGGTCACAAAATGCTCTGTTGGTTATTCCATGTTCAACTTTTTCTCCGAAACCGCTACATTGAATTTCTCGAAAGCTTTAATACATGAAAAAAAAAAACTACTGAACTCTTATCGAGCCAATCCCATAAATAAAAACTTTTGAGCAGCATACATGTTTTCTTGGCTTTATTAGCAAATAAAAGACATAAAAGTCGAAATTAGATTTCATGAATTTCATATCAATATTCTATAAGTAAACATACATTTCATTTGTATTGTAAACAATTATACTTGCAAACTACTTAAAAATACCCGTATCATTATGCTGTCCATCCTGAATAAAACATATTACTGTTTTATAAAATGATAAACGCTCAATCCAGTATGCACAATTCTGAACACACTCCAAGTGACATAATATGATGGCAGTTTGTACAGTTTGTCCAATACTTCGTACACCTTATAAAGGGGACAGAAAGAAATATCTTATTGCAAAAAATGTTACATTCACTTCATCAATGCATTCGATTTATCACTCAAACTCAAAAAACTCTTTGTTGTGAACGGGGCGAAAATGGAACATCTCAGTGTCAAAATTGTATCCTCAATTTCATTCTGCGCAAATGATAACAACACAGTTTTGCTTATGTTTCAAAATAGGTTTTCGCGGACATTGCGTAGGCTCAGTTGCTAATGTTGCTTTCGGAGACGTACCGTCCTCTTGCACTTCCACCAATGGCTTGCTGCGTTCATCCGCCCAGTGCACATGTAAGAAAATGTCATTCGTCTGACTACAACGAAGTGTGTAGGATTCCCGTCGTTTACTCAACTGTTTGCTGATATTGACGCATGCTTTGTCCATCTTATTTTTGCAAAGATCACAAGGTCCTACTGCGAACATCGAGTCTTTGTTATGCTCGCATCTGAAATGCATTGTCTTCTCTTTTCTTTAACAGCTGGTGACAGACATGAAATACCACTGCTTCTTTAAGTTTTTTTTTTACACAAGTGAGATTAAGCCATGAGCTATCGGTCAATATTTTCCCCAATTCTTGTAATGGTTACTGAATTTTGTTGTATACGTTATATTGGATCCTCGTTCGGGAATCAAATGCCTGTTTTTATCACAACATTGTTTACAAATAGGCTGACATTTTGGACGCATGCCTATTTAGGATTAAGAGGACGGACCGTCCAATCATAACGACTTCATAATGTGTTAATCTGTTCTAATCCTCACTGCAATATATATTACCTGCATAACGACAACAAAAAGGTGGGATTGACATGACCTTCGTTTAAGGTAAAGGTCAGACACATTCAACTACACGAACGGGAACTCGGACGAACGAACAGAGAAACATTTTGTAGAACGTAAATAAATAATTTTATCCATAGTAACGTTTCAATGAAACAAATACATAAGTCAATTTGTTTAGCACATTGAAATGCACGATTTTATTTCAAACAGAATAAATCCTCTGAATTCATTCGACAAGGTCAGAATATATTTTAGAAGTTTTCTGACCATATTTTCGACAGCAAATAATTGTTCATTTGAATTCATAGCGGCCAGTTTGATATTTAAACGGCGCCGCATTCTTTTGAGTGACGCCACTTATTTCCATCTGTATTGACTGGGCCCCTGCGTGTTGATATCTCGTTTGTATGGTCATCTTACAGTGAGGAGGTTACTTTACACTACAATTGTGCGTTCTTCAAGACCTCTGTGTAACCGGAAAAGGGGGGGGGGGGGTTGATTGTGAATTTTTGGAATCTGATTTCGGGTTTTGTGTTTGACTTTCATTCACTGATTACACAAATAATTGTCATAATTGTAATAGAGACGATATAGATATAATAAACTTTTGGGGCTGTTCCCTGATGGAGAAATTCAACATTATGACTATTTCATGAAAACTTCTTAATGAATGAAAATCTAAGATAGGTCATTTCTTTTTCAACGACACTTATGTTACTCTGTTAACTTTGCACACAAGACCCACATACTTTTACTTTCTTCAAGAACATTTCAAAACAATTTTTATGCACCAGGCACGTGTTTCGGTAAGTAAATACTCATCAGTGATTCTTCCAGCAAAAGTGAATTTCATACACAGCCAAAATTCATTTCAGTAGCGCCATCTAGTTTGACTTTTTAAATTTCAGTTTATGCATTTTGCAGAGTATGCAGCTCCGAACTTTCTGTAGAGTCGATTCAGTAGCATAGTTAAATAAAATCTATGTCTAAAAAACTCCAATAACATGATTAATTTTCATGTGGGTAGTGTGATTTTGGAACGCGGTTCAACATTCAAAAATGAGCAATGTCTAAATTGTATCAACCAATTTTTTATATTGAATAATTTAATGAATTTAAAAGAGAAAACATTATTTTTTACCAAACAGTGAAATAAGAGTCCGTTATCCGCCTTTTAGTACGAATCTGAGATGTCCAAGGTGGAAATTTAGAAATATACAAAAAAAAACTAGAAAGGTTTCTTGTTGCGGTTGCAACAAGAGTGTCTTCCTCCTATACAATTTTTGGTTTGGAAATATGAAGGACGTCACATTACATGTATTTATATTATATATTTAAGTTTTCAAATAGCAGTGACATTAAATTTTCAAACCGATAATTGTTGGTGAGCAACCATTTGATTTTTTTTTGGGGGGGTTAGGAATTCTATTGCCAGCCGGTAAAACTTTTTCAGCAATTTTCTGAGCAGGCCATTTTTTCAGCCATTACCAGAGTCGGAGAAAAATTTTCGCCGGTTCTTCGGGCCGGATTTAAACAAATTGTCAAATGTTGTGAATGTCTGTGTAAGTTAAACTCCCCGCTGTTACAGAGTATGAGTTAATAACCGTTCCTTCAGATGTCTCTTTGCAATTAGCGAATTTCAGACAGATTGTATGATGTTTAATTAGAACCTTTTCTAGATTTTTGTGCCTATGCGTATTAGGTCTCTGGTAGATACAGCTATGTGAACAGTTTGTATTTATATTAATTAATTTTTTGACTTTAAATTGTCTGGCACAAAGGGCCAGCAAAAATTTCCATATCATGCAATGTATCCTTACTTTTGCATGGTCCGGGAAAAAAAAATTGCCGGCCCTTTGGGCCGGAATATTTTTTTCAGCATTTTTCAGAGCCGGGATTTTTTTTTTTTTTTGCAAATTCTTCCTGCCCCCTTCCCCCATAAAAAAGGCGAGCTCGTAGCTGTAGAACCAATTTTCTTGAGAAGAGAAGTGGTAATAACAAGTTACGTTCAATATATATATATAAATACCATGAGGTTCTCGCTGTGCAGGTTCAAATTTGGACCCCCCCCCCCCCCCCCTTCCTTTTTTTCAAAGTTTATTTTGAATTTCCATCATGGCGACATCGTTCAATATAAACAGAACTGTTTTCGAAAAACGAGGAGAGGGAAGAATGTTGGAGAAATTGTTCATCAATTTGTAAATAAACCAACCGAAAATTATGTTCGAACGTTTGCTAGAATTAGAAATTAAACTTGATGTTCAAAATATAGTTATTGAAGTTTAGAAACAGGTTTGTAGGTTAGAAATCGGAATCAAACTACCACTTTTTGTGTGTAAATTCTGGTTTGTAGCTGATCTCTTCTAAATTAATTAACTGTTTTAAAATCAAATTGTGTATATCGAAATGTATTTATGAAATGCATATTCATCATTGCCGTGAAATCGGAATTTGAAAATCTCAACACTGCTTTTCTCGAGTCGGACTCGGACTACCAATTTTAGAGTGCGCCCGATCTGTTGGCGTGAAGGTGTATCGAAATACCCAACTCAAAATTTCGATGCTCATATCTTTTCAACAGTAAGAGATAGGAAAAATCAGAAAGACTAAATAAGACAAAGATATGGATAAAAAATAATAATATTGAAATTTTTAGGAAACTTCATAAGCTTAATTTTTGTTTGCTATTATAAGCAAAAAAGTGTCTTCCTCCTATAAACTTCTGAATTTGGAAATATGAAGGACGGTGAAGGACGTCATCGTAATAAATCGTTACAGTGTGCATCTAGCATTTCATATCTTGCATGGCTGTCGACTTTCAAAAAGAATGGAAATTGTAGATAGCAAAATACGAGATATTTAAGCTTACAAATAGCAAAACATGAAATTTTCGGTCCTTTTGAGTAATTCGACGCTCCCGTCAAATATTTGAATCTACTAAAAAACATGATAAAAAAATAACAGAGACCAAAAATAAACTAGAAAGGTTTCTTGTTGCGGTTGCAACAAGAGTGTCTTCCTCCTATACAATTTTTGGTTTGGAAATATGAAGGACGTCACATTACATGTATTTATATTATATATTTAAGTTTTCAAATAGCAGTAACATTAAATTTTCAAACCGATAATTGTTGGTGAGCAACCATTTGATTTGGGGGGGGGGGGGGGGGGGTTAGGAATTTTATTGCCAGCCGGTAAATTTTTTTCAGCAATTTTCTGAGCAGGCCATTTTTTCAGCCATTACCAGAGTCGGAGAAAAATTTTCGCCGGTTCTTCGGGCCGGATTTAAACAAATTGTCAAATGTTGTGAATGTCTGTGTAAGTTAAACTCCCCGCTGTTACAGAGTATGAGTTAATAACCGTTCCTTCAGATGTCTCTTTGCAATTAGCGAATTTCAGACAGATTGTATGTTGTTTAAATAGAACCTTTTCTAGATTTTTGTGCCTATGCGTATTAGGTCTCTGGTAGATACAGCTATGTGAACAGTTTGTATTTATATTAATTAATTTTTTGACTTTAAATTGTCTGGCACAAAGGGCCAGCAAAAATTTCCATATCATGCAATGTATCCTTACTTTTGCATGGTCCGGGAAAAAAAATGCCGGCCCTTTGAGCCGGAATATTTTTTTCAGCATTTTTCAGAGCCGGGATTTTTTTTTTGCAAATTCTTCCTGCCCCCTTCCCCCATAAAAAAGGCGAGCTCGTAGCTGTAGAACCAATTTTCTTGAGAAGAGAAAGGGTAATAACAAGTTACGTTCAATATATATATATAAATACCATGAGGTTCTCGCTGTGCAGGTTCAAATTTGGACCCCCCCCCCCTTCCTTTTTTTCAAAGTTTATTTTGAATTTCCATCATGGCGACATCGTTCAATATAAACAGAACTGTTTTCGAAAAACGAGGAGAGGGAAGAATGTTGGAGAAATTGTTCATCAATTTGTAAATAAACCAACCGAAAATTATGTTCGAACGTTTGCTAGAATTAGAAATTAAACTTGATGTTCAAAATATAGTTATTGAAGTTTAGAAACAGGTTTGTAGGTTAGAAATCGGAATCAAACTACCACTTTTTGTGTGTAAATTCTGGTTTGTAGCTGATCTCTTCTAAATTAATCAACTGTTTTAAAATCAAATTGTGTATATCGAAATGTATTTATGAAATGCATATTCATCATTGCCGTGAAATCGGAATTTGAAAATCTCAACACTGCTTTTCTCGAGTCGGACTCGGACTACCAATTTTAGTGTGCGCCCGATCTGTTGGCGTGAAAGTGTATCGAAATACCCAACTCAAAATTTCGATGCTCATATCTTTTCAACAGTAAGAGATAGGAAAAATCAGAAAGACTAAATAAGACAGATATATGGATAAAAAATAATAATATTGAAATTTTTAGGAAACTTCATTAATATAAGCTTAATTTTTGTTTGCTATTATAAGCAAAAAAGTGTCTTCCTCCTATGAACTTCTGAATTTGGAAATATGAAGGACGGTGAAGGACGTCATCGTAATAAATCGTTACAGTGTGCATCTAGCATTTCATATCTTTCATGGCTGTCGACTTTCAAAAAGAATGGAAATTGTAGATAGCAAAATACGAGATATTTAAGCTTACAAATAGCAAAACATGAAATTTTCGGTCCTTTTGAGTAATTCGACGCTCCCGTCAAATATTTGAATCTACTGAAAAACATGATAAAAAAATAACAGAGACCAAAAATAAAAAAGACCAATCTAGCTTTTACTCCAAACGTAACGTTGGAGAACTTTCATTGTCCTAGCTTACAGGGTTCTTGAGAAATCGCTGATCCAATTTTCCACGGTTACGAAAACAATAGGTCTTCCGACGGAAGTCGGAAGACCTAAAAAGACCAATCTAGCTTTTACTCCAAACGTAACGTTGGAGAACTTTCATTGTCCTAGCTTACAGGGTTCTTGAGAAATCGCTGATCCAATTTTCCACGGTTACGAAAACAATAGGTCTTCCGACGGAAGTCGGAAGACCTAATAATAGTATTTATAGATGAATTCAATAGTATACTAGTTACATATCATCTTCACGTAAAAAATCATGTCGAAGAAAACAACCATTTAATATAAAAACAGGTAATAATATTTGATCACGTGACTGACACATATCCAAATATAGAAAAAAATGGAGGAGCGACATTTTCGTGTTTAGAGTAAAGCTGAAGGTGCTCAATGTGGTGTTCTGTTGTGAGTGCTGTTGAGATTGTCGTCAGGATCTTCTTTATCTCATCTACATTATAAATGACTATTTCGTGAAATGAACAGCTTATTAACTGATAACCTAATTAGCTATTAGATTTCCATATAACACTGCGAACAACTGAGCACGAACTTATTTTAACTTATACAAATAATACCTTTTCGAGTTTGATCCAATCTCTTTTATTCACGATATCAGCTCCCTTTGACTTTTATCACCTCTCAAGCTACTTAGTGATAGGCGTTACTTTTAAACATTCGACTTTTAATATATCAAAGTATAAAATGATATAAGAGTACATTTCATAATTCTTATAACAATGTAAATGAGAAAGCAGTACTTCATTCCAGTGAGATTTATAATTATGAAATGAAAGTTACTTATTTTTAAGTTTTATAGCTGTATAGCAGATTAAGAAATAATCGAAAAATATTTAGCAGAAATTGCAGGTCAAGTTCAAATTTCGTATACGCGGAAGGTGTTTTTTCCATGACGTTGTGAACAGCTAGGCTTCGTGATATGTCATACAAAATTATTGTACTGTCAGAGCGGATCACTTTGCAAACTGGTAAAACAACATTTTGCCTGGTAAACCTTGAAAAACTTTTAGTAAAGTTTTATAGACGTAGGTGCTACAGATCAAATCATAAAATCAAAACTCTTTTTAGACAGAGTGTTATCATTTCTAATTTTATCGTTTCGCCTTGAGTCCATGGACAGCTTGAAATTACTATTTCAGGTCAAGGTGGCCAACACAATATGAAATAAGATCATAAACATTGATTGTGTGCATCTTTGACTATATAAATCATACCAAAATTAAGTTTCGACTCGGTAAACTCTACTGAATGGTATCAATTCTATCTGAAGTCTTTCAAGGTATTGTAGCTAAATTCGCATTATTCCATTTTCGACCTAACAGAAGTTTTTTCATATAGCATTTTTGCATCAGAGTAAGCAAATCTCATAACGTTTTAATGAAAATTAGGAGAATGTTTTAAAAGAAAGAATGGTATCGCCAACAAGACTCAAAAGAATACCATCCGAAAACACAGAGTAGACAAAAGCACAGCAAGAGACGCAAAAGGGACAAGGAACACCGAATACGACATAGAAACATAATTTTTAAGTCTATGTATAGGAGACCAATAGGTATTCGGTACCCATTTAGGATGGCCATCTTCAAAAACAGTAGCTAAACGGTGTGATTTTATGCGGATTACGTACGTACAACCCTCCCACTTTTCTGGTTACAAAAAACGCACAATTGTAGTGTAAAATAAGCCCCTCAATGACCATACAAAGAAAACAGCAAGACGCATGGGCCCAAGCAACTTACAGAAGAATATGTAAATGGATATAAAATCAAAGGGCGTATGAAATGCAGTCTGTGCTCTGCCGGCTGTAGCGAGCTTCTCTATGAAATCACCCGAGGAGTCCGACCGACATTCAGAGAGGACAGTAACAAAAAAAAAAACCCCAAAACAAAACAAAAATTAAACTTCGAATCATAAAATAAATATTAAACATACTCAATATTAGAATAGATGTTCTATTGTAATAATTCCAATGCACCATATGTGCATTTCAAGAAGCAATGTCTCATCAGTGATGCTGGGGGCCGAAATAGAGGAAATACTATGGATAAACAAAAATAGCAGATGAGCGTCCAATGACATATCAATAGCAAGATGTGTGGATATTCCTGATTTCGTGCACACACGCCTTCCGTGGTCTCTAAAGACACACACTCGCTGTTTACTAAATAAACATAAAACATCACCGATGAGACATAAGATAAGATACTGCACCGAAATTCTCACAATTGAAAACACTAACTGTCAGGTGATGCCTCTGACAAGATTTTATGGTTGTCACTTGAATCCATCTATTTATCTAAAGTTGTCACTTTCCTAGCAGTATTGTTTGTGTATTAATTTCTGTTCTTCTTATGAACAAATCTTATTATTTTTGTTTATTTTTTCCTCGATGAAAATGCATTTAATTATTTCTCTAATCCTCTCTTTGAGAAAATATATGATAAGCGAATCTGCTGACCTCGTCACTAACCAAAACAAAAGGACTAAATTTACATTTGAGATCATTTTGATGAAGATTATTTTTGACCATTAATCTTAATTGTGATTAGAATGACCCAAGTCGGATTAGATAAATTATGAAATAGATTAAAGTTTCTGAAGTCTAGGATTAAGATGAAGAAGTAGGCCAAGGTCATTGGTTACACTATACAATATTGGCCATTGAAAATTGAACGTTTTTCATGAAAGGCATGTAATAGTTGACATTATGTTAATAATTTTATATTGCTTATATCATATAAAGCTATATATGAATAAAAAGTACTCTTATTGCTGATTACTTCTATAGGTCTCGGTACACCCACCGTCGCAAAAATTGCATGAAATTAGAGGGCCAGTTTGGGTTTTCTGTCAATGGTTGCTATGACAACAATTTTACAATATTTTTTTCTGTGCTGTATTACCACCAAGACTGCAATGTATCATTATAGTGCTATATCATATCTACAGCTTACTTACCTTTGACATAATAATCAATAAGCTTAGCATCAAATATCACTAAAGATGAGTAAAAAATCCCCAAAGTAACCCCCATTTCTGACCCCTCTGACCAAAAAAATAACACTTTTCCAAATATTTTGAATCTGTCAATTTCTTGCACAAATCTTGCTCTTTCCAATGATACCACATTCAATATACATTCATAGATTCAATTTTCCACAATTTCAGCAGCTTTGTCAAACACATGAATTCTACCCATTTCCCCCACATGTCATTTAAGTGTATACAAGAAGTCGGCTAGTTACACATAAAATCAGGAGCAGATTCGTATGTCAAGATCAGTGTATTTTCACCAGAAAAGCCTTCTTAGTAAGTTTAAAGTAGTTCTCAAATGAAGTTTGGTCATATTGGGTTCATAAGGCAGCCTCGTATAAAATACCCATTTTTGACAGTGGTCACTACGAAAATAACCCTTGTCGCAATAACGGAAGGGGGGGGGGGGGTTGTACCGAGACCTATAATTCTTGATATCATATGAACAAATCCTGTCAGTCAGATATGCGGCTCAAAGTTATAACAGTGCATTAGAATATGGCATGGAAATGGGGCATGATCCCCAAAGTGACCCACATTTGACATCCTTCTTAAATGTTAAACGTCTTCAAATTCGATAGCATCATTTAAGAGCAGATCAATTTACAGCATGGACCAGACATGCACGTTTTGCGTTCTTAACCCTCGTCAGTGATCCTCGATCTAAACAATGTAATATGGCCAAATAGTGTGCTTAAATGATTTGCTTAATAAACTGTATGTCTATTTATTGTGTATTTCTTATTCTTTAATCCGTGCAATATATTTGAATTTTCACCTGATGCAATTCGAGAAATATGACGTCAAAGTTTTCTGACCCAAATACAGCACTCTTTTACTTTGCCCATAGCTACAAATAATACCGTTTCGAATTTTATCCCATATCTATATTCACGATATACATTTAGGAATATACATCTAAGCTCCCTTTGACTTTAATAACTTCTAAAGCTACTTAGTGATAAGTGTTACTTTTAAACATTCGTGTATTGACTAATCAAAATAAATGAGATAAAATGACATTTCATAATTCTTATAACAATGTAAACGAGAAAACAGTATTACATCTGAATGAGATTTATAATTATGAAATAAAAGTTACTGATTCTTAAGTTTCAAAGCTTATTAACAGATTAAGAAATAATCGAAAAATATTTAGCAGGAGTTGCAGGTCAAGTTCAAGTTTCTTATATGGAAGGTGTTTTTCCTTGGCGCTGCGAACAGCGAAGAAAACGCTTCACTTAAGAGCGAACAGAAAATATGAGTATGACAACTGACAAACAAAAATGTGTTACTGTCCGAGCGAATCACTTTGAAAACTGGTTAAACAACATTTTGCCTGGTATATTTTGAAAAACTTTCAGTAAAGATTTATAATCATGGGTACACCATTATAAAGGCAAAAATCTTTTTGAACAGAGAGTTATCAATATTAATTTTATCGTTTCGCCTGGAATCTATAGAAAGCTTGACATGAATTCTGATCATTAAATTTGCATTTTTGAATATATAAATCATACCAAAATTTACGACTCGGTGAACCCTATTGGATGGCTCAATTCTATCTGAAGTCTCTCAATGTATTGTAGCCAAATTCGCGTTATTCCTTTTCCGACCTCATTGAAGTTTGTTCACATAGTTTTTTTGCATCAGAGCTGTAAAAACGTTTTTGAGAATGCTTTAAAAGAAAGAAGGGGATTTCCGACAAGACTCGGTAGCAGCAACCAGAGCAAAACACCAAAACACCAAAACAACCCATGCTAAAACACAAAGTACACAAGCACAGCAAGATACGCGAAAGGGACAAGGAGCACCAAATACGACATAGAAACATCAAACACAAAAAAACAACACATATACAGCAACGAGATTAATGGGAACTCGGTACCGACATATGATGCACTGAACTGAAATTCTTACAATAGAAAACATATTTCCAGCTCTGTCGTCTGAAAGAAGCTTTGTTTTGGCCCTTTATCGATTTGACATTATACATATTACTTTGCTATTTTGGAAACTTGTCATTTCATCCAAAAATATTATCGATATAAAAGGAGCTTAACATCTTAGCGCCATCCCTCCAATGCTATTTTAAACATTTTATATTTTATTTGGATATGCTACTTAATCAACCCTACAGGAAATTTGGGGCCGCGCTTTCTCTGTTAAGTAAATGCACAAATCTAAATCAAAAAATAAAAACAGACGGCGCTATTGAAATGAATTTTGGCGGCTCTTGAAAATCACTTTGGCTGGAAGCATTACTGACGAGGATTTTATTCCGAAGCACATGAGCATAATAAATTGGTTTGAAATTTTCTTCAAGAAGGTATAGAGTTGGAACAATTCCGTATTATTGATCATTCTCACTTTTCAGAAAGGAGGGGATCTCCAACAACACCTAGTTGCAGCACCAACAGCAACCTCCCAAATCACCCACTGTAAAACACAAAGAAGACACGCACAGAAAGAGACGCCTCTGACAAACCGTACAGATGTTATTCAATATGCGTCACTTGAATTTATTCATTTATCTTTAAGTATTCTGTATCTAATAATTTCTCTTCTTCTAATTAACTTATCTTATTTTTTTTTTATTTTTATTCTGTCCTCGAGAAAAGAAAAAGAATTTGTTTATAACTCCAACCCTTTCTGTGAGAGAATATATGATTCTGCTAAGACCTCGTCACTAAACAAAACAAAAGGACTAAATTTACAATTGAGATTATTTTTGGTTAAGATTATTTTTTACCGTAAATTTTTATTGTGATTAGAATGACCCAAAGTCGGATTATATAAATTATAAAATAGATTAACGTTGTTAAAGTCTATGATTCAGATGAAGAAGCAGGCCAGGGTCATTGTTTGCTATGAGTGAAATAAGACTAAAATAATGAGAAAATACTGATATAGGGAACAATTCTCACAAAGCATAATTAGACAAATGCTTTTTTTATATTGAGTCATCCAGCAAGAGAAATGATAAAACAAAGCATATTTTAAAAATGATAATTATAGATATCATGTGTTATCTTTCGTTGGTTTGCCTTGAGATTCTTGTCGTATGTTGGTTTGCCTTGAGTTCCTTGCCGTATGTTTGTTTGCCTTGATATTCTTGTCGTATGTTGGTTTGCCTTGAGATTCTTGTCGTATGTTGGTTTGCCTTAAGAGTCTTGTCGTATGTTGGTTTGCCTTCAGAGGCTTGTCGTATGTTGGTTTGTCTTGAGATTCTTGTATGTTGGTTTGTCTTGAGATTCTGGTCGTATGTTTGTTTGCCTTGATATTCTTGTCGTATATTGGTTTGCCTTCAGAGTCTTGTCGTATGTTGGTTTGCCTTCAGAGTCTTGTCGTATGTTGGTTTGTCTTGAGATTCTGGTCGTATGTTGGTTTGTCTTGAGATTCTTGTCGTATGTTGGTTTGTCTTGTGATTCTTGTCGTATTTTGGCTTGTCATATGTTGGTTTGCCTCGTCTGATGGTAGTTTTGTTGTGATTGATATCAATGTCTCTGGCTTCTTTGTTCCATCTTAGTTGAGACAGTGTCGTCTTGTGAGAGATCTGAAATTACTTAAACCGTCTTTTTTAATTCCAAAAGATTGGATTAAATTTATGTTGTATTCCTTTATTAAAAATTGACGAAAATGCAGCATAAAAAGGAAAAATACTTACACGAAGATTTCTTTTTTCATAAATCAAAATTTCGTTTTGTAATGCATTCAATTTACATTGTTATTTCACACATTCATTAGTGATAAATTTTCTCTAAATGAGTGGGCCTTGACTTATTCCCTAATAAAGTAATAAATATGTCTGCATTTATCGTTATCAGCCTTCTATATTTACACAACGGAGTCATTTGAAGTAATGACGTATATTTTCGAAAATCGGTAAAGTTCTGATCTTCAAATCTTGAGATTTCGTATTTTTATACTTGTCATTCTTCATTTATGTCTGAAACACTAGTAACATAGTCTTGTAACAACTAGATCATAGCATACGGATGGTTTTCTTATTGAAAACACGCTTTGTTAGTTTGGTTTAAACATATTTTATTTTCGTAATCGAAATAGGATCGGGCAATTTAAGTTTTACAACAAATACTACAGCCCTCTCAATTTGTTACAAATTTAAACGAGTATTTTACGAAAAATATGTTTCCGTTTATAAAAAAGATATAAGAGAATGCTTGTGTTTGAATCTGTAGGCCATATTGCAAAGACAGTTCCTTGACTGGACAATATCTTGAGATTTTAAAATCTTAATTTCTTCATACATCGTTGATCTGTAATGATAAAGTCGTTGTACATATGAAAAAAAATATGAGTACGGTAACCATAATTCGGTCTGTTCCTTTTTCGTCCTGATTGAAGTCACGTCATATGCTTCGTATTTTAGCATGCACGTTCAAAATATGGACTACTTCGAGCGTTTTGAGAAAAGATACATAAAGCAATAAGGCAATTGTCAAGATAAGGAGATATTGTTCTGAAGATTTTATCTTTTTCCGATAGGCGTTTTAAATGATGCTTACTCTTCCCGAGCACCTGATGCTAGGGGGTGAGTGCTGTTACGATTAACGTCAGGATGAGGTAAAGGTCTCAGACATCTGTTATCGATTACCTTACTTCTATCAAACAGGGGTAGAAAGACCTTATCACAAACCGAGGTCTAGAAATGAAATCACTGCTCGTCTTTTTGTTGCATTTCAAAAAATAATCCTCGATTACGAAAACAATTTTATTATTGAAAATAGGTGTCCTAATACATGTAATGTAACAATGGTATGGACTTGATTTCGGTCGAAGATACCCAACAAGGGTAAGAGTTTTTCTTAAGGGTCCGTGTACTAAACCACAATTCAATTTTCCATTTTGGAAATGTTAATGAAAAATGGAAAATTGAATCAATTTTTCATTTTTCATTTTCAATTTAGTAAATGAAAAATGGAAAATTGAACCAATTTTCCATTTTTCATTTTAAAATTTCAAATTGAAAAACGAAAATAGAAAATGGACTCAAATACGCTGTATTAAACCACAATTCAATTTTCCATTGCAAAAGTACAAAACGAAAATGGAAAATTGAACCCATTTTCAATTTTCAATTTTCATTTTGAAAATGAAAAATGAAAAATTGGTTCAATTTTTCATTTTTCATTTTAAAAGTGAAAATTGAAAATTGAAAATGGGTTCAATTTTCATTTTTCCTTTTTAAAATTTCATTTTCTTAATGAAAAATAGAAAATGGACTGTAATAGGCTGTACTAAACCACAATTCAATTTTCCTTTCCAAAATCCGTAATGGAAAATGAAAAATTGAGTCAATTTTCCATTTTTACACTCCGCGCGCTAATGCAAAAATGAAAAATGAAAAATTGAATCCATTTTCAATTTTTCATTTTTCATTTTCGTTTTAACGACACACGACCTGCACACCCCTATCTCTATAATCCAGAGGTCCAGCGAATAGCCAATCAGAGCGCTCGTTTCAAACGTAAACAAAAGTCTCTATCGGCAGCTTGCCCTTTCTCTCGCTTCGCAAATAAACAGTTGCTATTGTGGAAATAACATGTTATATGTTTTGTTTTTAAAATAAATTTTTTTAAATGTGTTACTGAAACCACCGTGAAAGTAACATAAAAGTAGCCCATGTTTCAGACTTTCTGTTGATTTTATTGTATCAACATAGAGGGCACATCTTGCACATGAAGTCCAACGGTTTTGTAACGTGAACACGCTTTGAATAATGTCGTTTTAAAAGACATTGAATATTAATACTTGTTTCACTCTGACAGTCAAAAGTTAAATTGGCGATTCAATAAACGGAGTAACTGCTAATTAGATAATTGGATTAACGCAGGGGTAGACGTTGTTTGCACGCGCAGCGTCACTGACTTCAAGCGAGCCGGCATGATCGTTGCTCAAGCCGATTTTAAAGGTTATGGTGCTATGCATGGTCAAAATCAAAATAAATCGATTCAATGATCCTTGTATATCTTGGAAAAAAATGAACAAAGAGACTCAAAAAAAATCTAAAATCGTACGCGAAATTTTCGGATTTTTATGACAAAATGGTGTAATCCGAGGCATTTTTAAAAATCGTTTTACATTCCCCATATTTTGATTTTTAAATTTAAGGTGGCTCCCTACTCGAACCGTTATAGGTTTCTCCTTATATGCAGCAGTCTGCGTATTACGTTTTACAATGGCTGGTGAGGGACGAGCCAGCGCATTGAAAAACACAGACAGAAGATCTTAAATGCCAAATAAGCAAAAGATGGTGCAATCTATCAATGTCCACACCAATCATATAGTATAATTTCGTAGTTGAAAATGTGATGAAATTATAAGGGGGTACCCTTATGTTTGTAGCCAAATCTTGATCATTTATAAAATTGTATACCTGTATGCAATTTTTTTACCATCTATACATTATCGTATAAAATTATCCAATTTGAAGAAATTCCATCTGTTGTTTTTTGCACAAAAATGTGATATACTATATAATATTTGTCGAAAATATGATAACATTATAAAGGGGTACCCCTATGTTTGGAGCCATACCTTGATCATTTCAAAAACTGTGTAACTGTATGTGATTTTTTCTTCATCTACATACATAGTTTTATGAAATATTACAAAATGAAAAAAATTCATCTGTTTTTTTTTTATGCAAAAAGTTGGATTTAGTACATATTCTTGGTCAAAAATGTTATGAAATTATAAGGGGGTACCCTAATTTTTGGAGATATATCATACTTAGATATAAATTACAATATCATTTTATGTGTTGTGTTTCTTCTATATGACTTGTTATCATAAAATAAAACAAAACAAATAAACATATTCGTATCATCACTGAATTTGGAGGGTTCAAATGCATATGATGGATATTTGATATTTCCAAGTTTTAAGTGTTAGGGTACCTTTCTTTAATGTACTGTATCTTTAATGAAAACAAAATTACCTCTCTATGTCTGTGTTCATTATGTCCTTTTGACTATTGTGTATAGAAAATAACCTTAAAATACAAAATTCATCTGTTAAATTCACGAGTAGGCTCCCACCTTAATCGGACTTCACAGTTTTTTCACTTGTATAAAAGCGCGAGGGATTTGTGATTTTAATATTTTTTTTCCATGAAGAATGTTACTTGCAGGTTTTTTTTTTTTTTTTTTTGGCGCAAAAGTTATCCGTTTGTAGGTTTGCCAAACCATGACATGACGCATTCATGGGACAGAGAGAACAGATTTGCTTGACTTTTTTTTCAAAATATTCTCGGGGAGGCCCCCGAACCCCTTTCCAGATGTAGGGATATCAACTTCCATTATACCCTCCCCACATAGACCCCTCATGCCTTGCGAGTCATTCCACAAAAAGTGTATGATTATGCACCCCCCCCCCCCCCCATTTGAGGATTTAGGCCCGCCGGCCCCTGCTTACCGTCCACATCGAAGCTACGCCCGGCACTGATCAATCAATATAATAGATGGTAAACTAATATTTTAGTGAAAATTCGGCAAAGTGCTCAACCCCCCCCCCCCCCCATTTTTAACCATATATCTTGATATGCAATATGCACAAGAATATTTGATTATTACAGATTAAAATTTATTTATAAAAGAAACCAAATACAATATACAAATGTAGGTCCAGGCACTTATCGTCCCTGATAGTACTTGTTAAGAAACTTAATATCATTCAAGAAATCTACAATTTCACTACTACAGTAAATCTATCATGTGGATAACATGTAGAGGAGATAATTACATTTTTGTACTATGAAAACAATATTAATGTTTGAAATACATGTGTCACATGGAGGCATGCGCTGTTCAGCAGGCGATGGAGAAGATGGAAAACTTTATCAGTGGCGGATCCAGCTTTTGAGTTAGAGGGGGCGTAAAATTGGCGAGGGGTCCTGGGACCGCTTAGGTCCCGAGCGGGTCCAGGGCAGAGCCCTATTAGGGGGACCACTTCGCCCCCCCCCCCCCCCAGAAGGTAACGAATTTCAGCCTTATTGGACCCATTTTCATGACTGAAATTGATTAATGAATTGAAATTGATGCATTTGACAATTATATTAACTAACAAGTAGTTAATAATTATTAATATCTACTCTTTGTTTATGGAAAATGATCGTTTTACCTATGATTTGCAGATTTCAGGGGGGGGGGGGGGGGGCGTGCCCCCCCCCCTTGATTCCGCCAATGTTTAACATTTATTTTCCCATGACGTAATCAAAATATCGGAATGAAAATTAGATATCTACTATCTAGATACTAGAAATCAATATCTATCAAACCATTTAAGTTTCAATAGGGCGGATTTAGGGGGTGGGTGGTGGTGGTGGTGGTGGTGGTGGGCAATACCCCCCCCCCCCCCCCCATGGAACCCCCCCCCCGGGTTTCGCTTTATTTTGGTAACATCAGCAATCGAAAAAACCCTGCAAAAGCATCAGTAGAAATTGCTCAATGGTCACATGGGTCAGCAATTCACCAATTAAAAAGATTTTGTTTTAATGTATTCACCTTAATAGAGAATTTATTGAGGTTGTAAATACAATTCTTTTTAGGTTCTAAATTTGGTCGTACTAACAATATTTTATTGAGTAGTTTTGTAATGTACATCGCGCAGGGGGTTTCTGGTATGCCCGAAAATTGGTCCTTATTCCAAGTAGTAATCATATCTTTCATTTCAATTTCTACATTTTATCGGAAATGAACAATCATATAAACATGTCAAATGATTTACAAAACATGTAAATGGCACGGGGATAGTAACCTTCACGCTTTTATGCTTATAGAAGGATCTTTTTTTAATCTTCACATTTTGTTTAAAACATATAAATGTACATGTATTAAACATTGGATTTGGAAATTATGTAAAAACAAACAAACAAACAAACCAAAATGAAGAAAACAAATTTTGCACCATATCATACCAATATTCTAATTCTATATCCATGTAACTGCGGGGACAAATAAACAATAAGTATTAAAGTACAAATAATCTGAAAAAAAAAAGATCGAGATAAACCCAGGCTCTCCCTACTAATTTGAAAGGGTATCCCTAAAATGGTCCTGATATTCGAGATGATAAGGAGAAAATATGCTTCAGATTGCACAATTTTATTCTTTTTTTCTTAATTCCCGGGGAGGCCCCCCGAACATCTACCTCCCGTTCCCTCCTCCACTGGGCATTTCGTGCCTCGGATCGACCCTTTGGGCCGATGCAACACCCAACCTCCCGCTTTCCACTCTAGATCCGCCCTTGATAGTGTACAACCATCCAAAGGATTACCGGATATACAGCGGTGGTAGTAGAATAACCTTTTGACAACACAGACGTCAACCGTGTTATGAATTATTCAAAAAGGGATGACTTTCAACTTCATACGAATTAAGTGTCCATAGTTCTTTTTATGCAAAAAAGCACAATTCTGGTAGATTCACTCGAAATATAGGCGATAACACAAGGAAACTTTTTTTAAAAGTCCATGATCTTTTAATAAGCTTATTGCATTGCCTTTTCAATTAGCTATGTTATAAAAAATACGAGAGAGCTGCATAAATTTGTCTAAGATAACATATTTCATAATATCATTTCAAAAAACAAAACATATATAAAATGTTATTTCCACAAAATTCTTACGACTGTTTATTTGCGAAACGAGAGAAAGGGCAAATTGTCGATAGAGTCTTTTGTTTACGTTTAACCGAGCGCTCTGATTGGCTAATCGCTGGACCTCTGGATTATAGAGATAGGGGTGTGCAGGTCGTGTGTCGTTAAAACGAAAATGAAAAATGAAAAATTGAAAATGGATTCAATTTTTCATTTTTCATTTTTGCATTAGCGCGCGGAGTGCAACAATGGAAAATTGACTCAATTTTTCATTTTCCATTACGGATTTTGGAAAGGAAATTGAATTGTGGTTTAGTACAGCCTTTTACAGTCCATTTTCTATTTTTCATTAAGAAAATAAAATTTTAAAAAGGAAAATTGAAAATTGAACCCATTTTCAATTTTCATTTTTCATTTTTATAATGAAAAATGAAAAATTGAACCAATTTTTCATTTTTCATTTTCAAAATGAAAATTGAAAATTGAAAATGGGTTCAATTTTCCATTTTCGTTTTTTACTTTTGCAATTGAAAATTGAATTGTGGTTTAATACAGCGTATTTGAGTCCATTTTCCATTTTCGTTTTTCAATTTGAAATTTTTGAATGAAAAATGGAAAATTGGTTCAATTTTCCATTTTTCATTTACTAAATTGAAAATGAAAAATGAAAAATTGATTCAATTTTCAATTTTTCATTAATGTTTCCGAAATGGAAAATTGAATTGTGGTTTAGTACACGGGTCCGTGTACTAAACCACAATTCAATTTTCCATTTTGGAAATGTTAATGAAAAATGGAAAATTGAATCAAATTTTCATTTTTCATTTTCAATTTAGTAAATGTAAAATGGAAAATTGAATCAATTTTCCATTTTTCATTTTAAAATTTCAAATTGAAAAACGAAAATGGAAAATGGACTCAAATACGCTGTATTAAACCACAATTCAATTTTCCATTGCAAAAGTAAAAAACGAAAATTGAAAATTGAACCCATTTTCAATTTTCAATTTTCATTTTGAAAATGAAAAATGAAAAATTGACTCAATTTTTCATTTTAGAAATGAAAATTGAAAATTGGTTCAATTTTCCTTTTTAAAATTTCATTTTCTTAATGAAAAATAGAAAATGGACTGTAATAGGCTGTACTAAACCACAATTCAATTTTCCTATTCAAAATCCGTAATGGAAAATGAAAAATTGAGTCAATTTTCCATTTTTACACTCCGCGCGCTAATGTAAAAATGTAAAATGAAAAATTGAATCCATTTTCAATTTTTCATTTTTCATTTTCGGTTTAACGACACACGACCTGCACACCCCTATTTCTTTAATCCAGAGGTCCAGCGATTAGCCAATCAGAGCGCTCGTTTCAAACGTAAACAAAAGTCTCTATCGGCAGCTTGCCCTTTCTCTCGCTTCGCAAATAAACAGTTGTAGTTGTGGAAATAACATTCTATATGTTTTTAAAATAAAAATCATGAAATATGGGTGTGTGTTTTAATTGCCTCCAACCTCCCCTTCTAGCCATCCAACTCCACCATACAATTTATTTACAAACATATTGTAAAGTATTGTGCTGAGACTCTACAAAACCATTTTAAAACTTGAATCTCTAAATCAGCGGAGCGACCCGTAATCACGTCTACTCCATAGTACATGTACTGTAGAACAAAATATATCTTCTTTAAAAAATATGTTAGTGAAGACACCGTGAAAGTAACATAATACTAGCCCATATTTCAGACTTTCTGTTGATTTTATTGTGAAATCCAACGGGTCTGCAACGTGAACAAGCTTTGGATAATTGCGTTTTAAAAGACATTGAATATGAATACTTGTTTCCGTCTGACAGTCAAAAGTTAAATTTAATAATACACATAGTCACTGCTAATTAGATAATTGGATTAACGCAGGGGTAGACGTTGTTTGCACGCGCAGCGTTACTGACATCAAGCGATCGAGCATGATCGATTCTCGAGCCGATTTAAAAGGTAATGGTGCTATGCATGGTCAAAATCAAAATTAATCGATTCAATAATCCTTGTATATCTTGGAAAAAATGAACAAGTAGAACCCCCCCCCCCCCCCCCACAAAAAAAATATAAAATCGTACGCGAAATTTTCGGATTTTTATGACAAAATTGTGTAATCCGAGGCATTTTTAAAAATCTCTTTACGTTTCCCATATTTTGATTTTTAAATTCAATCGGACTTCAAAGTTTTTTTGTGGTTTAAATATTTTTTCCCTGAAGAATGTTACTTGCAATTTTTTTTTTTCGCCAAAGTTATCCATTTGTAGGTTTGCCAAACCATGACACGACGCATTCATGGGACAGTGGGTACAGATTTGCTTGACTTTTTCTCAAAATCCTCTCGGGGAGGCCCCCGAACTCCTTTCCATTGGGAGGGAAATCATCTTCCATTTATATACCCTCCCCACATAGGCCCCTCGGGCCTTGCGAGTCATTCCACAAAAAGGGTATAATTATGCACCCCCCCCCCCCATTTGAGGATTTAGGCCCGCCGGCCCCTGCTAATCGTCCACATCGAAGCTACGCCCCGGCACTGATCAATCAATATAATAGACGGTAAACTAATATTTTAGTGAAAATCCGACAAAGTGCTCAACCCCCCCCTTTTTTTACCATATATTTTGATATGCAACATGTGCAAGAATATTTGATTATTAATGATTAGAATTCAGGTATATATGTATAGAATAAATTTTTATAAGAAACAAAATACAATAATATAGTTCCAGGCACTTATATCATGGTATATACGTCCCTGATACATGTAGTACTTATTAAAATGGCAAATCCCCATGGGAACCCCCCCCCCCCCCCCCCCCCCCATGGTCACCCCCCCCCCCTCTATGGTTTTATGTTTATGTTATTATGTAAAAACAAACAAACAAACAAAAATGAAGGAAACTCCATATCATACCAATATTCTAATTTTATTTCCATGTAACACTGTAACTGCGGGGACAAATAAACAATAAGTATTAAAGTACAAACAATCTGAAAAAAAAAAGATCGAGATAAACCCAGGCTCTCCCTACTAATTGGAACTGGTATTCCTAAAATGGTCCTGATGTTCGAGATAATAAGGAGAAAATATGCTGCAGATTGCAAAATTTTATTCTATTTTTTTTAATTCCCGGGGAGCCCCCCCCCCCCGGACTTCTACCTCCCGTACCCTCCTACACTGAGCATTTCGTGCCTCGGATCGACCCAACATCCCACTCTCCCGCTTTCCACTCTGGATTCACCCCTGATAGTGTACTACATCCAAAGTATGACCGGATATACAGCGATGGCAGTAGAATAACCTCTCGACAACACAGACGTCAACCGGGTTATGGATGGATAAAAGGGATTTCAGTATAATTCATAATACTTAATGTCCATAGTTCTTTTTCTGCAAAAAAGCACAATTCTGTTAGATTCACTCGAAATAAGGCGATAACACAAGGAATTTTTTAAGTCCATGATCCTTTATATTCCCCATGACAATGCTTATCGCATTGCCTTGTCATATAGCTTCGTTATAAAAATACGATCGAGAGTGTTGCATAAATTTATGTGTCTAAGATAACATATTTCATAAAATTATTTCAGAAACATATAAAATGTTATTTCCACAACTACAACTGTTTATTAGCGAAGCGAGAGAAAGGGCAAGCGGCCGATAGAGACTTTTGTTTACGTTTGAAACGAGCGCTCTGATTGGCTAATCGCTGGACCTCTGGATTATAGTGATAGGGGTGTGCAGGTCATGTGTCGTTAAATCGAAAATGAAAAATGAAAAATTGAAAATGGATTCAATTTTTCATTTTTCATTTTTGCATTAGAGCGCGGAGTGTAAAAATGGAAAATTGACTCAATTTTTCATTTTCCATTACGGATTTTGAAAAGGAAAATTGAATTGTGGTTTAGTACAGCCTATTACAGTCCATTTTCTTTTTTTCATTAGGAAAATAAAATCTTAAAAAGGAAAATTGAAAATTGAACCCATTTTCAATTTTCAAATTTCATTTTTAAAATGAAAAATGAAAAAATGAATCAATTTTTCATTTTTCATTTTCAAAATGAAAATTGAAAATTGAAAATGGGTTCAATTTTCAATTTTCGTTTTTTACTTTTGCAATGGAAAATTGAATTGTGGTTTAATACAGCGTATTTGAGTCCATTTTCCATTTTCTTTTTTCAATTTGAAATTTTAAAATGTAAAATTGAAAATTGGTTCAATTTTCCATTTTTCATTTATTAAATGGAAAATGAAAAATGAAAAATTGATTCAATTTTCAATTTTTCATTAATGTTTCCGAAATGGAAAATTGAATTGTGGTTTAGTACACGGACCTACACGGACCCTTAAGGATATTTAAAGTAGAGAGATTAAAATATTAAAAGGAAATCAAGGATAGAAAATAGTAGAATGTTTGGCTTTTATTTTAATTGCAGTTAATAGTCAATAGTTTTGCCATTTCACAGGTGCAGTTGTAGATTAAATTATAAAAATAGAATCTGTTTTCGAAAATATTCTGCGAAAATCTCTAGTACAAATGACTTACAATGATTGCAGATTAGAATTTGAATTTGAACTTGTTTTCTTTCGACGGTTTAAATCATTCAGAAAAACAAAGTGTATCGACTCTGTTTATAGAGGGAAACTTTCTTAAATTTTATAAAACATTTATTCAGGCAAAATTTTGTTTTTATATCTTTTGCTAGGAGAGAGGCTATCACCTTTTCTTCGTAACTCACCATCCTTCTTAGTGAAATTCATGTCTTTTATAATGAAATATGAAAGAAATAACAAAATAATCAAGAGACTATTGTGAAGTGGTATCATCTTCGATGTAACTCAGTTTGCCTTTCTTTGACTTATTCTACACTACAATAGTGCGTTCTATGAGACCTCTGGTTAACCGGAAAAGTGGGAGTGTTATGTGTGCGTAATACGGATATCCACACAATTTCCTACTGGCCTGACATATGACAGTCCACATTCGGCGTCGGTTGCTCATTAGTCTCGTCGGTTTATGTGTTGTCATTTGTGTATGATGTTTGTATGTTGTATTAGGTGTTCTTTGTCCCTTTTGCGTCTTTTGCTATGCATGTCTACTCTATGTTTTTGTATGGGCTAATTTGATGATTTGCTACAAGTGCTGCGGCAGAGTGTTGTTTTCGGTTGTTTTCTTCCTTATCTAAAAATAAAGTTGTTTTGCATGGTGCTTCTGTTTACTGCGCTTGCAAATATGATTTCATGTGAAAATCGAAATATGGTGAGTGAAAATCAGACAAAACCCCAGTCAGAATATAAAAAAAAATATACGATCAAAGTGCATACGAAACCAAGAAAAAGCCTAAATAAAACCAGCCAAAACATTCTGCAAAAAGTAAAGTGTATCCCCAAAAGAAGATGATATCAGTGCCAGGGTTGAGTAAGCTTCTGCTTGTTAGCAACATAGTTACTTCAGCAGCGAAGGTCAAAATCGGCGAATGCATCGAAGTCGGTAATTTTCTATAGTTCTAACTTCTGTTTTTATTTTAACATTGATGTGTTTGTGTTGTAGTGGCACCATCTCCACAAAATTTGTTTTGAGTCTACATGTATGTAATGTTATGATTAATCACCTTCCTATTAATGTATTGTCCGACATGTTTCAGTGGTTTCCTGTTTGTTGGTCGTTATCCTGTGATTGTTCCCGTCGTCTCCGTCTGCTTGATGACGTGATAGTTTTACATGTTGCCCCTCGTTTTCTTGTCTTAAATGCATGTGTGTTCCGCTGTGATCACTGCAACTTGTTGGAGATCTTCTCTTATTTTCATATCTACAAGGTTTCACATTCTGTTTTGAAAGTGCATTCGATACGGCCATATACATGTTTTATTTTTTCAAATTGTCCACTCTTTTAAATGTTGTTTATTGTAATCTAAGCGATCCTTTTTTCGAAGTTCCTGTGATTGGCTGACTGTCCGAACATTGTTGCTCTCATCTTTGAGAACTTTGATTTTCTACTACATTCTCCATTTGAACAATTTTGATTTTTTCATGAGAAAGATATTAATCAATGGAGCATAAGAGTATATACAATCCCAAATTCATTAACATTTGCATGTCAATGTAAGACTGCTCAAAACTGGTGCATTAGCCATATTCATTAAATAACAATTGATCTGTAATACCAAGATTCACTTAATTCAGACAAACTGTCTACGTTTATGTATATTTCGTAGAATGATAAGACATAATTCAGATCTTTAATAAATGGAAAGATATTGCCAATCTGTTCCCAGAGTCAATCAAAAGTAATCAAAAGGCATACGAAATCAGAAAGCAAAGAAAATATCTACCAGACATAAATAAGCCTTTCTTCTTATTTGAAAAAAAAAATCAAACATACATATATGAATACATGACCAAATATATTTAGAGTCTGAATTCATAATTTAGTCAAACTTGCTCTCCGAGCATTTTGCTTTCATCTGTGCATCCGAAGGTATAGTTCTTCGCCATTCTAGTCATTTCGCCACTTCAGCCCAATCTGTAGGTATCATCACACACGAACCGTCTTTTGCAAACATTGCAAAACTGCAACTGTTTCGTCTTATTACGTGCCAGAATGCAAATCCACTATTTGAAAAGGCATAGCAGACGATGCCGACATCATTCCCAAGCGTAGGGTATCTTCGTCTTTCTAGTATGTCCCTAATTTGATGGCATCTACTCAGTACAAACAATAACAATACAACTTTGCCTACGCTTCAGAATGGGTTTGGGTAAGTTATTTTCTGATCCTAACAGAGACTTCGCATCTTTTCGGTTCAGACTTGCTTCCTCCAGCGACTTGCATATATCGTCTGCCCAATGCACGTGTTGGAACTGACTGTCTTTTGAACCAACATTTCGATCGTCTTCTAATTTACTCTGATCGTCATCAAATTTGTCCATCTTGTTCTTGCATTCATCACAAGGACCAAAGCGAACATTGAGTATTTATTGTGTTCACACTGAAAATACATCCTTGATATAGTATGATTCTGAAAGTTTGTCTGAAGGGACAACCCAGTCCAATTTCACGATAGTTTTTTTTTTTTGCTACACCCATGTTGTAACTCTTTATATATATCTGACATATTTACAACTTACTAGAGTCCGACTTGTTGGAAACGTGCCGAAAAGGGCTTGTACTTAGAAGGTGCATTCAATTAGCTTCAAAACAATTTTAAAAATTTTACTATACATATCAGATCTATTATTTTCGGAAATGGACATAAACACAATATATACGTTATGAATGGAATTATTTTTTTTTTATTCTAATCTACTTCATCCATATATTTTTGTTTTTTAAGTTTTTATATTTTATAGATTTTGTAATTTTAAGAATACAAGTGTCTCGCAGAGATGCATCTTATATTATAAAAGAGTACGTACTTTGCCTGATTGACTCTTGAATGAAATTACATAGATTATGTTTGAATTAAGCATGAAGAAAAAATCCATTGCATAAATAAATTGGGAAATTAAAGATACTTGATAAATCTTTTGAGAACCAAAATATACATCAAAGAAGTAATTAACAGTTATTCAGTCTCAAAGTCGAGAAGGCAAGGCAAAATCGTGAGAATTCCCATCGAAACGGTTGCGAACCGAATGAATAAGTTGAGTCAATAAAAGCAATTTTGTGATGAGGGGGTGTTTCTCACATCATAAAGCGATAAATGCTCTGTAACCATCTACTACTTGACTTTTTCGTGAGACATAGTAAATACTTCTGAGGTAAATGTTATCAAGTAGCAATATTTACATAAACGGGTTGTTCAAGGCGAATGACGTACATGTATATACATTTGACAAGTCGCGTAGTTAACAACCCAGTTCAGAAACAGCTTAAACCATTCTTTATATGACAACAAATGAAAAAAATAATGGAGCATATAAGCTTAATTATTTTTCATTACTTGTATTTCCTTTAATTGAAGAAAACTCGAGGAATTCATAAATTGTAGTTTATACAAATTACAATCCATATGAAATCCAGCAAACAAACAAAACTATATTAGCAGAAGTGACTTAGGACAACAGAGATGAGACCAAATACCGGAGAAGAGTTAGCATATCCTGCTTGTATTCAGCACCCGCCCTTCAGTATGGCAGACATGAGAATTTTTGAATCAGATAAAAGTATTACACATCATAGAACAAATTCCATGGTAAATAAGTATGCCCTGTTTTAACGTTATGAGAGATTTATAACCATACTTGTGAGTAGGCAATCCATGATGGAGTTTTGCTTCCCATCAATCCTATTAGTTGATCATATTACTGAATGCAAATTCTACATGTAAGGGATAATAATACCGGGAAATGGTTGTCCATTAATAAATAGAAGCATTTGAGAAATGAAGATGTTCTTCCTAAAATAATCTACCGTGCTACTTTTTTTTGCAAACAGTACATTTTGTGCAATTACTTAACCTTTACGTGAAATGAAGACGTCACCTGTCGTGTATATAATGCATGCCACAAAGCATTTCATTGATAAATAGTATGTGTCCAGAAAGTGTAGCAATAGTATATAAATTCATTTGTTCTTAAATGATGCTATTGAATTGAAGGCGTTTAACAATAGACTTAGTTTAAGATTTATTTATTCAAAATAAGTATGTGTAACATAATACAATACAATATAAATAAGGATTAGGAAAAAAAGCTATTATCTTCCTAAATAGTATAGACTTGTTTTGATGACAAAAATATATTCTATAAGGATCAGCATTTCTATTTATGATATTCAAAGTAGTATGATTAAATAATTGAAATTAAACCAACGATAGAAGCAGTAGAATGTTTACTTGCCTTTTAATTCATGCGATTACAGAGTTGAAAGACAAACATTTCCCATGCCAATTTCTTGAAAAATATGAAACAAAGGTGAGGAGGAGGTCCCAACATTAGCTTCTTTATAGTCTCCTATGTTTTCATTGTATGACTCCCGAATAGGGAGACAGATCTTTACTTCAAATACGATTTCGTTCATCGTAAAATTCATGTAATTTTAACATTGTTCGAAATGTTTTCAAATGAGCAAGAGCTCGATTGTGAGTGCTGTTGAGATTGTCGTCAGGATCTTCTTTATCTCATTTGAACCGACCCTTCATAAAACGGTTCGTTTAAATATCATCTTGAATATATATTTCTTTGAAAACCTCTGCAAATGTATCGTCAAAACCCCAGGTTGTAATTTATGAAGCTAATGCATGATGGAGTTTTGCTTCCCATCAATCCTATTAGTTGATCATATTACTGAATGCAAATTCTACATGTAAGGGATAATAACAATCCCGATTGTCCCACATTTGGAAAAAATCATATCCCGATTGTCCTACATTTTTAAACAAACACATGCATAATGATAATACAAACATTCAGGTTATAGTCTGTTTTATTGTTGTAAGTTTTTTGTTACACGTTTGAAAATTATATATGATTAAATACGATACATTCTTTATTATTACTCATAACCCCCCCCCCCTCTTGTTAACTTTTTTCTGGCTAAATGTTCTTATGTATTTTTCTCTCTCGAACACTTTCATATGGACGTACTCTTTATATTTTCGTAAATAAGCCTAATATTTTCTCAAAATAGGTAGTTTTTGCAAAAGAATATTTCACTCCAAAGACATGGACAATCTTCATTTTTGGCACCATTATTGATTGAATTTAAAGCTATTGGATATAAATAATCAGGGCTTTTTTTTTTTGCTTCAAGAATAGAGTATGGGATATATAACTACTGAAAATAATAAATATAAATCCACTATCGATAAATACAATCTAACTTATGGATTCTAAAGGATTGGTTTCGTATGCCGTTTATCAATAATTTCATAAGTGATCAAGATTTATAATTATAATTCAGAAATTGCGCATTTCAACTGAAAGAGCATAAACATATACTTAAATTGTATCTGTACAGAAAATTAATTTCGAAACGTACATGTATATGCAATATAGTGATGAAAAAATCTTTATGTCAATGAAAAGAGGAGTCTTGATTAAAAAAGAAGTATGGTCATGAGCTATACTAGTGTCGGTACGGTTTCCGAACAGACGTCGTTCTTTTTGAAGTAATTTGAAGAAACTTATTTTCAATATTCTGTGACAATTTTGAAGTATTTTAAAAATCTTGCATCTAAGTTGCTTAATCACTTTTGACTCCTTTCGTCCCTTTGAATTTTTCAATATTAAAATATGTGTTCTATAGTACCACTTTTATTGTACTATAGACACGTGTGTTCGGATATTGAATCATCGTCAGTAGAACTTCATATCAAACAGTTTGAATAAAGCCAAAGTGAATTTTCCTAGCGCCATCTACAATGTCGTGCACAGAGGGAAGTCGCAGAGAACCGCCCTTTTTTAATCTACATCATTTTTCAATATCCAAAAATCATCCAGTTTTGTCCGAAATTGATCGAGATTTACAGCTTTAAAATTCGGTGTTCCGAAAATGGTCAAGTACTTTGCATAAAAAAAAAATAATAAAAAAATAAGCCAAAATATAGGGTCACAAAAATTGGTCTACAAATCTCATCATTTAGTATATTTCATGGGCGGATCCAGAATTTTTAGAGAATGGTCCTAAAGTCCGAAAAAAAAATGAATAAAATAAATAAATAAATAAAAGCACACCAGAAAGTACAAAAACATTCATACCGTTAATTAAGAAATCATGAATCAGACTTTAACCTTCACCCTTTGATCTCTAAATGACATAATTGCCGCAATTACCTAATTAACCTGCACACCATATCCCGATTGTCCCACGTGACTTTTATACCTTTTTTATATAAATGTGGGACAATCGGGATGACACCGTCCTACCAGCATGGTTTCATCACATTTCTCTAGGAGGAAGGTGAATTAACAAGAAATTATTCAACTGCGCCACTGACTTTGTCGCTTCGAAAATATTTTGGACGATACAATGAAATTATAAAACATTATAACACCACGTTTTTCTCAGTGTTGAAATATATGTAAGGATAGAACCATCCAAAGCACAGAATTTGACTCATTCGCCGGTTATTGGTGATTAAGAAACGGGTGTTGCTAACAAGCAGGAGATACTTAATCTCCCCGGACACCTGATCTCATCTATAATTGGGGAAACACTTTTGCTCCTTTGCAGAATATTTTAGTTTTTCAATTGGGGTATAATATTCTAAGGTATTTTATGCCCATTGATTATTATGATTAGGATTCTGATATTCTGATATTTGGTTTTAAATTTGACTTTCATTTACTGATAAAATTCTAATTTTGACAAGTCTTCCTGTCCTGTTCAAATGATGCAAGAGTGTGGTTCGATTCTTAAATTCTAATGTTGTTTGCGTGTTCGTTTTCTCCGCTTTCGATGCAATTTCATTTTACTTTCATTCGCTAACCCTACTTAATTCATCAAGACTTCCTCTGTGTTGTATCTTACATGGTGTCTTTTGAACATTTCAAATCTTTTTAACATGAACATTGATTTTATGTGCAGGTTGTTCCCATTTGGACATTGCACCGAGTCGAGGTGATCTTTAACTTTTATCACTCTCTTGGCGGAGCTGTTTTAAGAAATGCGCATTTTTGTAAAGATTCTGGATTCACGGCCACCCTTAACTGTCTCTTTTCTACCCTGATATATTGAAGTTAATTTGTTTGTAAGAGTGTCTAACTCGCCAGTTTCTGAAATCTATGTATGGTACCGTTTGTGTTGGACGAATATGTCCACTGTCTTGTTTTTACAATTTAGTTGTGATAGTAAGGTTCATTTTCAGTTTTAGAAAATCCGAGGTACCAAGCTAAGGCAGCTTACCTTATATTTTGCTATAAGGAAAATAGAAGGTAAAGGTTTTTTTTTTAAAGTAGCAAGCAAATGACAACCAAGTATTGGTAAATATCATAAATACAATATTTCTTCATTGTACAATTGTTTGTCTGATTTTACCAAGCACGAAAGTTTGAACGCTGTTGTTGTTTTAATAGATTGTTTGTTTGTTTGGTTAGATTTTTTTTTTTTGTTTTTTTTTTGTCTAAAACAATTATTTCTGGTGTATAAACAATTACATTGATATCATTTATGCTGATCTCTGGTATAAGGGTTTGGAGACTCGACTTTTTTCTCTATTTTCTTTTATAAAGTCTTGCCATTTACATCAGAAGAAGGAAAGCAACATATACACCATAACGAATTCAGTGCCTCGATCAAATTCGCATTTTAAAATAAAATGCGTATTCAGTGCCTCAATCAAATGTGCATTTTAAAATGCAATGCGTATTCAGTGTCTCAATCAAATGTGCATTTTAAAATGCAATGCGTATTCATTGAAGCTATGGAAATACATCAGAACTTCTTTACCCTCACCGTAATAATTCATGAATTCAGGCACGGAATTATAATAGTTATATAAAAAACAGTGAACACTTTATATTCACAAATTTTCGGCCACTTGGCCTTTATCAAGTGGAAAGGCACGAATATAAAAGAAGTCTACGTAATATCCATTACTGCTGGGAAACAAAGCCCCGCGTAAAATTGCTGGGCTAGAATTCTTTAATATTCGTGCTTTTTCACTTTAAAAAGGCCAAGTGGCCGAAAATTTGTGGATATAGAGTGTTCATTATTATCTATTATATTAAACTTCCCTACGGAGGACACTAATTCATTCTATAATAATTATGATCAATAAACTATATTGATGAAATAACAATAACAATTGATCAATAGAATCAAGACTTTATTCAATAAATTATAACAATTTTGCGACGTAAAATTGTAGGTTTCGTAAACCCATAAGATATGACATCCATTTTTTATAAATGGATTGATATTGAAAATCGATTTTCAAAATCATGTCATCAAAAGATTAAGAAAGTACACAACAAATGTAAAGAATTTTAGTGTTATTCAATTATGTATTAGTTTTTCTTGATATTTAAAAAAATACATGCTAATATTAATACATGACTATTTTAGATATCAATAAAAGTTAAACCGAAAACCTAGCCCTCACATGTACATCCGTGATACTGATTCGCTATTCTTATCTTTTTGCTCTTTCAGTTCAATATGCAGGTTCCATGACGTACGAACCGTCTTCACAAACATTGCAAATGCTGTGACTGTTCTATCTTATCACACGACAGATTGGATACCCATTCCTTGTCCAGGGTCAGCAGACGATGTTGACGTCATTCCTTGGCGTAGACTCGTTACGTCATACTGATTTATTCCAAATTGATGGAAAGATATTCTTTGTATCTACTCAGCACAAACAATAACAACACAACTTTGCTTACGCTTCAGAATGGGCTTGGGTAAGTCATTTTCCGATCGTAGAGGAGACTTAGCATCTTGTCGAGGCAACTTTTCAAAGTCAATTCTCCATGCTTCTTCCAACGGTTTCCTTTTATCGTCTGCCCAGTGCACGTGTAGGAAAATGTTTTTGTTTTGCTTTGGTTGGACTTGACTGGCGTTTCCACATATATTTTGATGGTTTTCTAATTTCCTCTGATAGCCGACTGAATTGTCCATCTTGTTCTTGCATTCATCACAAGGACCAACAGCGAACATTGAGTATTTATTGTGTTCACACTGGAAATACATTCTCCTATAGTTTCTTTTCAAGTCAAAAAGCAATTCTATCCAAGGATAGCTTGTGTTGAAACTCTTTATATATATATCAGACATGTTTACAACAAGGGTCCGATAATAATGTTGGAAACATGCCTAAAAAGGCTTGTATGTGGGAGGAGCATTCGATAAAATTCAAAACAACTTTAAATCTTATACGAAGCATATCAGATCTGTTATTTTCGGAAATAAGAATTTATAAACACTATTTAGATGTTTTGAACATAATTATTGTTCCTTTTTCTGCTTTATTTAATTCATTCATCTATGTTTTCTATTTCAATACAAATATATATTCCAATATATTAAAAAACAAAGATGTATCAAGGTCTCTCTAAGATGCATCTGCAACTATGTAAAAACACATAATTTGTTTATCATTTAATTTTCATAAATTATGCTTTGATTACGGTATCTATTGAACTATTAGGTGCAAATGATGTTGTGTGTCTCGCTGCCTCATCTATTATATGTTCATGCAAGTTGCCGTGTCTGATGTTTGTCGTTTCACGTTTGCTACAATTCTGCGGGTGTGTTCCGTTAAATTGTCAATACAGGATAGTTTTGCTGGAGTATCCATGATAAATGAACCCATGAAATCTCAATTTGAAGCTGAGAAAAAATCGAGCATAACAAAATATCCAAACATGACTATTGAAATTAGAGATACTTTTTTTATCTTAAACTTGATATTTTTTTATAATCAAACACCGTTTCCAAACCCCTGGGTTTATAAACACATCTTTGTAACGAGGGTTTTTAGTTTCAAAAATACTTTACTTCATAACGTCATGAAATAGAATTGGGTAAAAGTTATAATGAACATTTCATAAGCCCTTGTGATGAGGGTGTGTATCCACATCTATAAAATGATTAATTCCTTTTATAAATCAAATACTTGACTTCTTCGTAAGACGAAATAAATTCTTCTGCAGTGAACGTTATCAAACTGCAATATTTACATTACAGGATTGTAACTTGATCAAGACGAATGACGTAAATGTATAATACGAAAGTACAGACTGGACAAGCGCAACAGGTGTTATTGTCTTCTTCAGTTTCAGTTTAAAAATGTCGAATTTAATTGGACTGACTGACGAATCTAACATAATCTGCAAATTTTGTATAGACTCAATGCAAAATATTAATTTAAAGAAAAATACAAAAAAGTAAGGGGGTTGTGGGCTGCTTGTTAACCCCTAACTACTACGACTTCGTTCTGTTGATAAGCTAGGCGACTTACTGAGAAAAGACTTAACCAGCCGTTTATTTGTGAGCGACTTGCTTTGTCATTGCGGAAAATTTTGAGACAATGCAAGGAATATATTAGCCATCATAACTTTTTTGTCAACATTTCTGGTTGGAGCCGTCTAAAACATTCACTCACATGACAAATATGGATAATGACCATACACAAAATTATTGAACGACTGTGAAAATAATTTGCGTTAACGACATGAATGAATCATTATTTTATATTTTTATTCTATTTTGGATTTAATTCCTGGAAATTATTTCTATCCCATTTACAGACAGAGTTATTCATCATTTCAAATCAAGAGTTATCTCTCTTTTCAACAATGCTCGACATGTTCATTTCATCTTAAATAACAGTGTGTGATTTTTCCTGCCTGCTCCGAAGTTTAGTCGTTTTTCCGTATCCTGTGTGTAGTAGATACTGTTTAGATATTCATTTGTCAGATCAGATCTAAACTGCAGAACTGAACGAGACGACACGTGTCTGGATGTTCCTGGATTTGCCATTCTTCCTCCCGCCGCCAGCCATGGCGTTCGAGGCAGTTTGTTAAGCTGTTCTGTGGTTTTGATATTTTCAACATGTTGACATGTGAGTTCTCATTATATTAAATTTAAAAAAAAAAAAAAGAGAAAAATTATGTATAAGCCAATTTTATGATTCTTCGATGCTTTTAAAAATATTTTTAATCAACAAATGTGTGATTCCAAGAAAAGTAGGCCTAATCATTGGTAGGCCTAATATTAGAAATTTCTATTTACGCTTGAAGCGCCTTAGCAGAATATATGGTATTTATCTTCAGATTCTGTATTATTTTTGTTTGAGGGTGTAATCTACAGTATGGGCGCTGTAGTTCCAATTTATCACAATGTAGTAATTCAAGGTCGTACAATCACATGTGACTGTCATGTTGGTGACGTGGCGTAAGAATTTTACCCAATCAAAAGATGCCACGCAAACTCACATGGCGTCAACTCAAGTCACGTGTTATTTGTCTCCAATCACAAAATGCGATGCATCCTATGGATGACGTCAACTAGTGCCATGTGCTTCTGATCGAGTTTTCTTTTGCATAAATTAACTGTTCTTTAACTCGGTCGCGACCTTAATGACCTGCCTCTGAATCTGATCACATTGATGTGCTACACTATAGGCTAATACACCGTACATACTGCTAGTTTTCTTCTTCTTATTTTTTTATGCATTTTGTGAGAATACCTGCACTCTCATCGATATATTTTGGGAATAACATAAACGTACTTATTATTCACGTACGCAATTAGGTATTAGATATCGTAGTGAAAAATAAATAAATAAATAAATAAATAAATAAATAAATAAATAAATAAATAAATAAATAAATAAATAAATAAATAAATAAATAAATAAATAAATAAATAAAATAAAGTTAAAATAAATAGATCTATTAAAAAAAAAAAAAAAAAAAAAAAAAGATAATTCTAACAGCAGCGACTTTTGGAGTCCCCATTTACGTATTGGTCTATTGGTCTATTCAGTTAAGAAAAGTTATACCAATCCAGAATTTTCAGAGATTCTTAAAACTTCATTTACTCAGCTTTTTACTGATCAACACCGATATCAAATAAACAAACATAATAAACATCAACAAAAACTTATTTAATCTCAAACTGACAGGCAACTGTCGACGTCATTAATGTTGTTGCACGCCAGATTAAAATTCCCTTCGTATTTATGTAAGGATTTACAAATATTGGAAACGCGTACGTACAGTAAATAAATTATAATTACACAACAAATTACAACTCTCGCGAGAAATGCTAGATCCATCTATATATTGATAACGTATGATGTATAAATATTTTCTAAAAGAAATCATTCTTACACACGGGTATAAAAATGATTCAATTCAATGGGACCCCCTCTTCCATCGGCCACCTTAACATCTGTTCATCACCTGTTTTAAAAATATATAGTTTTGTACTAGAACATTGATTAGATTTTGTAATCGTATAGAACAATAGATATTCACTATGACATATTATAAATAAACAAATATTAATTATGATTAACGTAATTAAACAAAACAGTCGGATCATACTATTGAGGGTAGAAACTAAGTTCAGGTCAATGTGGTCGTGCTATAAGCATGATAAGCTAGAAACTAAGAATAAACAAAAACAAGATTGAGGTCGTCGTATGTAGGTCATCGTCAGTAACCGATGATTATACTTTATAGACAAGAAACTCTCAGCAATAAAACCATACAAAATCAACTAGTTTTTAGTTTCACGAAATCAACCAATTTGTTTTTAGTTTTATAAAATAACGCAATAATTTCGAAATAATAACTGAAATGATTAAGTAAATAAATAGATCAGTACATAAATTAGGCTTATAGAAGAGTTAAGAAATAGACAGATAAATAATTTCATCAATACCAGACAATATGATAACAATAAGGTCACCAAGCAAATCTGCTGATGTTTGCTTCGGCCTGCATAAGTTACAAAATTTCAACCTTTCTTTATGAAATACACGTTTGAAGTTTCTGTGAAAGTTTAAAAACGTACGGTAAGTAGCAAATCTCTAGCGACGTCTGTAATACATATCTAAAAATAACTAAACAAACAGAGGCTTAATTTTACTTTCGTAGTCTAAGATAACTAAATAAGTAAATATATAGATGAATAAATAAATAGTTGAATAAATGAATAGATAAATCAATAAATAGATAAATCAATTTCCTTTTCAATAAATAGATAAATCGACTGTGGCCACGAGAAAAGGGCCCTTAAGTGATATTTTCACGAATTCTAGTTTTTGGTATTTTTGAAAACCTTGATTATTCCTCTTTTCAAAAAGGTACTATTTATCGCTATGCGCCGCTCCTGTCCAGAGATATAGGCATTTATCTTTGGGTAGTGTCAAGTCATTGCGACGTTAGAATTATGACGTCATTTTGTTATACTACCTTTTATCTCTCGGGGCAAATAGAACTTGATCATCTATAGAAAAGGGATTTTTTTAACATCCTTATGACCCGTATTGCAGTCCATTGAAGCAGATTTCTATTATATAAAACCTTCTATATCGATAAATTTTTCACCCTATCGGTAAGGGTATCTCAATAAAGATAATTGCAGAACGTTACATTTTTCGTCTGTCTCGATTTTGTTGAACTGTTGTTGTTGTTGGTCTGTTTTTGTTTTTATTTTGAGGTTGTTTTTTTATTATTATAATCTTTTTTTTTTTTTTTTGATATGGAAATAAAGTTTGATCTTTCTTTATCTAAATTTCTCAACTGGAACTGAATTTTATTAAGTTATGCATAAATATAAGTACTATAATGCTACACAAGTAAATCAATATTAATTCTACAACGTCGGCGACGTTATGTTTAGTGTCAAAAACTACAGGGGTCAGGTGTCTATGTAAAACATAATCTAGCCATGGTTTGTATTTACAAGTGAATATTTTTGAGAGAATGTGGGTAAAATCATATAATTCAACCGATTTTTTTTCTCAATGATTTGATTTTATTGCAAATTAAAGTATATCTTCAGTACAGGAATTGAGAAATACCGTAATAAAGTTTTGCTCTTCCTACATCTGAAATGGAGATCTTAAACGAAAATCCTGCACTGAATACGTTTGTCATGAGATATTTTTTATCTATAGTCGGCAAAAACAAAATTGAAATAATAATAATGGAAATTAGATAGGAATACATTGTATATACGGTTTTCTTTTCAGCTCTACACATTGGTTTGTCACACCTTTTATTTTGTAATTTCAATTTTAGAGCGCCACCTGCAACATGTATCGATTTTATGATAGTATTCCACGGGAATTAATTTGTTTATTTGGCAGTTTCTCGGTTATCTTAAATTTATTATCAAGCAAATTTCACAGTTCTTGGTTCATGATTTTCTCATACCTCTAAAAATTATGAAGATGTACATGGTTGCCGTTTTATATAAGGAGGCGCCGATATATTGTATTTTATATTCGAACAATTGTAGCCATCATTCACATAATATACATTTTACTAAGATCAAATATGCATAAATGGCCAAGATGATGGCGCTCTACACTTACATGTAATTGGGTTGAGGTCGCCTTCAAGGTCACATAATAAAACATGCGACAGGTCACGTGAAAGGTAGAGATGAAGCGAGAATTTAGTTGTCTTTTATAATAATTTTTTGTCATCGACATTTCTTTTTTTTTTTTTTTTCTTTTTTCTTTTTTTCCTCGACTTTCATGCTTGTGTGTTTTATCTAGAAACTAGATGAGATTTAACTAAATATAGGTACCTCGCAATTATACATAGTTTGTGCAAAACTATGCACAAGTCGATTTTATTATCTACGTAACAAAGGAACCCAAAGAATAAGGAATTTATTGACAAGAACTCAGTTTTCAGTTTTTAAAAATATCTTCAGTTTTAGATGTGTGAAACAATATTGCAATTTTACTTTAAATTCCATGAACATGACTTTAAAATCAAAAATATATAATATAAAAGTCAAACAGAAAAAAATAAGAGGAAAAAGAATCATATTCTTAAAGAATATTATGGCCGTGTCTATGGCCTATTCCTGCAACAAATTAAATATTACTTCAGATGATATTTTGCGTATTTCGCCAGACTGAATACCGTGACATAATTTTCTAGATCCATCTATGAATTCAAACAGTTATAATACCGACCGTTCATTTCAACAAATTGTGATGACTTGTGTCGGCGAATATGTATGTACAAATTGCCGACTCTGAAGCCGGGCTTCCACTGTCGCGAATGCAGAGGCGGTAGAGCTACGAGCTCAATCGCGGGCATTCTCGTCTCATCGTGTCACTATCGTGTCATGTTCTCCTGCATTCTCCTCTGTTCGCGGCACCGACGCGAATGCTTCCAACTGTTTAAAACATTCGCGTCTGAATTCTTATTCGCCTCACTCTCGCGGCACATGCGCAGCGCATTCGCGTTGCATTCTCCTCCATTCGCGGCGCGTTCTCCCCACATTCGCGTGCATTCTTGTTCCAAAGATGGAGGAGAATGAGCCACGATAGAGCCCCGATCGAGCCACGATAGAGCCCCGACAACAAAGAATCTGACGCGAATGGGCCGAGAATGTGACACGAATGAATAAATCAACGCGATTCAGCCACGATCTCGACACGATATTGCGACGATAGTACTACATACACACATGGCAGTGACAATAATAATTATCTCAGAGTTGATTTAAAAGTGTGCGGATCAATGTTTTGAAAACTTTGACAATGCCTTTCAAGAGAAAACAACATGAAAAGAGGTCAAAGTCAACAAAGGGTATTGATGCTCCTGGATATGTCAAATGATTTTGATTTTGCTCTTGTCTCATCCTTGTCATGATCGCAGCGCTATCGGGTTAAAGTCGTGTCTCAATCTCCTGCATCGCAGCGCTATCGGGTTAAAGTCGTGTCTCAATCTCCTGCATTCGCCTCTCATTCGCCCCAGTGACTTTTTATCGTGACACATTCATGTCGCATTCTTCTCTATTCTTATCACACTCGATACACTATCGTAGCGGGCGCGTAGCATATTCTTGATGCAATCGCGGCGCTATCGTGTGCCTATCGCGCCAAGAAATACTTCATGAGAACAGACAAGAATGTGACACGATTGTTCATTCGCCTCTGATCGTAGCTCATTCTCCTCTACATTCGCGACAGTGGAAGCCCGGCTTAAATAAAAATTACATTCGTTGATTTTCTATCAGCGTTTATTTCCAATTTTTGTGTCGCCTGCGAACCATAACGATAGGATCATTAATTTCAGCTGTGTCTACAGTCCATTGCACAGAACTACAGTGATCTTTTAGGGTCATCACATCACATCATTACGCAAAGTAGCGAAGATGGAGTTCGCTTCTTTCGGTAGGAAACTATGCGCGAAGAAGCAATAACGCGAGACAACGATACAAAAAGTATAGTTGCGATGTGAAGAAATGGTTCGCCCCTCTCGCATATCTTTACTACGCTTTTGCGTTTTTACAAAGATAACTTTGTCATTATAGTACTATTACGTGAAGAAGCCTAAAATGAACATCAAGTACGAAACGGAAAATAGAGGATGTATTAAAAGCAAAATCTATGCATATTGCCGGTAGTCTCGTTTTACCGAAATAGCCAGTCGTTAAAATGAAAAAAAAGAGAGAAAATAGAGAGTAAAGACTCTCATTTGATTGTTCCATTTTTTCTTTAGTTTCTTTTTTACGAAACATAACACGCAAATCATACATTCAGTTACTAATTTAACACTTGTGTCGTTTCTTAAAATAAAAAAAAAAAAAAAAAGAAAGAGAGAGAGAGAGAGAGAAAACAAACCCTGAACCAGACTGGACAGATCAAATCAAAGTTAGATAAAACAACTATTCGGTTAAAATGTACACGCGAAGATCAGCTAGGTTTTTTTTTTACATTTGGTTTGGATCTTATGCAAGTTGATATCGATATTTATAGTTAGAAATAAATCTTAAATGTGAATGCATCACGCTCCCATGATTTTCAGTCTGGTCGTTATTGATTCATTTACTGTGAGTTTGAAACTAACGTTCTTTGTATTTTCATTGGATATTTCGCACTTTATATTCTAGTATTTAAAGAGACGGATTTATTTGATTTCAAAAATATTTGAAGATAACGCGAAGTTTCTTTTTTTAAAACATATTTGCAATTACTTCTATAAATATCACTCTAGTCGATCGATGACAAAAAAAAAACAAAAACAAAAACAAAAACAAAAGCAAAACGAAACAAAAATAAATTTAAAAAGAGAGAAAAGTAATCCCATGATGAAAAATCCCCCATCCGAAAACACAAAATCCCAAAGAAAACGTTGGGACTTTAATTCTATTTTCATTGAAAAAGTCCGCGGCGTTTAACGTCAATTTTCTCAATTATGACGTCAGAGAGATAAGGGCCCTTTTCTCGTGACGCCAGTCAATCAATAAATAGATAAATCAATAAATAGATAAATCAATAAATAGATAAATCAATAAATAGATAAATCAATAAATAGATAAATCAATAAATAGATAAATCAATAAATAGATAAATCAATAAATAGATAAATCAAAAAATAGATAAATCAATAATTAGATAAATCAATCAATAGATAAATAACTAAATAAATTAATAAATAACTAAATAAATTAATAAATAACTAAATAATTAAATAGATCAATAAATAGATTAATTAATAGATTAATAAATAAATAAATTCATTCATTTTTAAGATAAGTAAAAAAAAATACATAAATAAAAATAAATAAATAAAAAGAAAGAAAGAAAGAAGAAAGAAAGAAAGAAATTCTACATTAGGTAAATATTGAAAGATTGAAGAAAAGAAAAATTATAGGTCTTCAAATTTATAGATAACACTCGGATTTATTTATTTTACCTATCGTCAATCCCAGTCGTGTAGCTCCTGGCGCAATAAATGAATATTCATATGATCATGATGGTATACAGATGATAATTCAAATCTATTTTTACAGGCAAGCTGACCAAATTAAAAGGTTTATCGTACTAGAATCTGTTCTTGAACCGCACTTTTTTTCCCTTCGCTAATTTACTCATTCCATTGATTGAATGTTACTTGAAGTGCCGGCCACGGTATCATTTAGTAACAGACCGTAGCACAATTTATACTGATAAAGTAGTTCGATCTGACTTTGCTCTTAGTAGTTTTTATCATTAACTATCATATATTCAAAATGAGGTTGTAAAACTAAATGTAGTTTTATATTCAACCATCTATCTCCTCACTTTAATTTTTAAGATAAGTTTATATTTATCATTCCATTACATACATAGACAATTTAAAATTAAGTTATCATAGATACATGACTTTAGTCAAGTTATTCTGAAAACTTGTCAAATACCAAATACTCAGATGAATCAGGCTATTTGTAAGTGATTTAATAACGGATAAAGATATAATGAGATAAACAAATAAAAGATAGCTAATTGTAGGCCTTCAATTGCAAAATAAAAATAAGTAATTAAGCTCAATCATTCAACATTTACCGCTGTCATGACAAGCGTGACAAGACAAGACAAGACAATGTTTATTTACTAACTCAGGCACACAAAGGTGCTACAAGAGCAATAAATAATACAATTGCAGCAAACGTTAAGGCAAACAAAAAGTAAATATTACAACATAATATATAGAATAAAAAAAAAAAAAAAAAAAAAAAAAAAAAAAAAACCATCACAAAGACATCTATATATAAACTTAATACTATACATATAACTCCCGAAACAACTTATCTATCTTCCTAAAAAAAAAAACACATACATTTTCAATAATTCTCTTATAGCATATAGATAAAAGTCCTCTACGCATAGATTCAGTGCTCTCATTTAACAATTAATTTTATATAAATCTATAATAGTATGTGTGCTAGCCACTTATATGTGATCATTATGACAATATTTGTCATTTCAGCATACATCTGCTATAATGTGGTGCACATGCACAGTTTATTTATTCCAATACTTAAGGCAGTTTGTCATGGCTTTAATGCAAAATTAGACCCCCTGTGGCGGATGTCTTCATGCTTTCAGCGTTGCTGACACATGAAGACATTTGGCACAATTTTGCTCGAAGCCCCGCTAAAGTTTCTGTTACCTTCCAGTCTCTGCGGCCAATAATTGGGCTTCAATATTGTGTTTTGATTGTGTGTGATTGATTGTGTATATTTCCTACGACATATACTTTGATAGTCGTCGTAGACCTTAAACAGGCATTTATAGTGAAAATATTGAAAATATGCAATTTTAATGAAAACTGTACAATGTCATTGTACATGTATAGTTCACTCATTGAAAAGTGATTGAATATTGAAAACTGGTTGAATTTGATTGAATATTGAAAAGTGATTGAATATTGAAAAGTGATTGAATATTGAAAAGTGATTGAATATTGAAAAGTGATTGAATATTGAAAAGTGATTGAATATTGAAAAGTGATTGAACAATTGAAAAGTGATTGAATAATTGAAAAAATGATTGATAACATATCTTTGAAATTACATTTACACAAAAGTGAAATGATTGTGAAATAATATAATTAAAGCCATGACAGAAACTGCCAGCACATGTGTTCTTTATTCATTTCTATGCAGTTAAACAAAATTATTGAACGACTGTGAAAATAATTTGCGTTAACGACATGAATGAATCATTATTTTATATTTTTATTCTATTTTGGATTTAATTCCTGGAAATTATTTCTATCCCATTTACAGACAGAGTTATTCATCATTTCAAATCAAGAGTTATCTCTCTTTTCAACAATGCTCGACATGTTCATTTCATCTTAAATAACAGTGTGTGATTTTTCCCTCACCCTCCCTCCCTGGCTGCAGCCATGTCTCGATCATTTAACAATACATTTCAATATATTTTTGATAAATTTTACCTCGGTCAGATACAGCAAAGTATGCTATGATTGCATATTTTGATTACTTTATATACATTGCTCTTGTGAGAACCGTCTTCGCTGTCTCTTTTTCCTTGTGTTTTTCAGTTGTACATCCCTCGACACAACACCTTTGATTCCCATGGTATGAAGAGAACTGTTACTCTGCTGTTCGCCTGTCTACCTTTCATCCTGAGTCTGGATTCCTTGAAGGATTTCTCCGTATTCTCCGTTTCAAGCACCGAACTTATCATTTGTGACATGTTTCCGAGCGTATTCCAAGAGCTGCAGCGATATAACATGCCCAGTTTTCAGAGGATTTTCCCCAAAACAACTGGGTTTTCATCTCTGTTTTTCCTCTGGGTTTGGTATATCACGATCCTAAACATTTCTCAAGTCAGCATGTCCTGATTCCAAGCAACTTAAGTGCGTCATGGCTTTATATTTCCGAAGCTAAACACAATTTTGCTCGAAGCCCCGCTAAAGTTTCTGTTACCTTCCAGTCTCTGCGGCCAATAATTGGGCTTCAATATTGTGTTTTGATTGTGTGTGATTGATTGTGTATATTTCCTACGACATATACTTTGATAGTCGTCGTAGACCTTAAACAGGCATTTATAGTGAAAATATTGAAAATATGCAATTTTAATGAAAACTGTACAATGTCATTGTACATGTATAGTTCACTCATTGAAAAGTGATTGAATATTGAAAACTGGTTGAATTTGATTGAATATTGAAAAGTGATTGAATATTGAAAAGTGATTGAATATTGAAAAGTGATTGAATATTGAAAAGTGATTGAATATTGAAAAGTGATTGAACAATTGAAAAGTGATTGAATAATTGAAAAAATGATTGATAACATATCTTTGAAATTACATTTACACAAAAGTGAAATGATTGTGAAATAATATAATTAAAGCCATGACAGAAACTGCCAGCACATGTGTTCTTTATTCATTTCTATGCAGTTAACCCAGTATACCGCACAAAATCGATAATTCAGAAAATCAAAAACCGAAGGCATACAAAATCAGGATAAAACAGGAACCAAAGCAAACAAATAAAAACCTCCACCATATGAAAAGAAACGAACTCCCGATATGGTAGTGAGACCAGGTGCCCAGGAAGAGTAAGCATCTCCTGCTTGCATGCAACACCCGCCGCTTCATATTTTGGGCTTTTATGCTTTAGTGACAGGTCTTGCTAGAAAGCAGGAGACGCTTACTCTTCCCGTGCGCCTGGTATTACCTTCTTTTGGAATTAACTTTGAAGGAACTTTAAGGAATGTTTGGGGATGGATGATTTTTTTCTCGTTTTGAGTAACCATTAATTGAGATTTTTCACTTAATTATACTTCATTACTAAGGATCTAGCGTAAAAACATGACGACAAAGAGTGCCGATAAAGATGACCTGGAGTTGCTTTCTAATTTGTTTGTTTGTCTTTGTTGTTTTTGTTGTTTTGGGGATGGGGATTGGTTGGTTGAATAAATTGTTTGTGGCTTTTTTTCTTAGCTACTAGGCCCTTGTTTTCATTTATACTGGAATTTTGTGGATCAGTTGTGGCGTTTTCTATTCATTTACTAAGCCACATCGGCAATTTTATTTCGGTATTTCTTGTGTTCTAATACTAGTATTGTTGACCCTATACACCATAACAATTTTACTTCATTCTGGTTAGTTGTAAAGTTTCCACTTGATATTCTTTTAGAAAGTCATACAAACAATTTAACGTATTTTGAACACATTGACATAAACCCGTAATAATGTATGCTAAGTGAAGAAATATTGTTTTGTAGGTGACAACAGGTTCTCTGAGGTGTTTGAGTACACCCAATCATATCTTGATGTTATCATGTACAATTCATTGGTTTATGGATACGAAGTCATTCATCGGAATTTATTTTAAAAGTTAAGTGTTTTTATGAGCACTTGAGTTTGTTCGTTATGATTCAATATTCTTATGCATTACGTGCATGCATTGCGTGCAAATTTTTGTGTTTTTTTAATGTTCTGTTTGACACAAATAAGTGGGAAATTGAAATCCCCGTGACGTAATTTTGAGAGAGAGAGAGATTTCTGGCCTAGTATTACAATTCATATTGTATAGGAAAGGATCCTGCGTGATTTTGATGATCCCTAGCTTACTTGCTCAACGTACTTCGTTTTCCACATGTCTGTGCCACCTACGACGGTTCATTTGATTGTTACATAATCGGCCACCAAAACAACGTGATGCCGACATATGACGAGCAGTCGTAAATTAGGCACGGTCCATTTGATAATCTGGGGAGGGGGGCTTTTTTTCGAAAAAAAATAATTTTGCTCTGAATTTTGATGAATAAAATAAATTTGCTTATGGTGTGACGGAAAAAAAATAATCTTGCTCTTACAAGTAATCTGAATTTGAAGAATTACCATAAAATTTCGCTTAAAAATCCTGAAAATTTTCCGGCTCGCTTCGCTCGCCGCAGTTTTCAATTCATATTACAAAAATTTTAGCTCGCTTCGCTCGCCATAGTTTTCTATCAAAACATAAAGTTCCTATTTGAATATATCAAAAGAATGCATGTTCAATAAAAAAGGGGCTTCCTTAAAGGGTTAAATATGTTATCAATATAATGTATTCACTATTAATAGATGCATGTATCATAATAAAGTCTAATTTTATATGCAAAATTGGAAAGAGAACTTCAGTTTTTCACCAATTTACAATTCTTAATTTGAAAATTTGTCTGGAAGAACCTCTTACTCAGACCCAGGCTCACTTAACCTAGCTTATATAAATTTTGTTTACTGAGGATTATATTGTAAAATTCTTTTATCTCTCTGTTTAGATGTGAATTAAATTTGTGCATAAAAATAAAGTCATATTTTAGAGTTTTTAGTCAAAGTAAAGAATTTCAATTGATAAAACATAAACATTCTTATTATATCGCACATCACTTACGTTAGAAATAATCTTGCTCAGAAACCCCCCCCCCCCCCCCCCCCCCGAATATCAAATGGACCGTGCCTTACCATTACACTGTGAGCGTATCGAAAGTAACTGTTTAGTCTTAGAAGTTTCAAGTCTTCACTCATCTTGAATAGAGAGGTTTAGAAACCGTGTACGGGTACGTGTACGTGTAGACGCAATAACTGTGTATGACGTCATTATTTATTGTGTACGGGAAATCGCTACAAGTTGTCAATAACGTGTAAATCGCGAGCTACACGTACGTACAAACGTGTAGACATTTATGTTAATATAACATATGTATTTCACGAATACTTGTACCGAACATATTTTATAAGTTTTAATTCTACATTTTATCTATGTATTACTATCGTATATGTTTGGATGTCTATATTTGACGTCATCGCTAAGGGCACCAGTACACGTGCACGTACCCATCAATCTCTAAACCTCTGCTACTTTTTACGTGTAGATGTACATGTACTTGTAGATTACACGTACGCGTATCCGTACACGTTAGCCTTCTAAACCTCTCTAATATTCAAAAGTTAAACACACAATTTAAATCATTTTGAGCATAAAGCCATTAAAACTATATATACAATGTCAAGAAGTGGTGTTTTGTAGGTGTTATCAAGTTCTATTAGGTGTGTGCGTACATCCAAATATTTTAATATTATCAGCTTCATCTTATTGGTTTATCGATACAGATTCATTCATCACAATTTTATTTCAAAAGTTAAATATGTTTTGAGTAAGCACTAGATGCATGATTCAGTTTTTTACGCAGTGCGTGCACTTCCTTTTGACTTCTTGAAGAGGTAATTGAAACCCGCCTGAGAGAGAGAGAGAGAGAGAGAGAGAGAGAGAGAGAGAGATTACTAAGTTTTACAATATATATTTCAAAAAAGGATCCTGCATGATTTTGATCCCTCTGCCTGCTTGTACAACATACTTGTTTTCCATTTGTCTGTGCCACCAACGACAGTGTAGCTGATTATATGGACCACCAAGACCACGTGATGCTAGCACGTGACAAGCAGACGTTAGCGAATCAAAAGTCACCATCACACTGTTGAAGCTCAGTCTTCTCAGATCTACAACTTTACCATATATGGAAAATAGTTCATGGAGATATGATAGATCATAGGGTGTCATATCCTTCTTTATCTGCCATCGAACTACCAGTGTTGGGATTGGAATTTGATGGCCAGAGTTTCTTTTGAAGGCTTCTCTGCTAACTTTATAATCTCTGAAAAAAAGGTATCTCTCTTATTTCAATAGACAGTCGTATTATGGCATTCAAACAAATTTGAATACTAGTATAAAAGAAGACTCTAAAGTTTTCAACAATATTCTATTGTGGTATCTAATTTCTTTCAAAGATAAGTTTCCACCAACGATATTTTATTAGCTTTCTGGTTAAAGTATTGTTACAATTACCTTTGCAAATTTAAAAAAAATGTATTCAAAAACGGGCAACAATCTGCTTTTAACCTTAATCTCTATTCATTTTCTTTTGCATTTAAGTGAAACTTTTAATGAAAATTATGGCATCTTACTTGCTGAAATCAATTTGTTTCCTGTCCTTTTGTTGCCACACCGGCGAACTATATCGACAAGTGTCTTTGACGTATCCCAGAACACTCTCGTAACATCGGCATTTTGAGTTAGGGCCTGTTTACATAATCGTACGAGAATGAAAGACCTAAGTCGTCTTAAATTTTTTTTCATACACACCGGATACAACGCAGCATTACAGGGGCTTGTTGTGCTGCGGCCCGGGGGCTTGTGTCGAAGCGATGAAAAAGACCGAGCTGTGCATCACCTTCTGTAACTCCAAAAGTAAGATACCTAGGCTCCTAAAACGGATCCTACGGAACTCTGGAGATATCAAGAAATGTCCCCATGTGCTTACTTTCGTTCTCTCAAACACTTCAACACTATATTTCGCGAGTTGGGCGATCCAAATGGGGTAATGATTTCAATAGGACATTAATGTCTTAAAATAGGATTTCACGCATATGTTCATACCTGGAGACATGGATAATGGTAATATATTCCTATTTTGAATGCTTTCATGTGGCAATACAGCGTAATAAATGAAATATTCGACAAGTTCTTATGTTTCTATTGGGGCTTGTTTCCATGTTGTGTGCGGGTGTTTGTTCATTCTATATTTTGATTGATATTTAAGGTTTTATTCCAATTTAGCACAAGAAACATATATGGTTTCCCTGCGATATGCTGCATTAAGTATCCCGTCAACATTATTTATGAATTTACTTTAATGAAGTACAATTACCAAAGTCATGAAGAAGGAAATTTCGTACATTGTATATCAATTGATGAATGGATCAGAAAACATTGTATTTGATAAATGTACATCTCAGACATGATAAACACATCATATTTTTTTCGCTGAAATTTAAGTTAACTCCATTCTTTTCAGGGGCGTAACCAGAGGACAATTAATGAGTACGCACAATGTATAGACAGGGAATTATTTATACTTTCGAGGTCCTTGCTTAGTGACTTAATGAAAACTCACTGGTAGAGAATGATTCCGAATGCACCAAAAATTTCGCTTGCTCGCTATCGTCAGCCAGTCATCCACCCAAATCCTTATATATTTGATACGGGGGTTGGTTGGTGAAATAGTAGCTAGGGGAAATGTTAAACATCTTCAAATTGAATGGCATCATCTAAGAACAGATAAATTTGTATCGTGGACCAGACATGTACGTTTCGGGTACTAAACCCTCGTCGGTGATCCTCAATATATGACCAACGAGTGTGAAAATTACTATATCCAAAAATGTACCGAAGCTGAAATATTTGAAATTGATAATGTTGTAAACTGGAAAGCGGTAGCGAACCAGAGAATTTTTTTTTACTATTGACAATAAGGAAACGGTTAAGATTTCTCAGAATGAATTATTTAATCTAGAAATTCATACTATTTTATCTAAATTGGTAGCGAAAATGGGAGGGACTCTAGATCCGCCAGTGGTCATATATGTATAATGTCCGTTCGGAATGACATATCATTCAATATCTTACTTCGAATCATAATTAATGCTTCCGGAAAGTCTCAAAATGCATTTGAAACGTCTGGAACAATGTCACGTTTACATACACCCATAAACAAAATAGAAACAAGCCCCCATTCCCAACATCAGACATATTGTAGAATATTTCATTTCTTACACTGTATATACTACCTGAAAGCATATATGACTATTCTCCATGTCTCCAGGTATGAACACATGCGTAAAATACTATTGTAAGACATTTTAAAATGTCTTATTGAAATTATTTCCCTATTTGGATCGTCCAACTCGCGAAATAGCGTTGAAGCGTTTGAGAGAACAGACCGCCGCGAAACGAAATGAAGCACATGGGAACATTTCTTGATATCTGCTGAGTCCGTATGATTAATTTTAGGGAACCTATGAATCTTGCTTCTCGAATTATAAAAGCTGATGCACAGCTCGGTCTGCTTTTCATCGCTTCAGCACAAACCCCCGAGCCGCAGCACAACAAGCCCCCGTAATGCTGTGTTGTACCCAGTGATACAGTAGTCCTAAAACAATCAATGATAAAAATGGAATGATTTACAAATAAAAAAGATATTTGTTTATTAGTTTATTCGTTTATCAATTTGTTGCAAAAAGACGATATTATAAATCTCATTACAAGATACAGATACGAATATGTTTGTTCAAAATTGATTTGCTGTTCGATTATTTGATTTGAAGCAATTTGTTGAGTGAGCATAAGCTGTAGAACATATCATTATACATGATAGATTAACTTAAGTATGTTTTACAGTTTCCATCATTCTCGAAAAGTGGATGGAATTCTACATAGAATTTTTGTGACATTTCATATTTTCCTAATGTCTTTCTCATGACAGAGTGTTTGATCCTAACTTGAAAGGTTTGGAAAACAACGGTACCAAAACTGTCCTATCGTATTCAACGACGAAGTTTTTTTTTTCTTTTCTTTTTTTCCTTTTTTTATTTAAGAAAATAGTACTGAGATATTTTGATTCGTCCCCAGTTTAAAAACAAAAACAAAAAATTACTTACGTATATCTTTCTCGGTTATCAATGGTGGGTGGTTATACAGATACTGGGTTCGGAATGTGCTGACTGGTTGTTTGGGATCACATAACCGACTGTACACACGCCAGAGGTTGGAACTCTGGAAAAGCGATGTTGATTATTTTGTGGGGGAGAGGTTCTATAGTAGGTGTATTTTGTGCCAATTAATTTTCGAACAATATTACAGACAAGAACAGAGATCGAGTGTATGTGCAGCATATATGCTCATATTGGGTACCGGAATATATCAAGAAGTGTCCGGCTCGGAGCTTTTAGGTGCCATATAATGGTTTCGCCTCATATTATTCCAAATATTAATAGTGTTTCAATTTCATTCATTTCGGTTTTTTCTTATTTATATATATTTTTTTATTTTTTATTTATTTATTTATTTATTTATTTATCTATTTTCTATTTTTTTTTTTTTCTTTTCCTTTTTTTTTTCTTTTTGCTTCTATTGTCGATTCCTTAATAACTTATCTTATCATCTTAACATGATATTTAAAAACGCAGTTTGATTTAGGAAATTGAATGGACCGCTTTTTCCAAAACGCACATCGAGTGTTGACGTGTTCTCATAAAAACACTGATATGAAAATAAAACTCAGCAGTCAATTAACTCACATCTATTGACCAAAAATAGATATCTGTAGCTATCGATATAACAGCATATCCATACCTGGTAAATTTTCCGTTTCAATCTTCTCTCCTCCTGTTGAAAGTCACTTCTTATGGGAACTTGTTGTATCCCGGGGGTGCCGAAAATCATCCTCTCCGCAATAGCAACATGTTCATTGTCAGTGTCACGTGACGTCGATATGAGTGTGACGTAACAAAGGACGTAAAGAAAGCACAGAAAAACGATTTTTCCATCTCATCAGAATTTTTTTTTATTATTTATTTATCTGCTCTAAAAATTTGAAGACATTTTAAAAACATTAAAGTGCGTCAAAGGCAAACGTAAACGTTTCATGGTCAACATATCTAAAGTATATATATATAAGTATATAATTGTAAAAAAGAATATAAGTATATTGTTCCAAAGGCATGCGCAATGTTTTGAAAAAGGTGAGGGGACTACGGGTTGTCTAAATTAAGATAGGCAATTGTGTTTTCCCATCAAAATTTAGTTTCCCATGGGAATATTTTTTCTCCAATGAGAATTTTCCCCAAAATGTGAACTTCCTATGGGAGAAAATATTCCGATTGGAAAATTATTAAGGAAGAGAAAAGATTCCCAACAAGCATTCAATGCAACGACTACAGCAATATACAAAGAAAAATGATTGAAGACGGAGCCCGCTTAGGACGGCCAACAACTAGAATGATAGAGGAGTGTATGGCTATCTGAACAGGACTTTCATTTGATCAGAAATCTGAGGACCCCTGCGTGTACACCAGACTTTTTACATTGAAGACTCTCGGCTGTAAGGTTACAATACACACAAAATAGTTCGTAGAATGAATCCATTTAACATTCAAATACCACTACGCGTAAATTAATGCTTGTAAAGTGTGAGTAAGCATAAAATCTGGTTGACGTTGCGTTATTCGAGGAACTGACAAACTTTCACAAATTATTAGATATGCCCGTCATGAAATGTTATCCTCATAGTTTGTTAGAGTACAATTTTACATAAATTCCGCTTCAAGGAGAAATCCCTGCTAGTCTAAATCTTCAGTTTTCAGTGGTCTTTCAATATGCACATACATGTACAACCTGAAACTTGAACCATGATGCGCTCTCATTAAATTTGTATATTTTTAAAGTAGTTCTGATATTCAAGTCCGATATGATTTGACAGCTAGTTGTTCTTTAAAGTGTTGTTTAAAAGTTTATCCAAATGTTACCATTTGTCCCAATATTTACTTTTAAGAATCTCAAGTCTTACTTTTTAGTTACAAATGTATATCTAGTTTGATCAGCTTAGTTAACTGTATGATATTTTCTTAAAGTAGTTTTCTTATTCAAATATAAGATAATTTTTACCATATCTCCTCTTCTTTGATGATTCGCCAAGCTCTATACACTATCAAGGCTAAAGTGGCAAATACAGTAGACTTCAACAAGGAAGCTCAAAGGGTAACGTAACATCCCCTGACAGCATGAATATCCATAAATGTTATTACATGTATATTCTATTTATCATCAATTATACTCACAATTTCCTGAAATGCCATGACCTTGAAAATCAATAAATTCATTCAATAACAATGACCAAGTCTGTATTATACATCTTTTAAAGTGTTTAGATCATAAATTTGATCAATGACCTTGACCTTTGAAATCGAAAGGATTATTTCTTACATAATACATCAATACCAAGTTTGATGAAGATGTTTAGAAATAGGTTAGGTTACATATAAGAGAGGGTAACCCAGACATCCACACTTCCACTTATACATGAGCTGCAGCTTTACTCTCTGACAGAACACATGGACTCGATGTGCTTTTTGCATATACTCCGGGTGAGAACTGTTTAGACCTGTGCTTTTCCAACTCCCTATGCAGCAAACAAGTATTACATACAGGTCTTTATAATGTAAGTATTGACTGTTTCTTTAAAGTGTATGAATCACAATGGTCACATTGTACAGAAATTCAGACTACATTTGGTAGGTATTACTAGACATTAGACAACAAAATTGTAATAGTTGATGATTTTATTTGAATTTCAATAACGAAGTTTCAAATCAATTTACAGATTTATAAAATCATATCACAGACAAGTAGGAACAAATTAGAAACATATATAGACATTCTATTGTCTAAACAATCAAATTCAAAACAAAATATACAAATAATGAAGAGTTCACAGTAAAATCTAATAAATAAATTTCTAAATCTTATTTCAATCAGTTTAACAATAATAAAAATTTTCTTACTTTTTTTTTCAAAATCTATCATCCCATGTCATATAATGGGATATTTCTGCATCCAATACATTATAGTACTACTGGATAATAACACGCTCTGACAAATATTGCAACTGACAGAACTTGGAAACTATTTTATTGGACCTTGTTTTGAAATATGTCTTTTTTGAGTTTCTCAGCAATATAAAAGCAACATTTTTCCAAAGAAACTTGGCAATTACTGAAAAAAATACATGTAGTAACCATTCTGGACCTAAATGTAACATCAGTAAAGTACTTTACGGGTATGTCAATGCAGGTGTACATATCTGATAATTTTGTGCACTTACAAGACTAACAAATAGATGTATAAACTAATATCCCAATAAATAGTTTATTATAATGAAACAAAAGCACAGATTTTTGAGTAAGTTTAAGGCACACACTACCAACCCTGCAGAGGTATAAATGTGTATAATGAATTTATTTGACGTTTCCAGCACAAATTTAAAAGAATACAAATTATAGAGAAAAGTACTCAAACACTTTGGCAATAAAATTTAAGAAAATTAGCACTCAATGGCAGTAAAATATAATGTATTGTTATAATAATCTCTACTCTGTGAATAGGGTACAAAGTAGAATTTAATATGGTAAGTTTGACACAAAAAAATATCCATCATCGGAAATAAAATGCACAACCAAAAATAAGACGGAAAATTTTAAAATTCAAATCTAATTGAAGGACGGATATATCAGCCTCAAAAAAGGCTTTGATCACAGATGTTTGACTTTTTAAAATCACTGAAGCAATATATATAAATATTGGATAACTTGAGGTTAACGAGCATTATGCCTTGATCATGGAGGATTGCCTAATAGGTGGAATAACTGGGGAGGGACCTGAGGCAGCGTCCCTAGACTGTCTGATGGGAGGTAACTCTGACGTGGACCTCCTTTCAGCCCTTTGCTGTTGCTTTGCTTCCTCCTCTTGTTGATTCTGTATGGCCTGCCAGGCTATTTTACGTGCTGTTGTTCCGTCCATTTGGGTTTCTAAGAACTCGGAAATTTTAGCTAATGCAGTGTTCATTTCTGCCTGTAGCTCTAATACTTTATTGCTGTTATCGTCCGACTCGTTTTCCATACGACCTAGTTCTGATTTATTATACATCCCTCTGTACTTGAAGTATTCTAACATGGCTCCATGCATCCTTTTCTGTAGGGATTTCAACTGAAAGAATTTGGAGAGGTCATTAAGATACAAGTACAATCAGGAAAATAAACACGTAAAAACACAATTTATTTTCTAAGCTTGAGTGAAAAAGAAAGTTGCAGCCAGGGCTGAAAATGTTAATACCTAGTCAAGCTTCCAAAGATTATTCATTTTTAACTGCCACAAAGATACTGTTAATTGGTTATTATTCGTCAGATACCAATTTTTGTCATTTTCGTCAGTGCCTTCCTTGGCGAAATTAGGTATCGACGAATATAAATACTCCTGACAAAAAATAAATAGTGGTAAGGAAAAATTGAATCAGTCTCTTTGTAAACTTAGATATAAACCGGGAGCACTGCGGAGGAGGGAGGAAGAAGTTGAAGGTTCCGAGTTTTAAGATATTAATTGTTAAATAGTGTTATTACGACACGCAAATGGCAAATCAATGAAAACTGAATGTGAACACATAAAATGTACTTCTAATTACTAAATGATATGTTTTCACAGCAAAGTAGGTAATATACCTGTCTCTAAACTTTTGTTTACCAATAATTGTTAAACAAACAATGAAAATAAAACACACATACGACAGATTTGACAATCTAAATGTTAAGTTGGCATTTGGACAGTCGAATTTACATTTTAGGGACCCTTGGATGACGAATTTACGTACTGACGAAATTGTCATTTTTAACGAATTGAAGAAAATTGGTACTGACAAAAATAAAGCAATTTACAGTAGTACCATCATATTTTGAATTTGTAGGACATTTTATTTTGTCTTTTTAATGTAAAGAATTCTTTTCTATTTGGAATGGTACCTAACATAAACTAATTGTGACGTCATCAAATCCTATCATACCTGTCAACTTTGAAATCTCAAAAAGAGGGAGATCTCCCTCCTTGGCACTTGAAAAAGAGGGAGATTGCGAACAAGCTCATTTTCCTACATCAAGACATTTTGCACAAAACCAATTTTCAAATAATTTAATTGTGCTGACATTTCAGTGCAATAACATTTATAAACAATGAAATATGTATCAATAATTTATTGCATTCTATACATCTTTTCTTGCATTTTGTTACGCAATTTCTCATGAAATGCTCTGAATGTCGCTATCTAGAGTTATTCTTCTTTGGTAAATATGCCAGAAGAGGGAGAAAGAGGAAGATTGGGCAAAAAAGAAGTAGATTTCAAGGGAGAAATGCCAAGGAGGGAGATGGAGTCAAAAAAAGGGAGTCTCCCATCAAAAGAAGGAGTCTCCCTCCAAAAGAGGGAGAGTTTACAGGTATGTTCTATGGAAACATGCTTAAAATTCTGGAACAAAATGCTTCAAATATGACCTTTCTATAGGAATGTCATTATTATGCATTTCCATCAGATATCATCCCAATGGGAAGTCACTCTATAAATCTTACCTGTCTGCTATCTTTAATTGCATTTTCCAGTTTGACCCTAGCATCAAAGTTGTTCAGGAGTTTGTCTTTCAGTACCAGGTATTCATTCTGAAGCTGTCTGTATTTAGAGGCTAGTTCTTTGTTGATCTGTAATTTCCTTGTCTTCTGTACCTGAATAAATAAAACAATTACACATTGAGAAAAAAAAAACCCCAAAAATTAAGGACACACACAAAAACATGTTCTTCTGAGAAATATTCTACATCTACAGACGTAGGTTTTTACTCTTGATGACCAAAGCAGCAACACAAAGATGTTAAGGACAATTTACACTATATGACTTGAAATTTTCTTCCTATTATTTCCATAGAACTGCCCAGTGAATATTCAAATTCTCCTTCATAGTTTTCAGCTAGAACTCGGCTCATTTATACCTTTTAGGCCATAACCGTAACTGTATGCATTATATTGAATAAAACTACAAGGAAAAACTATCTGGCCATGATTAATTGACCCTTCCGATTGCGGGAAAAAAATGCAAAATTTTGTGACGTCACCATGCTTTTACCTAGGACAAACAAGCTTCGAACCTCGGAATTCGAAATTGCATTGTGACGTCATGGAATTTCTCAAATTTTTCCCACGTTCCGAAGGGTCAGTTGTCAAGGGAAACCTGGCATCACAGTTATATGTCAGGGCTCAGTAGCATATTTGACTATTTAATGTGACTAAGGGAATTGCCACACAACAAACCCTAGCTATATGTAGGTAGCTATTATTTCGTCACCTCTGTTTTGATATATTTATGATCTATCACTTACCTCTGTCTCTGCTAGGAATCTGGTCCTTGTTTCCTTGAATTTACGATGCTCAGCTTCATTATCTTTTATCCGACCTAAAAGAGATACAACACTTGTAAAAATCAGGAAGTTTACAGTACACTGAATTTCTTGAGAAAAGGACATTTTTAAATCTTTTCAAAGTTAAACAAAGCTAGCCTGTCTTAATCATTTCTTCATGTCCTTTATATGAATGTACAAATATAGGAAATAATTTAAATCATGATAAATTTTACAAGTACTTATTTCAATGGAGTTTTTAATTTTTAAAATAAATGCATTTTGATAGATCTAGGAAATATATAATCTAATTCATGGTTACAATTATGTCAAATTTGATGTTTTTTACTATTACTGCTCAAATGATTAGCCCTTACATAAATACAAACACAATATTTAGTGTATTCTAAACAACACATCTACATGAAAATTTGACATATCTCTATGAAGATTCTTACCGAGCACTTGGTTATAAGTTACACGTATTCCATCTTCTATTCTTTGTGCCGCCTGTAGCTGCAAGTTCAACTCTTCTAAAACTTCACTGAAAATTAGATTCACATACATGTAAGTGTACATACATGTAATCTCATGAGATTTTGATATGCTGACTAGAATGTTTACACTGTACATCTAGTATCAAATAAAATAAGAAGGTAGTTGCCATTTCTAAGATGAAATTTCAAGCGCATCAAATTGCTATAGAACTGGAGTCCAGAATGACCTTAGGGCAATATCAATTTGATAGACCTTAATTTCATGAATAAGTTCACAAAAATTGACTGTCTATGGTAATTCAAAGTTTTCTCCACTCAATGTGATCAAAGATGTCATATTGCTGCATCAACAATTGAATTTGGTGAGTCATGAAAAAATATAAAAGTGAATCATATCAAAACATCCAATAGAGACTTTTTAAGTTATCGTATATACAATGTAATCATACAAAGTACTGGAAAATAGATAGAAGGGACGTACTCTAAATCTGCTATGGCTTTCTCCGTTGTCTTTGTGAGACGATCCATTGTTCCTTGTTCTCTATCCATATCATCCATTTGTTTGTTCATCAGGTCAGTTTTCCATTCCATATGGTCAAGCCTTTTGTCTAAATTCAACACATCTGTCTATAAAGCAAAGAAGAAAATCAAACCAATAGTTCATGATTCAGTCTTCACATTAATACATACAGTACAAACCATTGTTTATGTAATACTTCTTTACACCTCAGAATTACACTTGACCTTACACATAAAAATACACAACAGATACGTAATTCTGTCAAAATGATATATACATGTATATGTACATACACTTTTTTATGTTGAACAATCAAATTGTAGGCACAGATATTTTAACTGGAATTCATAAATGTATAATGATACAAAATTTCAACTCTTTGAAAAATATCAGTACAATTTAGATATAGCTATACTCTGCCATATCTTCATATTTGCTGTATTTTGTAGTATGGACTCTTTCTTCCCAAAATACAGTCAAACCTGCCCGTGCGGTCACTCGTTTTCTACAGTCACTCCCTGTAACCGGTTACTTCATACTCCCCCCAACACGATTTGCCATATAAAAGTACCTATATCAATGGCCACTCTCGAAACGCAGCCAGTGGTCAACAAAATTCTGACCGAAATTGCTTCCTAGACTGTTTTCAGAGGCCATTTTAGCAGAACAAGTAAATATGTGTGTTTGAATAATGAATATTTACTAGTAGAAATGCTAATTTTATTGCATTAATTACACGGATATGCATAAATCATTAACTTATTGCTTTATTTGTTCAATAATAGATCCAAAATACACCATTCTTGCACCTTAGACAGTATGATTAGTATGGTTCCCTATATCGTTAACCTGGAATGAAAAGCCACCTGTCTTAAGCAGCCATGTTTGGTTTTTCCCAAATCTGACCGTCTATAACAGGTTTGACTGTACTCATACCTTAAGATGAGAATGATGTGGATTTATTTCATCTAGTTGTTCATCAAAGTTCTTCCTGGATTCTTCTTCTTGTTTTCGAGTTTCATCTAACTGACCACGTAACTTGTCTTTTTGCTGGAAAAATTGGAGAAAGTTATGAAATAATTAAAAATTACAAACTTCAAATCTTTCAAGTTAAGTAAAATTTTCTTCAGAGACTTCTTACAATACCATCGTATAAATCCACTGATAGGAACTCACTTCAGATTTTTTCTATAGCAGGACCTAAATTTACTTTTGCAATTGATCTTAAATAATACCTTCTTCTTTTCATTCTTGGCTGACCGGAGCCTTTCTACTTTGGTCTCTACATCTTTTACAACATTGACGACGTCATCAGCTACTTTCTTAGCCTGAAAACAAAATTTGTTATTTTACTTGACCATTCTCTTTACCAATTCAAGAATTATATGATTACAAGATACAAGATACATGTATATAGGTAGTTGATTTAATTTATCTTACAATGCAAAGAAGTTCAAGTCCTCTATGGAGGTGGCAAGTACATCATGATATATATGGTAATTTATTTTACTCTCTGTTATGTTTTGAAATATTTTTTTTTCTAATTCATACAGATCTTATTTTTTGCTTAAAACATTTTAGAGTATTAATTAACAATTTTCTATTTTTTTCTAGTAATATTTTTGGAATGAGCTTTCATCAAAAGAGGACAAATTTCAGAAAAGTCCTCTAACGATAAAAATGTAGTGATCTGTGATCTGTACATGTCAAAAAAGAAATGACTTACCTTTTCATTCTTGACCTGGTTATCTGTTCTATACTTGGACAGATCAGTAGAGTCACTTTTAATCCTGGCCACAAGAACTGTACGTGTGTGTACTTCATCCTTTACTTGCCGCCTTAGAGTATCAGCAGTGGCCTAGAAAACAACACAATTACATTATTCATGAAATATCATTAAATAATTGTTTGTTTTATTTATCTAACATTTGGTTCTAGTTATGGATCAGGATTGAACACTGAGATTTAGTGGTCTACTTAATTTTTTCGTCAAATAGTTTATCTCATATGATTTAGAATAATTACAGATAAGAAAATGGCAGATCAATCTTACATCTTCAAAATTGATAACGGCAAAGTTCATGAAAAGATAGAGGGGTGGGAAATGATAGGGAAATCAAACTTCCTCAACATACATGTACACATGCACATGAATAATATACATCAGGGCTCTCACACCCATTTGGGGGACTGGGGCCAGGCCTATGGAATTGGGAAGATAGCGGCGTTTTTTTTTTTTAATGGGAAAAATATAAATAGATTTGGATGCCTTTTCACTCAATATTTGGCATTTTGAACCTTTCTTTTCGGAATTTTCCAAGAGGTTTCTACATGTAATTGGAAAAAAATTATCAATAAATTGGGAAAAAAGATACTATTTTGCATTGGGAATGGGGGAGAATATTGGCCCCAAATCAGGCCGATTGAGAGTCCTGTACATGTAACATATGATACCTTAAGACTTTCTTCCATCCTGAATGCCTTCTCCTCCTCAGCATGTAGCTGTTCTCTGATGGTCTGATTGATCGTCTGTACTTTGTTATACTCCTCCATTGTTACCTGCATCTGCTGTGCCAGTTTTACCATCTCTTTCTGAATACGAGCAATGTTCTTCTCGTCCGCCACTTTTTGACGTTGACTGAAAACAAATAATACTTCATCTAAATTTTGTTTATCATTTCTATAGGAATTAGAAGTTACGACACTTTACTTTATCAAAATCTGGTGTGCTATCAGTAACCTCCACACTCAGAAATCACGCTTCACAATGAGGTATCAAGTACGCGGTTAAATGTATATTTCTTAATGGAGACTTCCTGATACCTAATGGATTTTGTAAACATCATCATGGTGAAAAAGATTGATGAAAATCAGATAATATTGCAAACTGAAAATCTTATTTATGAACTAACCAATCAGAAATTTTATCTTATTTACGAACTAACCAATCAGAATTTTTTTCTCATTTATGAACTAACCAATCAGAAAATTTATTTTATTTATGCGCTAACCAATCAGAAATTTTATCTTATTTATGAACTAACCAATCAGAAATTTTATCATAGTAATCTTGAACTTCCATTTCTGCTTCCTGGTTCTTCAGTAATATGGTACGTAGCTTACTATCCTTATGTTTCACTTTGTTCTCTAAATCTTTTATCCTGGCATCATTTTTCCTTTTCTAAAAAAATAAAATGAAATAGAAAACAATAAATTTATTATTACATGTACATGCATCAAATACATGCAAGATGAAAAATCATACAGAAATCTAATCTTGATGAATATAAAGAAGAATATATATAACTTATTCAATTTTCATTGGTAAGCAAACTCAATATACTTAAAAGAAGATATTCAAACATTTTAATCCAGTTGTGTACTTTGAGAAGAAATATATTCATAAATACAAACCTTTACATCAAGCTCTTGTTGAAGTTGTATGTTTTCATTTTCCAAACGGTTATGCTCAAATTCTGCCTCCGTTATTTTTCCTTGCAAGTCCCTGACCTACAAAATTAAAAGAAAACATTCATTAACTTCTTCACTGGTTCAAGTTAAACTTAACAATAATTCGACAGGCAGATGAGATTTCATGTACTTGTACTTTTATGAAAAGGAAAAACGAAAAAAATAATTACCTTTTTGGCCTGCATTTCCTCTGCCACTTTAGCGTTCTCATTTTTCACCTCCAGAACTTGTAATTCCTGTTCATTGTCCTTAAGTTGTTGTTTAATGTCATTCAGTTGATGAATGTAAGCATTATATGTCATTTTGGCTTGAGATAGTTCTTCACTAAAGGAAAAAATTAAAGACTTTTGTTAATCTCTAAGATTCACAACAGTTAAAAGAAATTACATTACAAATTTAAAATTTTAAAGAATGCAAAGGGGTAGGGCCACGAAGCCCGATATTGGCCCTAATTTTGATAGATTTTGAACATTGTACTTCATATAATTTTTAACTGTTATTTGACATTTTGAAACGTTCTCTACTGAATCACCAATCTACTTTTTGTAAACATTGCTTTAATCAACACCTTTTAGCCCTTTGAAAACACCAAAATAGGTCAAATTCGGCGAAATTGATGCAAAAACTCAATATTTCTATTAAATTAGCAATGGCCGCATGCATCAACTATGATGGAAAATTCATATGTGAAAGATTATCATTATATCCTTTTGTCACAAACGTTTTATCTCAGTTAACGCATGCGGCCACATTGAATTCTACGACAAAAGACAAAATTCCCAGCAAATTTCGCCATATTTTGTCAATAACGTCAAAATGACGTCACTTCATGACGTCATTATAGTTAAATGACACATTGTTTGGTGATATTATTCTTTTCATGAAAAGCAGTAAGCATTCGTGTATTTTCTTCAGAGATATCAAGTATTCCTCATGAAATTTATTTTAAGAGAAAAATCAAGGGTTGATTTAGGGGTCTCGTGGCCCTACCCCTTTCTCTGTTTTGGCCAAACACTTTACGCAAAAACCAGCAAGAACATAGATATTGAATTTTCAGATACTATCAATCATTGCTATGCAAATTATTTATACAAAATATTTCACCTTATAGCACTAAGAACATCTCTGACAGTATCTAATTCTCTTTTAATATGACCCCTTTCTGTTTGAGCTTTTATTTCTGCTTCATTTGATTTGGCTTTAGTTTTTTCTGCTCTCTGCTTTGTATTATTAAGCTCTGTTGACGTCTGAAAAATAAGCAAAAGAAAGCTTAATTTCAAATGTACAATAATAACAACTGCAGAAAAAAGACACAATGAGTTGACTTATAAGCGGATATTACTATGAAAAGTTGGAATAATTTTTTTTTTAATTTCATTTTAAGCTTTGATGAAAAACATGTGACTTTTTTGTCATACATGTATGTATCTTGTATCACTGCAATGTGTTCTGAATCTCTTCTGTAGTTACATGTATTCTCTCAATCAGTATACTCTAGCAGATAAATTTTAAATATTCAGTAACAAAATGGATCAATTTTATTTTTATTTATATAAAGATAACATAAATTTAGCTAATAAAACAGTGCATTTTTAAATTTTTTGCATTATGGAAAGAAAAATACTAACTCAGTTAACATGTACTATATGTCAGTAGTTTGTGGAATTTATTATCTACATTTGTATCTATGAAAAACAGACAAAGTGGGTACTGTGTATGGCTGTAGCTGTTGGTACAGTACTGGTATCGTGTTTGGATTTTTTTTTTCGACATGTCTAATTGACCCTTCCGAGCGCGGGAAAAATTTGAGAGTCACAATGCAATTTCGATGTTTGACCGAGGTTCGAAGCTTGTTCGTCCGAGGTAAAAGTATTGTGACGTCACAAAATTTAGCATTTTTTTCCCGCAATTGGAAGGGTAAATTCTTCATAAAAACTCACATCTGTCTGAGCATTTTTGATTTTTTCCATGGCAAGCTTCTCCAGTTCTAACTTCTCCTCCACTAGAGGTCTGAAAATGAATTTTGAAAACATTAAAATGGTATTCTCTACAAAATTTTCATTATAATAGACCTTTTCATAGAACACATAGATCATTTTTTATTTTTCATACAACATTTTCCTCCATTGCTTGTAATTTATAAACCTTAAAGCAATGCTTTCTGTTTTTCTTTATATTGATGAATTCATTTTAAAAATGTCTACAAAACTAGACTTACATGTGTTTCTTAACAAAGGCAATATCATCTTTGAGCTGCCTGTTGAATTTTTCGGCAATACTTGTTTTATTTTCTATCCTCTTTTCATTTCTGCCGGCATACGATACATGCCATTGAAGCTCGTTCAAATCCATTATACACGCCTCGTGTTCTGTAAAGATTGTGAATTTTAATTTTGAATAGTATACATCCTCTCCTTTCTTTCATGTATATACATGTAAGTTATTTTCTTTTTCTACATAAAGATATAAGATAGAATTGCTATTTTGTTCAACATCTTTACTCTGTAAAATCATATTACATTCCTATACTTCTTTAGTTGTAATTATGATTTTCCAGGATAGATATTTAGCCATGTAATGTAAGGACGATATTGACTGGCTGTTGTCATTACAGTTACATATTATTAAATTTAAGGAAAACCCTACATTAGTACAAGAGAGAACTTCGTTCCTCCATAAATGAAATCATGTATCATATCTTAAAGAATTTTCTCCGAATAATTAATTTAGTAAAAGTTTTATCCTTTTGAATATTTTAAGGGGACAATCTTTTCAAACTAATACATGAAAATTATCTGCATACAATAATCATACCTCTTTGTACGATGGACGGTAATTCCCGCATCCTCTTTAGACAGAGATTGTCTATCCTATCATTTAACCTAACCACTCGTTCCTTCTCCTTTCTCAGGTTACTTTCAGTTTCCATGCGGTCGTTTTCAAGCCTGGCCATCAAAGTGATAACTTCATCTATTACATCCTCTGCTCCTAGATATGGTATTTCTAACTGTTCCTTTGGAGCTTCATCTGCAATGAAATACCCATATTTAATCAATACGGAATGGCTGAATTTCTTGTTTATTTTAAAGTCTAATTGACTATATGTGCTCTGTCAGGATGAGCCATATTGCATTTTATTTATTGCTGGCTAACAAAAACAGTACAAATCAATATCACATGTAGACAAACAGTATAGAAAACTTGAGGTAAATTATATCTTAATATGTGTATAAAGTTCATAAATCAATAAAGACTGTATGCGGGTGTATTTTCAGGGATTTTTCAAGTCCGTTTTTGGGTCCGATTATCGGACCCATTTCCAACGCCAAAATGGCCTGTATTTTCCCAATTTATGGTTGAAAATTCCCAATTTGAACCTCATGATTTTTATGCCCCCGGAATCAAAAATTCAGGGGCATATAGTTTTTGGCCTGTCCGTCTGTTTGTCTGTCTGTCTGTTTGTCCGAAAAACTTTAACATTGGACATAACTTTTGAATGGGAAGTGATAGGGCTTTCATATTTCACATGTGTATTCCTTGTGACAAGACCTTTCCATTGATACCAAAAGTTTTGACCTTGTGACCTTGACCTTGACCTTTTACCTACTTTTACAAAACTTTAACATTTGGCAAACTTTTGAATGGGAAGTGATAGGGCTTTCATATTTCACATGTGTATTCCTTGTGACAAGGCCTTTCCATTGATACCAGAAGTTTTGACCTTGTTACCTTGACCTTGACCTTTGACCTACTTTTCAAAAAACTTTAACATTGGGCATAACTTTTTAATGGTAAGTGATAGGGCTTTCATATTTCACATGTGTATTCATTGTGACAAGACCTTTCCATTGATACCAATTTTTTTACCACTTGACCTTGACCTTTGACCTTTTAACCCTGTGACCCTGACCTTAACCTTTCACATACATGTACTTAACAGAAAATAGTGTTTATACTAACAAAGATGCCACCGGGGGCATTCGTGTTTCACAAACACAGGCTTTATTTTGAAGTGTTCTTCAGTAAAGAGCAAAATAATGACGACTGAAATACATTGCAGAAATACGACATTGACGATCTATGTGTATACTGGTCAGAAATCTTATATCCGATTTAGGTTTACGTTTTAATCATCAAATCGTATCTCCAGTATTGGGAACCCATGACCATGTCGTCTTACAACAGCAAATTTGATACCAAAAAACGACAAAAGGGAGTACATCAGAGATACGTTCTTCAAAATAAAATTTTGGATAGTGACTATAAAAGAAACAACAGAAAGTAGTTCATGTTCAGTAACAGAATAGGGTGACTCGGACAATGGGAATGTCCCCGTCAAACACTGACTATGAATCTGAATCCTGATTGATCATGATCATTAAAGTAGCCCCTCTGACTCTGAACAGATGCCTGTTCCTGATCCTAGAAGATTATCATTATGTCCTTTGAAGTACAATCTAAAGCATAGATGGTTTTACTAGTACTTTGTTTATTTTATTGAAGACACTTTAAATAAGAAGGAGTTATATCTCTGTGTAAGGATTTATTCCATTAAGAATGAAATTAAACTGTTGGAAATTCCCAATTTATTAAAACGCCGTGATTTTTCCCAATTTTCCCGGACCCTGGACCCAAAGTAAAATACCCTGAAAAATCCCTGATTTTATTAACTACCCATTTATTTTTTTCACATAACTGCGTGACTAGCATTTTGTGGATTTCAAGTACCAACTCTAATTATGTCACAATTAAAAAGTGATTGTCCTTGACATCATATTGCAGGAAAAGTACTTATTTTGCTATCCAAAACAACTGGACCCCAGTTACGCGAAAAAGGCTTATTGCACAACTAAGGTAGATAATTAGCAATAGAAATTCAATGCATTTTCTCTATTAAGTTTTTAATTTTATCAACATTCATACCAATCCCTGGGTTGGTTGAACTGCGCATACATATTTCATCACAGCTTCGTTTTTTTTTAAAGAAAATAATGAACTTGCAAGAAACATTCCAAAGTATTCATAACATAATACAAAGGTGGAAATAATTTTTTTGAGAGAAACTCTTATAACAACTTTACCTGTGCTTGCACCAATGCCTTTAACAGACAGCGTTGTTCTGTTACTAGCCGCTGATGACATTGTCATTTTAGATCTGGCACTAGAGGCTTTACTCTCTCTATCTTTCTCCTCTGACCTATTAAATCGTAACTGTTTCCGACTGCCAACTGTCAAAGAATAAGAAGTCTTTCCATAGTGCTTTAAGTGTGATGTTTTTGAAAACTCATGAATTAAACTTCGTTAGTTTGAATGCGATTTTATCTTATCTAATGGATGATTATGATATTTTATGTTAGTTAGAAAAGAATATTACAAAAGAGTTCTTGTGAAACCATATGATTGCAAAAATTCAGTTCAATTCAATTTTCAGATTATAATTTACAAGACTTTTAGAATGAAATAAACTTTGTCTGAATGTTCATCTGAATGAGTACTGTAACATTAACTTTATTAAGGAAATTAAAAAAAAAAATCAGTTGAATTATACATTCCAATTTTACATGTATATTCCTGCTGGTAAATAATTTCTTATGATTTTCGCCAGTGTTTTTTCTCACTATTGGGGGAAGGGGGTCAGGACGATTACGTGGGGGAAAATATGCGTGTGAACTACTCAAAAGGGGATTTTTTTTTAATAAATCAAGATTCTTTCAAAAACTGTAATAGATAACATCAATATTACTGGAATGGCTTTAAGTACAAACAGATAAATTAAAGGAATCTGTATACATGTATATAATTAATATATTCTACTATTTTGATTCTGATTTTGTTGAATTTTTTACATTTATTTTATTTTAAATATTTTTTCACCAAAGAAAAACTCTTTCATATGGGGGGAAATTTCTCTGACAGGAGGGGAAATATATATACTCCAGGGAGGGAGGAATGGGGCCGAATATTGCTGTTTTTTGGGGGAAAAAAACGCTGTTCGTGCAATGACACTGAACAAAGAGCAGATAGCATACATTTGTACTACATGACTGAAGTGCGCTCCTTACCAGGCCTTACGGAACCAGCTTGACTTCTCCTCTCCTCTTCCATCTCTTTGAACCACTCCTCTATGATGTTCTGTATTAATTCCAGATGAGACACGGCTTTCTTCACACATGGCGATGTATTTGTTGTGAGCTCACAGCTTTTCCTCCTAAATATTTGAGGAATCTTAGGCCAGTCAGTTGGAAGAGGATAAACTTTATCTGGAAAAGTTCCATCAAACTTAGAGAATTATATTAAGATCATCAAACTTTAACACCATGAAATGAAGGTAAACATTATGTGTTTACATGCAACATGACTTTGTGAAACAATGATGACTGCCATTATGACTGTGAAGTTTTAAAATAGATCATTTTCATATCACTACTAGACTTGCATTTTAGACACATCAGACACGAGGTCATAACTTTTGACGTTATTTCTTACTGTGATGTTATAAATCTGCTACCACGTCACAGTTAAGATTTATGTCAACTGTTATGATGTCGGGTCTTTATAGCATTCGTAAAATGTACATCTGCTGTGGTAATGTGAAAATCGTCTATCGGTTCTGTTAATCTGATTGAATATTTTAGATTGCATGAAAGGCATTTTTATCTTGTCACGTTTTGAATATGCTAGCCATATAATCTATGCAAAACTTATTATGAATACATGTACCCGGTACATATTAATTGAATAGTACCAGTAGTATGGTGTTTGTCATACTTACCCTGAATTTCTTCAATTAAACCTTCATCTTCAACATCATTCTGTTCTTCTTCAGTCCCTGAGCTAACAAATGAGGCTGAAATATATAATAAGACATTATGCTACTTTCACATTAAAAACATGTCGGCATAATCCTGCTTTCAGTATCAGAAATCATGTACATCAAATACATGTACATGTAATAATCAAACAGAAAATATATCCATTTTTTTTTTCCTTAACACAACAAGTTAATAATGATTGTGCTTTTGTTTCATATTATCAAAATGAAAAAGAAATCATGTTTTTTATTTCTCTTAAAATTAAAAGACATACCTTGCTTTCCATTTTTAGATTCCTGTCCAGTAACTAATGTTACATCCTGACTTTTACGAGTGAAGAGAGTTGATTCATCTTCATCCTCCACCTCCTGTACTCTCACAACCTTAGACGCCATTATCTGTCCGTCTTACTTCCAGCGTACTGTTTATTAGTGAGAAAAATTGTTACAGAGAATCTATTCGTAAAATCAATGAAAATAATAAAAAACATGATTATTTAAGAAGTACTACCTGTGAAGCTGCATGAACATTAAATGCACTAAATTGAACCATGGTTTTTTTTAGGGGGGGGGGGGGGTTGGGGGGGGTTAAGAATATCAAATTATTCAACTAAAATTTAGGTTTTGAGTTTACACTGACTTTATAATTCTAGGTACATAGTATCTCTTTTGAACAATTTTAAATGTGAACAACATGAATAGCTTCATGTATCTAACATTATTATTTATTTTATTTACTTATCTGATATATCTATCTCCTCAACAGGTCTTAGTGTCAGCTTTCATTTGTTTTTAAAACCATTGATTTCTATCATATGGGGTATGGGGTTGTTGTCACAGCAATTTCACAGGAAGACTAATTCCAAATATGAATGATTCTTTTAATATGGTATAATATTGAGCAACATGAACAAAAATGTATGTTATATGACATGTCAGTAGTTGGCGATGAAAACAATAACATCATGGAATGCCCTTCACTTGAAAATGATAGAAAAAATCATATTCCAAAATATATTTATCGTAGACACAACACCATTAAGTTTCATTCCCTTTTAAACTCGATCCAAACGCATATCTATATTAAAAGGACCATGCTAATTTCTTAGAATTATAAATGAAACTGTCAGTCCTCTAATGTAATCTTTTGATCTGTCTTTTTACACACTTTATCTCCAAATATTTCTGTATTTATTTCATTAAAAAAAATGCAATGATCGCTGTGCGATATAAGTCCCCTATCGGCGGCATAAATTTATGACTTGCATCTCTGTTCATCAGTTCATCTTCTGCAGCAACAGCCAAGAAAAGTCTGGGAAACTGAATTCACGAAATTTGCTAAGTCCAAGGGCCATAACTCTTATGAAAATTAGTCAATCTAAATTAAACTCAAATCTGCATTACACTATAATGTATTCACATACAAAAAATCAGCTCATTATCTGCAATAACAGGCATGAAAAAGTCCAGAAAACTGAAATTTTCATGAAATTTGTTAAGTCCAAGGGTCATAACTCTTGTAAAAATAGGTCAATAGAAATCAAACTCAAACTTGGTCTGTATCACACTGAGATGTATTCCTTTACCAAAAATCAGTGCATTATTTGCAACAGAACTAAAGAAAAGTCCGTAAAACTGAAATTTTCATAAAATTTGCTGAGTCCAAGGGCCATAACTCTTGTAAAATTAGGTCAATCGAAAGCAAACTCAAACTTGATCTGTATCCCATTGAGATATATCCACATACCATAAATGAGTTCAATATATGCAACAACAGCGGAAAAAAGTCCGGAAAACTGAAAATTTTCATATAATTTGCTAAGTCCAAGGGCCATAACTCTTGTAAAATTAGGTCAATCGAAAGCAAACTCAAACTTGATCTGTATCCCATTGAGATATATCCACATACCAAAAATGAGTTCAATATATGCAACAACAGCGGAAAAAAGTCCGGAAAACTGAAACTTTCATAAAATTTGCTAAGTCCAAGGGCCATAACTCTTGTAAAATTAGGTCAATAGAAATCAAACTCAAACTTGGTCTGTATCACACTGAGATGTATTCCTTTACCAAAAATCAGTGCATTATTTGCAACAGAACTAAAGAAAAGTCCGTAAAACTGAAATTTTCATAAAACTTGCTGAGTCCAAGGGCCATAACTCTTGTAAAATTAGGTCAATCGAAAGCAAACTCAAACTTGATCTGTATCCCATTGAGATATATCCACATACCAAAAATGAGTTCAATATATGCAACACCAGCGGAAAAAAGTCCGGAAAACTGAAATTTTCATAAAATTTGCTAAATCCAAGGGCCATAACTCTTGTAAAATTAGGTCAATCGAAAGCAAACTCAAACTTGATCTGTATCACATTGAGATATATCCACATACCAAAAATGAGTTCAATATATGCAATAACAGCGAAAAAAAGTCCGGAAAACTGAAAATGGGACAGACGGACAGACGGACGGACAGACAGACAGACCGAGAGGAAACTAAGAGTCCCCTTCGGCGTTGCCGGTAGGAGACTAAAAAAGGACAATGTATGCATTTCAATATCACTAACCACCTCACTCATTGTTATCATATTGTTTACATGTATATATATATATATTTGTACACTTTCTCTAAATTGTATGTTTCTACTCACCAAGTCAGAAAAATTGGATAGGTATATACTGTAGGTATGCATTTCGTTTTTTCATACATTTTTTTTTCTTGATGTAAAGAAAGTATGGAAGTTGACATTGTTTGACTCAGACTGCTTCTTCAACCAATTTTTCAGTGGCGATTTGTAATTATAATCAATTTAAGTAACCATAAATTGACACCTTGAATAAGGAATAGAACCAGTTCAAATTATGAGGTGAAAGTCAGGATAAAATGCAGTCATGGTATAAAAATAACCCAAACTATTAAAGAAAATACCCCCCCCCCCCCCAAAAAAAAAAAAATTGAGGGTTGGCAGCTCAAAATAGGAAGATTATGTATGATTTCATATTATGCACATTCAGTTCACACTGAAAACTCAAGATCATTTGATATTTGACAAACTTTGTTTACATTTTCAGCAAAAACTGTGAAAAACAACAAACATCAATCACTTGTATGGGTTATCTACAAACAGCTTCTTGTCAAAATCACCAAAAGCAGATCCTTTATATATGTTAGATACAAATTTAGTTTATAATTGTATGTATTCATTGTCAACATTCATGATATTAATGTTGATTTGTGGAATGTGTATCGCATGTGGCTTCTAGCTTCTTCGACGTGCTTACAACACAGTAATGGATAGATTCATGCCTGCCGACGGATGAAAGGAAATTCGCCAACTCGGGCAATATAGGTCGCTGTCGGTTGTATCGGAACATATTTGTGAATCCACAAAATCTTACCTGGAAGGCAAAAAGAAGATAAAATCTATTCAACCCACAATATCTTATTCCTCCATTTTGACGCCATTTTAGTTTCTATGTGCAAACTGAGACGTTAGATTTGATTGGACGATTTCTTAACCAAGTGAAGTCGGTATAGTTTAAAAGGAATTAAAAAGTCGAGTCATTCACGAAATGAAAACCGTCGTGATTAGACCTATATGTTCATGTCTCCTTAATTAATTAATGTATGCAATCAATTTACTTATGTATAATTATGGAATAATTTTCATTACGCAATTATCTGGTTCATTGTTTACAGTAGTCCTGCTTACAAGACTCCGGATACTGCTAATTAATGCTGTTTGCACCTCTTATGAACTAGTTCATTGTAGGGTGCTAGGCTAGATTAATTTAATTAACAAGTTTACCTTGAAATGCAGGTGTTATAGAGCAGTCTTTCTCCCCGAGTAGTTTTTTTCCCCGGAAAGACTACTCGGAGTCTCTAGAGTAGTTTTTCCCCCGGAAAAACAAACAAACAAACAAACCCCAAGACTTACTGATAATAAAACGAAGCGTCAAATATTCTTACTTAGATGATAAAAAGTATTACATAAAAACCCTCTTTGCCTTTAAATATTAGCGTCATACAGTGGCGGATTCAGCCGGGGGCACGGGGGCACGTGCTCCCCCCCCCTCCCCCCCCCCCCCGGCAGTGCCCAAAGAAGGGGCACTTATGACATGCTTTTAAATTTGGAAGCATTAAACTACTGTTTCCGTAATAAATCTATGAAACTAGTCAGAAATAGGAAAGGATATGCATTGCTGTCATGTCCATTGTCTGTACGTGGACGTACACCGTGTACATGGACGTACACACGTTTCGGAAACAACCTACATTGAATCATGTTCATATCGAATTTTCTTCATCTGAGGGATGAATCGGGAACTTTATAAGTCCTATGCAAGGCATATTTAACACACATATTTCTTGACCAAGTCTTCGATACAACCTTCTATAAAACTTACATTTTTTTTTAACTTTTTCAAGATCGTTCTAAATTTGAGGTCGTGGTCAAACCTTTTAAAATGAACAATTGAAATTGTTTGGGACAGATTTAAACCGGCTACCTCCAAGAATTTTGCAAGGATAAAAATGCATGTTTTTCTTTAATTTTAGAATCGAACTGCCAAGAAATAATTTAAAAAACCTTTCAATCTGGACGATGCAGGGAATTGGGAACCCGTGATCTCTAGTTTGTCAAGGAAATTTATCATTTACTTATTTTCTTTAAATAAGAATAAACAAACAAGCGCGGATCTAGAGTGGTTAGCGGGTCAGGTCCTGCCTGGAATTTGCATAAAATGGTGATTTTTTTTTCTAGTTTTACGAGAATTTACGGCTACTCTATAACACCGATCTGCCTGCAAAACAGTTTGTTTGCATAAATTTAAGCGCCTTCGTTTTGCGTCCTCGTACTGGTAGGTTTTAAGCCCAAAGTCATTAAACAAAACAAAAATTAAAATAACCATTGAAACGCTTTTGCAATTTAATTGTGTTTTAATCTAGAATTAAAGAGAAATTGTTCAATTTTGCATATTTCATGTAAAATGCAAAAGTACTGCAATGATTCAAGACAATGCATTATCTATCATTCTTTTGTTGACTAAACTCGGTTTCAAAATAATCAAATGAAACAAGTATCACAGTCACATGTTATGAGATTGCAAGTTTGTTTTAAATGCTTGTTTGTTTTTTCTCCCTGGCTGGCTGGCTAGTAGCTTTCTCAATTTCAAAAGCAAACAGGATAAAAACATTAAAAAAAAAAGAATAATAACTGTTTTAAAAACCCCAGATTATCTTCCCTTTTTAAGGGTGAAGACGGGAATCATAGATTCGGGGGCATATAGTTTTTGGCCTGTCTGTCTGTTTGTCCGAAAAAAAACTTTAACATTGGGCATAACTTTTGAACGGTTAAATGTTTTATATTTCACATGTGTAATCCTTGTGAAGAGACCTTTCCATTGATGCCAAAATTTTGGACCTCGTGATCTTGACCTTGACTTTGACATTTGACCTACTTTTCAAAATCTTTAATATTGGGCATAACTTTTGAATGGTTAAGTGTTCCATATTTCACATGTGATATCCTTGTGAAGAGACCTTTCCATCGATACCGAAATTTTTGGACTTCGTGACCTTGACCTTTGACCTACTTTTCAAAAACTGTAACATTGGGCATAACTTTTGAATGATTAGTGATAGGGCTTTCATATTTCACAAGTGTATTCCTTGTGACAAGACCTTTCCATTGATACCAAAATTTTGGACCTCGTAACCTTGACTTTGACATTTGACCTACTTTTCAAAAACTTTAATATTGGGCATAACTTTGAATGGTAAGTGATATGACTTTCATATTTTACATGTGTATTCCTTATGACAAGACCTTTTCATTGATACCAAAATTTTTGACCTCGTGACCTTGACTTTGACCTACTTTAACAAAATTTTAACATTGTGGGCATAACTTTTGAATGGTAAATGATATGGCTATGATATTTCACATGTGTATTTCTTAACTCAAAATTTTTCGATTGATACCAACATTTTTTAACCCAGTGACCTTGACCTTTCACATACTTAATAGAAAATGGTGTTTATATACTAACAAAGATGACACCGGGGCCATTCGTGTTTCACACACACGGGCTTTATTTCACATAAAATGTACCTGAAATTCGACATGGGAACAAACCGTTTGAGGAAGGCGATGAGGGGGCCTTCACAAGTATTGAGGCGAGCGAAAGAAATTGAAAAAAAAAAAGAGACTAAAACTGCGACGATTCCTATGTTGTAGAGGGTAGTGTTGCAGAATATTTCCTTTTCTCAATGGTTTTTATAAAAAAAAAAGAACATCAAGAAAGAAAGCTACTGAAAACATATACAATTTAAGGAGGGAGATTGAAACTGCATATTTCTACCAGTATATAGTTCCTAATCATATGTCTTTCCTATTCTAATATTCTAAGAAAATTTTGATTATGCACATCTCGACTTTAGACATCGAAAGTGACCATTTCTATTAAAAAGGTGAATGGGGTCGAGAAGGCGAAATCTTCGGACGCATGTTCACGAACTTTACGTTTCTGTATACAAAATCTTTACTATATACAAGGGCGGATTTAGGGGGGTTTGGGGGGGTTCGGGAAAAACCCCCCGGTTTCCCAATTTTTTTTTTTTTTTTTTTTTGTGGTAACATTAGCGCTCGGAAAAAAACCCTGCAAACTGAGTAATAAAAAATTGCTTAATGTCCACCAGAATTCACTATTTTGAAACAAAATTTACAAAAATTTTCTGATACATTCTATCTCATATCGATTCGATACCGTATCAATTGGCGTACATGTATTTGTGGATTCGTACAGACAATCGCGAAGTTTTTGTAATGTACGTCGCAGAGGGGGTTTTCTGTTTATTTTATTCCCGAAAATTAACATTAACAAATACTATAATATGAACATGTTCAAATAATTTGCAAAACACGTACGTGTGTCAAACAATCAATGTAAATGGTACGGGGATCGAAACGTACACGTTTCTGTCCTCAAATACCCGGTATGAGTATTTTTGTCATCAACAAATTTTGTTAAATTCATACTTTGAAATACCCGGGAAAATGGGCAAGTATTTAACATTGTATATAGCTCGAATATGCTCCGGGGGCCTATAATTAAGCATTCAATTTTTCAAAGCCAAAACCCAATGATACTCAACATTTTTTACTCGATATCGTACCAATATTCTAAGTACATGTAACAGCAAGGACAAATCAACAAGCCAGGGGCGAAGCCAGGCATCGAAAAAAAAAAAAGAAGAGCGCCTCCCCCAGTTGCCAAAAAGAAGGGGGAGGGTCTTTTGAAATAGTATTTAAAGCAAACTACTGTTCCGTCAGAAATAGATCAAAGACACTCCAGAAACCACCGATTTGAATGCATTTTTCGCAATTTTCTTGTGTTTCATTAGAACTCAATACAAACATGCGCGGATCCAGAGGGGGTACCGGGGGTCTGGAACTCCCCCCCCCCCCCCCCGAGATTTTCGGAGGTGGGGTTCAGCTTTGGCCCATTTCTAACTGAAATGGGTCTAAAATGCATGAAAGGGCTTTGTAACCTAAAATTTCGACTCGCTTCGCTCGCCATTTACAAATACAAAACTATTTTTCTGCAAAATTCCTTAATTATTATCAATTGTTCATACTAAGTAATTTTATATAATTGTCTTGGGTCTCAGGAACTCATATTTTGAACAGTCCCTTACTTCATAGGATGTAACCTACTTCATCTTTTTCAAGGTTTTGTCATTTTGGAAAATGACACATCTCTTATCTATTCATTCTCATGAAATTCGCTCAGCTCGCCGATATAAGGAGTGAAATATTCAATGTTATAAATAATCATCTCGATCGAATCAAGACAAATTAATATTTCATATCTAAAAAAATTTCTAGCTCGCTTCACTCGCCAATTCTTCATAAAAATAAACGTGAAAGGAAAGCTAATAAAATTGCCGTCTCCCCATCATGTGCACCGATATATATGTACCTACATGATAGGTCCCCCTCTGACCAAAAATGCTGTATCCGCGCATGATACAACGATCGCTAACAAAGTGCGAGCGGTCGATTGGAAAGACTTTATGTGGACGTACATATATAAGTATTTAGGGAATGTCATGTTCTCATCTCAAGTTTTCTTCATCTTAGATACGGTTCATCATCTGCTGACATCGAATCATATGCGTTATCCCATCTAAATTCAGCTCAAATACGCTCCAGAGGTCAGAAATTTGCTTCATTTTTTCTCTCTAAATTTTCACGGGGGACCCCCTTCAAGGGGATGGGTAATATATTTCCATACTGTCCCCACTTGACCCTTCGGGCCTCGCAAGTCATCCCCCCAAAAAGTGTCTGTGCCCCCGGACAGCTGAAGTTCTTGGTCCAACCCTTCTTTATAGATGTCCACATCGAAAACACCATGGCTACGGCCCTGCCAGCAGTAAAGGAGAAATTATTTTATTTAGAAATCTTTATTAACCACATAAATTGAGTGGAAAAAATGGTCTGAATATTCGAGAAGGTAAGGAGAAAATGTGCTCCAGAATGCACCATTTTATTCCATTTTATCAAAAAATTTCCGGGGGAGGCCCCCCGGACCCCCACCTACAGGAGGGGGCAACCCCCTCCCGTACCCTCCCCCGCTCGGCACTTCGTGCCTCGAATCGACCCTTTGGGTCGATACAAAACCCCCCCGCTTGCCACTCTGGATCCGCCACTGCTATACGAGATTTTTCTGCACTGAGAATAAGACACGTACGTTAGTAACCTTTGAAAGTTGTAAGGGGGGGGTGGCGTTTTAATATAGCTATTAGCTAATTAATCCAGGACAATCTTCTGCTCTCTGCCGCCAATGAATTCTATAGGATAATGTTTAGCTTCCAGTACTAAAGATATTCAATAAGATAGCAATCCAAGAAATGCTTGTGCTGCATGCGAAGTAGCTTAATTAGGTCAAATATCTAGGTCAAGCTCACTAGTTAGAAGGTCAAAATTTATGGTATGTGTAGAAAGGTCTTGTCACAGGGAGTACATGTGTGAAATATCAAAACCGTATCACTTAACAATCAAAAGATATAGCCAATCTTATTTTTTAAAAAAGGTCAAATATCTTAGTCAAGGTCACTGGGTCAAAAGTTATGGTATGTGTACTGTAGAAAGGTCTTGTCACAAGGAATACACATGTGAAATATCAAAGCCCTATCCAAAAGTGTGACAGACGGACGGACGGGCAGGCGGACAACAAACAAAGTGATCCCTAAGTGTCGCTATGCTTCGCAGGCAGAATCAGAATAATTTATTTCTCTTTTTCCATTGTGGCATAGAGAACAACATATTTTATATATACAATATATACAACAAACATCGTAGGTGTTCACAAATAATAGAAAAGCAAAAATTTTGGTTAAAACGAACGATCCTTTAAACAACATGATACCTGGTGGTCCAATAAATTTTCTTTTAAAAATTTGTCCGAAAACAGTGATTTTTAAGTATTTTTTTCCTTCGAAAATTTTCGTGTCATGTAGGTGAACAGCTACTAGGCGACACAATAGCAGGCATGTGAATAATGGGTCCTTGGCATTCCCAGAAGAGATTGAAGTAGATTTAAAAGTACTGTGAAGCCTTACGTCGCAAGTAGGGTTTTGCACATCGTGTGAACCCGGGGTAGAACGTGAAATACGAGCTTCCCCGTGGGTTACACACGATGGACTTTACAGTAATCTCCATTAATTCCCTCTGGGAATGCCATACCCTGGGCAATGCTACTGATAGTTCCGCTTCCGTAAAAATCCGTAGAATAAATTTCCTTCAATTCTAGACTACACCCAATTTGGTAAAAGCCAATATGGCGCTGTCAATCGTAGAAATTTCTTTGTACGAAGGAAAATATGAAGGGGAAATAAATAACTTTTAACTATGTAATCATAAACATAATGCAGACTGATAGTAGTAAAGACAAAACCCTGAAAAAGAAAAAATCAAGAACATGGGCAGAAGCAGCGAAACTTGTAAGTCGGACCAAATCGATCATGTCGACAACTTCGTTGGTGATCAGGTTGGGGAAAACTTCAGATCGAGCTATAATAGCTTGATCAGGCTATAATAGCTAGAACAAGCTATTGCCTAATAACATTTTTCAATGCAAAATTAAACTAAAATCAAAATTTTTCGAAAAATATTTACTGATTCCATTTGTACTCGATATATATCAAAATTTTTAACAAGACATACATATCCAAATATATACCGATGATGAGCAACAAGATTTTGAAAAAATGAAAACTTTCAGGTTCCTTATCTCCTCATCTGTTGGTATTTCAATAGGGGTTTCTATACAAAAGTTGTAGTATTTTATCAGTACTAGTGCGACTTGTAAACAAAATTTAATTATCATCAATTTTTTATTTTTTCATAGGAAAAAAATAGTTTTACGATAGCTACATGGAGCTATTATAGCCCGATCGAACTATTATAGCTCGATCTGAAGTTTTCCCCAACCTGGTGATAAGACCTTTGCATTTACTTTATTTTGTGAGACATAGAAATTTGTGTCAGAGCATTTTTTATCCTGAATAAATGTTTTTCATCAAAGGTGAAATGGTGTCATTCAAAGATTTGAGATAAACGGACAACTCCACTGGTGTCGGAACAGTTTGCGGACAATTTTGAAAGTGTTTCAGCGATAGCTACTCTGCCCTTTGAAGGAAAATGTTCAAATTTCCCTTAAGGGGTATGGACAAACCGTTATTCGCCATATTGGATTTTATGTAGTGTGTTATTGAAAATCTTTCCTTACAACGAGTCATGGCTCCAACTTCAACTATTTTAATCCCAAGTATTCTCAACCCCAATAGCTACATTTTCCCATATTTTCTACGGAAAATCACATTAAGATTTTAACATTAGAAACTTTTTAAATTCATGCACCGAACTGCACAGCTGCACCTCAGAAGAATTTATTAATAATACTATAACTTACCTTAAACATTATATTGATACTATTTCTACAACCATTTGTCCTTCGATTTTGAGTACAAGGTCTCATTATCATATAAATCGCTTGTTAATACAACACGGTGTCTTTTCGAACACGAGTTTTTACAGGTAGCCATTTTCACGTGCCGATCCGCCCCAACATAGGTAGAAAAAATAAACGATTTTAAAGTTCCTGGGGTAATTCACTAGAATTTCGACTGTTTGCGATTCAATTATTAATTATTTACATGATATATATTAGAGAAGTGGGATAGTCATGTGAATTATAGGTGACAAATTACAAATGTGCAACATTCCGGGGATCCGCCCCTGGATTCATTTCTATGTTGATATGGCTACTAGCCCCTTGCGTGTAAAATGAAGATACCCGGTATTTTGAGAAAGTATGATCAAAATTGGAGGACAAATGTTTGTAGACATATAATGATAGTAACGTTTAAGGTAGGTTATAGTATTAATCATGAATCCTGCAAACCTGTAGCTGCGCAGTTCGGTGCACTAAGTTCAAATGGTTGTCATGTAGAAATATTGATGCAGTTTTTGTTTAAAATTATGGAAAAATGACGATGTTGAGGTAAAGAAAATTCAGTATTAAAATGGTTAAGATTGGAGTCTTAATTCTGCAGAACGACAGATTTTCAAGTATGCTTCACGTCAAATCCAATATGGCCGATAAACTTTTGTCCATACCCCTTAAATGATGCTTTGCCCTTCCCATAGATTTACATATGGAAAGAAATTGATAAATCTATCTAGAAATATGGTTTCTAGACCAATTTTTTACCCTATGATTTCGGCCGTTTTTCGCAAGTCACTGGAGCAGTTTCCAGACAACTGGTTATAAAGCTGTCGATCTTGATCAATATCAGGCCAAACAGGATGAACCTTGGATAAGTTTTTTTTTTGTTTATTCCTTTCTACAAATGAATATGTAAAAATAAGTATGGAAAAAATACTGAAACCATTATGTAAATTTAAAAAGACTTCCCCCTATGCGCTATATTAAATGGGGAAGAAAGGGATGGAAAGGAGGCATGATAGGGCAAATTAGATACAAAATTTTGTTATGAGGATTCATCATTTGCATTTTCCATTTAAAAATCTACAGAATTGTCTTAAAAATACTAAACAAGTTCCTCCAAAGTTCTTGAAAAGGATGAGTGTCCAGAAACTGTTACTGTCTGGAAACTGTTCTGACACCAGCACTGATGCTGTACTAGCTTCAATAATTTGCCCATCTCACACGATGTTTCTATGTGGTCATTTTTGAGTGTGAGAGGGCTTCAAGTTCAATTCCTCCCTATAGACTGCAGTAGCACAAGCTGATTGTATATCACAATCACACGTTACTATATTACATGTACAACAAGATAAATTGATAATGGTACATTACAGTATAAAAATGAAAAGCACAAAAGATATTGAAGTCCTGTATCAAAACCTACCTTATTAGCAAGTATTTCTGCTATCATAACGGTAAAATTCCTAGTCTAAACCAGTCTACGAGTACGACGATGATTATTTTCCTGGAAAAATCATTTGGTATGTTTTTACACAGGCTCAGATAACCTTCATTGAGGAACAGGATTTAGACAGGGAATTTTACTTCTGTGAAAGATTAAATACTCAGTTACATGTGTATAATGCATATTTAAATTAAATATGCAATTTTATCTTGTAATAACACCTTAATGTTCGATTGTGATACACAATGGGCTGTATTTATAGTGTATTACAAACAATAAATCATTAAATGCACTTTCTGTGTTTTGCAATCCTATAACAAAACACAAATTATGACATTTATTCTAAAAATATGCACTGCAATTGTCAGTTTCAGTCTTGATTTTATGCATTAACTAAGATGAAAAATTTATATGTGAAAGACTATCATTATATCCTTTTGTCATAAACAGTTCATCTCAGTTAATGCATGCGGCCACATACAATTCTTTCACAAAAGACAAAATTCCCAGCAATTTTTGCCATATTTTGTCAAAAACGTGAAAATGACGTCACTTCATCACGTCCTTACAGTTAAATCGCACTTTGTTAGGTGATGTTTTTTTTAGTCCCCTACCGGCAACGCCGAAGGGGACTCTTGGTTTCCTCTCGGTCTGTCTGTCCGTCTGTCCCTCCGTCTGTCCGTCTGTCCGAATATCAGTTTTCCAGACGTTTTTCTGCAACGGATGGAGATATCAAGATGAAATTTGATACACAGCTTGGTCTTGAATAGTTACAGAGCAAGTTCGACTTTAGTTACGCTTGACCCATTTTTCGAGGAGTTATGCCCCTTGATGACTTGGAAAATTCACTTTTTGTCAGTTTTCCGGACTTTTTTCTGCAACGGATGGAGATATTCAAATTAAATTTGATACACAGCTTGGTCTTGGATAGTTACAGAGCAAGTTTGACTTTCGTCACGCTTGACCCATTTTTTGAGGAGTTATGCCCCTTGATGACTTGGGAAATTCCCTTTTTGTCAGTTTTCCGGACTTTTTTCTGCAACGGATGGAGATATTCAGATGAAATTTGATACACAGCTTGGTCTTGGATAGTTACAGAGCAAGTTTGACTTTCGTCACGCTTGACCCATTTTTTGAGGAGTTATGCCCCTTGATGACTTGGGAAATTCACTTTTTGTCAGTTTTCCGGACTTTTTTCTGTAACGGATGGAGATATTCAGATGAAATTTGATACACAGCTTGGTCTTGGATAGTTACAGAGCAAGTTTGACTTTCGTCACGCTTGACCCATTTTTGAGGAGTTATGCTCCTTGATGACTTGGGAAATTCAGTTTTTGTCAGTTTTCCAGACTTCTTTCTGCAACAAATAAGGATACTGTATTCAGGTAAAATGTGATACTCAGCTTAGTCTTGGATAGTTACAGAGCAAGTTCGACTTTTGTCATGCTTGGCCTATTTTTCAAGGAGTTATGCCCATTGATGACTTGCACAATTCAGTTTTTGTCAGTTTTCCAGACTTTTTTCTTCAAAAAATAGATATATTCAGGTGAAATTTGATACTCACCTTAGTCTTGGATAGTTACAGATCGTCACGCTTGACCTCTTTTTCGAATCGATAAAGCTAAAGCAGATAAAACCTCAGAACTGAACTGCACAAACAGTAAGTTTAATTAAAACTCATACATATTTAATTGAAGAGTAATTCATAGGCAGAGTTGCAGGACATAAATATATGCCGCCGGTAGGGGACTATATCGCTCAGCGATCATAACATTTTTCATTCATCCCTTGTTCAGTTCAAGCAAATCAATGGAGTTTTAATAAATGGTACATCTTTTAGGGTAACCGTTATACTGTGGTGAGAATTTGTATAAAATTTTTTCCCAATTTCAGCAAAATGTTGCAAATTTTCTTAAATGGGACAGGCTCAGTCACCTTCCTCAAAATGAAAAAAAAAACCCCTGGATTTGATTGCAGTACCGGTATGATTTAAATTTTCATGGAAAAAAATTCTGGCAACAGCCCCCTGTGACTATAACTATTATCTGGACCGATAAAAATCCCAAAAATGTCTGATATTCCATGGATATTTTCAAGAACTCTTATCTTGATTGATAGAATTGGTACATTGGTTAACTATTACAAGTCTGAAGAAATTGTTATTTGTATGCTAGTATATACTGTATTTATTTCTTCACAGGTTTTAGAGAAACACAAACAAACTCCTATGAGCTACAAAGCCATTTTAAAGGCTATTCAGGATGACAATTTAAAAGACATAAGGTTCGTATGTTTAAATTTTGGTACATGTATTTGTTTACAGGGCTGCACATAGGAAATTGAAACCAGTTGCCCAGGGTGCAATTTGCCCTCCAGAGAATTCACTTGTCCATCATTTTTCTTCTAATTTTTTTTATGCCCCCGGAATCACAGATTCGGGGGCATATAGTTTTTGGCCTGTCCGTCTGTTTGTCTGTCTGTTTGTCCGTTTGTCTGTTTGTCCAAACTAAAAACTTTAACATTGGGCATAACTTTTGAATGGTAAGTGATAGGGCTTTCATATTTCACATGTGTATTCCTTGTGACAAGATCTTTCCATTGATACCAAAATTTTTGACCTCGTGACCTTGACCTTGACCTTTGACCTACTTTTCGAAAACTTTAACATTGGGCATAACTTTTGAATGGTAAGTGATAGGGCTTTCATATTTCACATGTGTATTCCTTGTGACAAGATCTTTCCATTGATACCAACATTTTTGACCTCGTGACCTTGACCTTGACCTTTGACCTACTTTTCAAAAACTTTAACATTGGGCATAACTTTTGAATGGTAAGTGATAGGGCTTTCATATTTCACATGTGTATTCCTTGTGACAAGATCTTTCCATTGATACCAAAATTTTTGACCTCATGACCTTGACCTTGACCTTTGACCTACTTTTCGAAAACTTTAACATTGGGCATAACTTTTGAATGGTAATTGATAGGACTTTCATATTTCACATATGTATTCCTTGTGACAAGACCTTTCCATTGATACCAAAATTTTTGACCTCGTGACCTTGACCTTGGCCTTTGACCTACTTTTCAAAAACTTTAACATTGGGCATAACTTTTGAATGGTAAGTGATAGGGCTTTCATATTTCACATGTGTATTCCTTGTGACAAGATCTTTCCATTGATATCAAAATTTTTGACCTCGTGACCTTGACCTTGACCTTTGACCTACTTTTCAAAAACTTTAACATTGGGCATAACTTTTGAATGGTAAGTGATAGGGCTTTCATATTTCACATGTGTATTCCTTGTGACAAGACCTTTCCATTGATACCAAATGTTTTGTCCTCATGACCTTGACCTTTGACCTACTTTTCAAAAACTTTAACATTGGGCATCACTTTTGAATAGTAAGTGATAGGGCTTTCATATTTCACATGTGTATTCCTTGTGAGAAGACCATTTCATTGATAGCAAAAAGTTTTGTCCTCGTCACCTTGACTTTTACCTTTCACGTACTCAACAGAAAATGGCGTTTATACTAACAAAGATGCCACCGGGGGCATTCGTGTTTCACAAACACAGGTTTTATTCATTTTTAAATGACAACCTCTTTTAAATACAGTAACTGTATGTACAATGTTATCAGGTCCCTTTCAAGCTGTATTCAAAGTACAGGGTATACAATATTGTTTTAGAAATCAGAATCGAACCAAAATCACTACCGATAATCAAAATGAAATGGAACACCACTATTGATGATACAATTGATTATTTCATGTTGAAAATAATGTTAAAAATTTCTAGTATGATTTCTCTTGATAATATCTAGATGAGGTACAGCTTGGTCCTACATGTATAAATGCAAAATGCAACAATAATGTCGATGGAATTATATACACTGCCGTCCATAAATTAGTATACACCATATCTGTACATGTTACTGTTTAAAAACGAATAGTTTCGAATCCATTATAATATAATTCTGAAAATGAATCTTATAGAAATAATTTGTAACAAACTTGACCCCAAAATACACATTTTTTGAATTTTCATTCTTTTTTATATAAAAATGACAATTTCTGGGAAAAAAAATTGTGCTGATGAAACTTACTTACTATAAGTCCTACATCAACCAAACTTGCATGGATGATGCATCTGAGGATGCTTACAATAATGCATGATAGGGAGGCTGCATCTGACCTACATTTCATGCTTGAGTGAGCAGGTTACAAGAGGTAGGTAAAATGGGACAGGTCCATTCCCACCTTACTATACATGTAGGTTCCAATATACAGTTTTAGTTTTGTATTCGAAGAAATGGCCAGGGATGATTTTTTTTATTTCTAAGTGTTGAGACTTGAATGTTTTGTAGTAGGCACAGTTAATGAAAACACTTGGAATTTTGGGGTTTATATGAGTTTTGAAGGATGTGAAGAAGAGAACTGAACATCAATTTTAGCCATTGGTTCATATAGTAAACAGGGATAGGAGATGAAGGCAAAGCGAGTACCGCGCGTCCTGGGCTCCTGATGCCGGTAGTGCCGGAGGGGTACTTCACACTCTTCCGGATATATCTGAAAATCCAGATGTTGAAAATTCAAATAATTTTTCATGATAAAAGCTACTGATGTTCTCTTTCTATTCAGTATTAAATGATGGAGATAATGTTTTGAGAACAATGCTGTATTGACCTCACTACTTGGGCTACTGCATCCATTGAACGCATGCAGTCGACTGCCATTTTCACATCGTTCGATACTGATTAACGATTAAATTGTAAATCTGGATGCAATGATTTTCACATGTTTTGTAGGTCTAGATGTATTGATTGTACTAAGGTCTGGTTCATAAAGTTTGTAGACTGATTTAAAAGTCTAATGACTTCAACTTTAGCATGATGCGCATACTTTTTGCGCTTTGCGCTTTCGGAACAGTGCACGAAAACTGTATATTGGAACTGTAAGTCCTACATCAACCAAACTTGCATGGATGATGCATCTGAGGATGCTTACTGCAATGCATGGTACAGAGGCTGCATCTGACCCACATTTCACGCTTGAGTGAGCAGGTTAGATAAAATGGGACAGATCCATTGCTACCTTACTTTAAGTCCTTGGTCATCCAAAGTTGTGTGGTTGATGCATCTGAAGATGTTTACTGCAATGCATGGTATAGATGCTGCATCTGACCCATGTTTCATGCTTGAGTGACCAGGTTAAGTAAAATGGGACAGGTCCATTCCTGCCTTACTAAATCCTACATCAACCAAACTTGTGTGGATGATGCATCTGTGGATGCTTAATGCAATGCATGGCACAGATGCTGCATCTGACCCACATTCCATGCTCAAGCAATCGGGTTAAGTAAAATGGGACAGGTCCATTTCTGGCCTGTTTTAAGTCCTAGATCAATAAAAAACTTGTGTTGGTGATGTATCTGAGGATGCTTACTGCAATGCACTGTACAGATGCTGCATCTGACCTATATTTCACGCTTGATTGAACAAGTAATGGTAAAATTAGAATCTTCATTTCCAGCCTTTAAATTTTTTATCAACCAAACTTATGTGGTTGATGTATCTGGAAATACTTTGTGCAGTGTAGGTACAGATGCTTCTCATGTGACAATGTTGCTGTCGAGGTGAGCTCTGTCATCTCTGATGACACTATGTTTGTCCATGATTTAGACGTGGGGTGCAGTGTGACCGGGGTTTTAGATTTGCATACATTTTGATGTATTATTTTGCAGTGGATCAGTGCCATTAGCATGTTTGAATTCCTGTTTACACGCCTACTCACGAGGCAGGGATTCCATGTTTTACAAAGTCGCGGGAAGGTCTGGTGTCTATTATGGACTTATGGTAAGTAATTGTATAAGTTATTGACTATTTCTGATATACTGTGTGAATAATTGTATATTAGGAAGACAGAGTTTCAAATGATTTAAGTTTTACTGTATGTGTTTTATTAGAAATTATAAGCACTACGTGTATTATTAGCAGGATTCATAATTTAGCAGAGTTAGTACTGGAAAGACTGTGCTAATTCAAGACTATGCTTAATCATGGAACTCAAACAGATTATAATGGAAAACAAGTCAAGTGTGCCAAATTTGGCTAATTCAAGATTGCACAAATATGGCTATTTGCTCACTTTTACCAGTTTCTGCTAAAATTTATTTGCGTAAAGGTAATGACATGTACATTAATTGGAAAATTTTAAGTGAACAATTTCATCATATTGACAGAGTGACAGACCAGAGGGATCTCAGCTTTTAGAAGTTCCGGATGACTTTAACGAAGAACTAGAAAGAGAAAAACTATTCAAGGATAGAAGGAAAGAAAATGGTATTTACTCGATAAAACTCAATATTTTCAAAGTTCAGTGTGTAGGAATTCAAATTGCTTTATAATCTTTGTTTTTAGAATTATGATGTAAAATTCATTGATAAGATTTACCATGTCTTAATCACACTCTGTTGAAGAGCTTTATATCTATTTGTACAATAAATCAACTGATTTTCATCACTGTATATATTTGTTTGTAAATTGTATTCCCAGAACACTATATATCTATATTTATATTTTGAGCAGTGATGTGTCTAAAGCTGCCAAGCTGGGTGAGGACTATTCCTCCATCAGAGTCAGACGATGAGGATCCCATTGTAGTGGACAATCAGGATGAGGAACCTCCTCAGACGGCGTTAGAACAGCCGAAGGTCAGCCTTGTTATAAACACTGTGTATAGGGTTTAAATTTGCCAAGTCTTAAACTCTACAGAAATGAAATACTAAGTCTTGAATTCGCCCTTTTTCAAAGTTTGTTAAACAATCTTTTATGTTTAATTTTTTCGCTGTCTTAAATTTGCCCTTTGATCACTGGGCTTACTTTTATCGCAGAGATACATGGAGTATACAGTAATTGAACATTCTAGCGAGTTTATCTGTTTCCCAAAGTGTCCTCTGTATGTAACCAAATTTTGTATTTCAATTTTTAGTCCCCTACCGGCAACACCGAAGGGGACTCTTAGTTTCCTCTCGGTCTGTCTGTCTGTCCGTCCGTCTGTCTGTCTGTCTGTCTGTCTGTCTGTCTGTCTGTCCGTCTGTCCGTCTGTCCCATTTTCAGTTTTCCGGACTTTTTTTCGCTGTTGTTGCATATATTGAACTCATTTTTGGTATGTGGATATATCTCATTGTGATACAGATCAAGTTTGAGTTTGCTTTCGATTGACCTAATTTTACAAGAGTTATGGCCCTTGGACTTAGCAAATTTTATGAAAGTTTCAGTTTTCCGGACTTTTTTCCGCTGTTGTTGCATATATTGAACTCATTTTTGGTATGTGGATATATCTCAATGTGATACAGATCAAGTTTGAGTTTGCTTTCGATTGACCTAATTTTACATGAGTTATGGCCCTTGGACTTAGCAAATTTTATTAAAGTTTCAGTTTTCCGGACTTTTTTCCGCTGTTGTTGCATATATTGAACTCATTTTTGGTATGTGGATATATCTCAATGTGATACAGATCAAGTTTGAGTTTGCTTTTGATTGACCTAATTTTACAAGAGTTATGGCCCTTGGACTTAGCAAATTTTATGGAAATTTCAGTTTTCCGGACTTTTTTCCTCTGTTGTTGCATATATTGAACTCATTTTTGGTATGTGGATATATCTCAATGGGATACAGATCAAGTGTGAGTTTGCTTTCGATTGACCTAATTTTACAAGAGTTATGGCCCTTGGACTTAGCAAATTTTATGAAAATTTCAGTTTTCCGGACTTTTTTCCACTGTTGTTGGATAAATTGAACTCATTTTTGGTATGTGGATATATCTCAATGGGATACAGATCAAGTTTGAGTTTGCTTTAGATTCACTTATTTTTACAAGAGTTATGGCCCTTTGACTTAGCAAATTTTATGAAAATTTCAGTTTCAGGACTTTTCTTTGGTTTTATTGCAAATAATGCACTGATTTTTGGTAAATGAATACATCTCATTGTGGTACATACCAAGTTTTAGTTTGGTTTCCATTGGCCTATTTTTACAAGAGTTATTGCCCTTGGACTTAGCAAATTTCATGAAATTTTTAGTTTCCCGGACTTTTTCATGCCTGTTATTGCAGATAATGAGCTGATTTTTTGTATGTGAATACATTATAGTGTGATGCAGATTTGAGTTTAATTTAGATTGACTAATTTTCACAAGAGTTATGACTAATTTTCACAAGAGTTATGGCCCTTGGACTTAGCAAATTTCGTAAATTCAGTTTCCCAGACTTTTCTTGGCTGTTGTTGTAGAAAATGAACTGATGAACAGAGATGCAAGTCATAAATTTATGCCGCCGGTAGGGGACTTATATCGCTCAGCGATCATTGCATTTTTCCTTTTTGTCTGGATTGCAAAGCAATATCCAGACTATGAATGGCAAAGTCCGTCTGTCCATCCCTCAGTGCGTCAACATTTTGGTTAAGGTGTTGCGTTTAAGTCCATTGAGAGAAAACTGCTCAGAGCAGCAACTTAAAACTTGACATGGTGATAGACCGTGATGAAATGAATCAAAGTCGGCAACAAAATTTGACCTAGTGACCTTAACCTTCTTTTTAAAAAAATAAACCTGGCCTATATCTCATGAACTGTAGAGGATATGGCTTTGATATTTCCCATGCAGAATCCTCATGACCAGACCTTTCATTTGAAATCAAGACTTTTGACCTAGTGACCTTGACCATTGAGTTTGACCTACTTTTAAAAAAAAATTTAATCTGGGCTATATCTCATGTAATATAAGGGGTAGGGCTTTGATTCTTTCATTTGATATCATTACTTTTGACCAAGCGACTTTGACTTTGACCTACTTTTGAACTATAAGGGATAGGGCTTTGATATCCTCATGAACAGAACTTTTATTTGATATCATAACATTTGAACTAGTGACCTTGACATTAACCTTGACTTTTAAACTATAAGAGGTAGGGCTTTAATATTTCACATAGATTACTTATGACCAGATCTTTTATTTGATATCATGACTTTTGACCAAGTGACCTTGATCTTTCACCTACTTTTGAATCATGTAGGGTAGGGTTTTGATATTTCACATGTAAAATCTTCATGACCATAGCTTTTTTCATTTCGCAATAGTATTGATGACCTTTGACCTTTCTGTCTGCACAAAAGATATACATCATCTAATACAAACACTTCGCAATCTGGCCTTACAAGGCGGTCCATGTTTTATTTAAATTTATCACTATAATAATGAATGTTGGCTTATGATAAAGAAGTTGCGATTTCAAAATGTTAATTTTATGCTCGTCATCATGATATTTGTCAGTATTTGAGCTACATGTACATGTATCATTCATGCTTCTATTTCTAGTCCCCTACCAGTGAAACCAGAGGGGACTTGAAGTTTCCTCTTAGTCTGTTTGTCCGTCTGTCTGCATCAGCTTGATTTATACATGTATCTCCTTACTTATCACAGGTATTGGTTCCATCATCAAGTAGTCAGGAGGTAACCTTACGTCGCAGCAGTCGGCAACAAAAAAAGAAGCGTCCAGACTATCCTCGTATCATAATAAAACCAGTACTTCCTCCCAAAGAAGGTACAGTATGTCATGCAAATTAACATTTCTCAAATTTTGTTGTATTGCCAATTAATATCTCTTGTAAACTAGAAATCACGAGCTTCCTAAAATCCTAATGCTCACATAATGTTGAAAGTCTATTTCTATTCAACTCAATATCCACATACAGCAGACATTTTGAGTAGGTACCTGATAATGCTTTTAAGTAAAAGGCATGCTCTTAAAACAACTTATTACTGATTAACTTGTGTTGTTGAAAAGTTCAAACTGACCACTGTATGAGTATTATTTTAGACAAACAAAATTTAGCGGAAACTGGACAAATAATTATAAATGAACATGCTTTACTCATACTCCATAATGATATATGACAGATTAGATATTTAACACATTTTTAGCTCACCTCGACGAAGTTGAGTGAGCTTATGCTATACCCCCGCGTGTCCGCGTCCGGTTAAGAAGTTTGGGGTAGCTCAGTATTTGGCAAAGCACTGATGCTACAGTAACCGATTTGCACAAGTGATTCATCTTTGGATGCTGAGGTGAACCCATGCATCAGATGCTGCATCTGACCTAGATTTTCTGCATGAGTGACTTGGTTAAGAAGTTTGGGGTAGCTCAGAGTGGCATGGTTAAGAAGTTTGGGGTAGCTCAGTATCTGACAAAGTACTGATGCTACAGTAACCAAACTTGCACAAGTAATTCATCTTTGGATGCCAAGATGGACCCATGCATCAGATGCAGCATCTGACCTACTTTTTCCACTTGAGTGATTTTGCTTTTAAAAGCCAATATTGAGCAATGTATAAGTGCTACATGTACCAAACTTGCATATTGGATGTATCTTTGATCAAACTTTCATAAAATGACCTTGACCTACTTTTTCCGCTTGAGTGATTTTGCCTCTAAAAGCCAATATTGAGCAAAGTATAAGTGCTACATGTACCAAACTTGCATATTGGATGTATCTTTGATCAAACTTTCATAAAATGACCTTGACCTAATTTTTTTGCATGAGTGATTTTGCCTTTAAAAGCCAATATTGAGCAAAGTATAAGTGCTACATGTACCATACTTGCATATTGGATGTATCTTTGATCAAATTTTCATAAAATGACCTTGACCTACTTTTTCCACTTGAGTGATTTTGCCTTTAAAAGCCAATATTGAGCAAAGTATAAGTGCTACATGTACCAAACTTGCATATTGGATGTATCTTTGATCCAACTTTCATAAAATGACTTTGACCTACTTTTTCCACTTGAATAATTTTGCCTTTAAAAGCCAATATATGTGTACTAAGAAAAATGTTTGAATTGAATTTTGCTGCCACGAGGTGAGCTTCGTAATCTGTGATTACCTATGTTTGAATTAGTGCACTCTAAACAGTGCTAACTCAACTGAAATATGAATCCTGTAAGTACACTTACAGTATATTAAAGAAACCGAAAGGATGGGTTTTATGTATTTTGTTTTACTTTTGTAGAGGAGAAACTTCCAAATCAGATCTCTGATAAGAGTGCAGGGAAGCTAGAGAATGGCTTACCGAATGGTCCAGAGAGTCTGGATGATAAGACGGATACATCTAGTGATAACGGTAAAACCTCCAGTAGTCTCGGCTTTCAGAAAACGCAAACAATGAGAGAGATGCTAGCTGGTATACCTGGCATTAGTATGAAGGTAGGGCATTTATTATAAATATTCATTTCGGTATAATATGTACTGAAATGTAGTGGCTCACTTTGAAAATCAAATAAGTACTTTTTAGTAACTTTACCTTAAAGAACTTAAAGTCAAATTAATGAAATTCAATAGATCAATGGCAATAAAAAAAAAGTGAATTTGACTTCAAATGATTAACTTTAGAGTCCGTTTGAAAATTGTTTTCAATTATGATGTTTAAATTATGCAAATCACAATCCAAAGATAAGAATAAAACTTTATGGGTTGTTTTAGAATGTGTCAGGAAAATTTCAGTGAAAATCATCAAACTGGTTACTGTGGGTTAAGTCCACAAGATTTTACATGAAAGTGAATGATTATGTGACTATTTTCAGCCAAGGAAGAGCCGTAACAGGAAGCTAAGTCATGCTGCTCAGATTGCTCAAACCAAAGAGGGCTGTATCGACCTAGAAACACCTGATTCTATTCTGGTCAATACCAACTTAAGGGTATGGTGATACTAGTTTATGAACTATTTATAAATTATGTTCAATAGCCTTAGTTCTTATACAATGTACCGGTAGTAAATTACATGCAATTTAAAAAAATTGTAATCTTCAATAATGATGCTCTTGTTAGTACATACATGTAAAGTATTAAAGGTTCACTTTTATACCGTAGGTTTTCAAGCTTGAACCTAAAAGTCTCTTATATGATCTTCAGTCTGTTATTTCACCACATTCAATTCACAGAACCTCCTAGGTGTCTTTTTGTAGACAAAAATAGGTTACTGAGAACCTTAATATGGATAAAATAAAAACAAAAGTATTCCCCTCAGCTACCAGGCATGGTGTAATCATTTCATAACATTTTGTTCCTTTGCTTTTCAGGCATTAATAGGAAGACATACATTCAACATGTTACCAACTCATTACCAGTATAAGCTGCTTCATCTTTTACCGGAATGTGATCGCATTATAGATTCTGATTCTAGGTTTAGGTATGCTTTGAAACAATGTATTAAAGAGCTTGGTCTTTTTATGTTGCCTGCAATGCAAGGGTGACTTATAGGGATCACTTTGTGTCTCTTTGTTTTTCTGGTGGTCACACTTTTACAGGTACAGACAGTAAACGACTATAACTTGATTGATACACATGTATACTTTATATATTTCCATCAAATTTGCTTGGATGGTCAAGCATGAGATAACACCCAATTAGGGTCAGGGTCACTTTCAATGTCAAGGTCACATATGCAACAGATACTATATATTGTACATGCTCTTGAAATATATAGTCCGGAGACAAGTGTCTTTGCTCAGATATCCTCATCCACACATCTTAGTATATTAGGCCATGTAAAATAAAGTCTATGTTTCTCAGACACCGCCGCGCGCTATAATTCGCCGCCGACGAGACGTTTTTATTGCAACTTCAGAAAAAAATATACGCCGTGTCTCATCCTCGACCGTCGATTAAAAACGAAATATCCATTTAATTCATTGAACATGTTTATTGTCCTTTAAAATCGTCAAAACTGTACCAGATGAATAAATACTTTTAAAAGCCCGTATAAATCACGGCGCGTTCCGTATTTAGGTTACGGGTAAAGAATTATCCACGCGTCGTTTAAAGGGAATTGTATAGGATATACTGACAACGTGCCGCGGACACTTGGACGGGTGGCTATTCGCGTGTTTAAGGTTCATGGTTACACCCTTTCCAAAACACCCCCAAAACACTATTAAACATCCCAGGTTAAGTTTTATTGATTTTATTGGTAGAGAACAATGTAATGTATAGTATTTTAATGAAAAAAGTATATGTCATCGAGCTTCCAATTGATTTATGACCTTCCAAAGAAGTACATGTCCAATTTTTCTTTAATTTTTCCCAAATTTGCATCATATCATCAATAGACCCCTGTTATTTTAAACCTGATGCATGAATGTATATGGTCATTCTTTTAATAACGAAAGAAGGTCTGAAACAAATAAAAAATAGAAAATACATCAAAACTGGTACGTCAAATTCTATGAAATAGTAAATATTATACCATTTTAGGCTCTATTCTTGACGTAATTATTTTTAGAGTCCAACCAGTAAATGATGGGTTTAAGTACTTTGTTAACATGCCAATGAGCGGAAAATTTGCTATCTTAATCTAAGTTAACATATCTTTCAACAATAAAAATAAATGTTGCAATCATCGAACAAAATTTTAAGTTTGATACAAAATTATGACCTTACCCCCCTCCAGATTTTGTCACAAAATGCTGGCAAGATATCCCCTCCGTGCTCTATTTGGATTTATATCTCCTGAACCTTTCATCTAAATTACTCAAATGGAAATAGAACTGATCAAAATGTGAATTCTGTAACCCATTTTATAATATTTACCCATTATATTAGTGATATTAACGCCTGCAACAGTTTTAAGCAAGTGACGTCACGTGATGCATTTGGCCATTTGAACGTCAAATCAAGTTGATAAAGAAATAAAAATGATCCAGAATGAAATGGGGCGATGAAAACAAGAATATAATGAATAGAATTATAAATAAATAGAATGTATTCAGATAAAAGAATGCGCAAAGAAAATTACTAATACTTGAATGTAAGTGCAATTACACGTTATATATAATATACAGGCTTAGTACATGTATGTTGCTATCCATTGGTTTTGGATGAGGAGAAAAACCGGGAAGGGCTAAAATCGGCCTTGTGACAGAATATCATTTTGAAATAGTTTTTTTTTTAATTCCTATATTTATGAAAAATCATATTTATTTCCGCATGACATTTGTTTTCTTCTAAGAAAGGGCAAACAATAGCACGAACGACGTCGTTTTGAACCAGGACATCGCCTTATAATTGCTCGGCGTTTTGAAACCTATTTGTAAGAATCTGTGCTTCAAAACAGAAAACATTTACAAGGATTTTTTAAATATTTTTAACCAAAAAAAATCCATATAATGTAAAATGCAACTAACTGACTTATAACAGTAAAACAGTGCTGCAACTGAGTTCTATCTTCGATTAATATTATAAACGTTCCATACCCCCCCCCCCCCCCCCCCCCTCCTCCTCCTTTTTTTACTGGTCTACGTGCACATATTTCATTATAGGCGTTTATTGACAAATTCTTTCCTGACTGCAAAATAATTTTAGTGTACTTCAATGTAATACGATAAAAACAGTATTCCTTGCATTTACGTATTTATGGAGATCATATAATGTAGGTAAGTTGGCATTCGCATTTTTCATCAAACATGGGTCAAGGTCATCCTCAAGGTCAATGTGACTTGTTCAGAATCAAATATCCTTTAGGTAATCAGTGGCGGATCCAGCGCCCCCTTTGCCGGAGGGGGTGTCAAGGGGCGAATTTTGCTGATTTAACTGAAAATGGGCAAAAATATACCTGTTTTTGGAAAATTTGGGGTTATTGCCGGGGGGTGCCCCCTCCGCATCCCCCTGAATCCACCACTGATAATTTTAAAATATGTATGTACTTTCCATTCCTATATTTAACGCATACCGGTAATAATAATTCACTGCCGGGGAGAGGGTTAAATTTAGGCAATAATCCTGAAATCATTGATTTATAACAGGTCCATGAATATTCGCATTGTAAGAAAAGGAGAAGAACAAATAATGTATAAAAAGGGGACTTTTTTAAAAGGAGGATTCACTTTGAGAAGATTTGACTTATAGTACTATGTCATTTGTCATGAAAAGTCTTCTGTTCGATAAATTCAAAATATAATTATTACGGTTCGCTTATAATAAATGGCGAAACTTACACATAGCGGAAAGAAATTGCAACGTAGCAGTAATACTTCCCCTCCTTTCCCTTATCGTGATGCTTGCTGTTCTAAATATCACTACTCCTAGATATATAGACATAGAAAAGTCCATTCATTTGTTTTACCCAAATCCCGCATGTAAACTAAGGAGTTGTTTCCTAATAAAATGTACAATTTTGTGAGATGTTGCTCATTTATATAATAAACCCCACGTGTAAAAAAAAAACATCACAAACATTTTAATAAGATTCAATTGCTATCTTAACCCCGGGTATAAATCAAACGGTTGCTTACAAATAAAACAAGCATAAAATTATTCTTTCGTGATTTTCTCGTAGAGATGACGGCGAGCGGCAGAATGCGCTGTAAGAACATGCCCATCAAAGAACTGTTTTACATCAATTTTTAATCAAGATTCAAAGGAAAACGATAGAAGTCCCAATCTTATCAAAATACGGCAGTTTTATTTAGCACAATCCCTAAAATACTAGTTCATGTTTCAGGACGTAGGTGAGTCAGCGTCAAATAATAAGAGTGCCGATGCAATTTTGGCGGGTTTTTTCGTGACGTCATAGACAACGTGACGTCGATTTTGGTAACGAGAGAGACTCCGAAGTGATTTGTTGTTCGGATGGTGTATCCTTGAACCTTAATACATCGAGTATTACACGTATAGTTTTCTTTATTGATCTCCACAGCATATGTAAATACCTATGCCGAACAATAGCAAGTGTCCATTGTAATACTTCCGAATCTATTAATAATGACATTCACGTTGTAAAAAGTATAAGCAAGGACCGCCGACGAACGCAAGAGAAACGTAGTTAAATCCTTAAATCTGTGAATAAAAGAATGTATATTGTACCCGGGCCGTGTACATTATTTTATCAGACGATGGTTAATGCTGAACACTTCATTCGATTTCTAAAGATTCTGCTTCATCCAGACTTGACTTCCGAAGATATACGCTATCGGCCAAATTTTTATTCACCATATGAACGGATCCATCCGAGGAAGTGAGGAGTCGTATTTAATTTGAACTGGGTTTAAACAAGATGTGAGCAAATACTATAACAGCCGTCGAGTCTCTTACGCGATTCTACTAAATATACTCACGGCAATCAAAACATGTCATACTTCGTATATCAAATTTTGAATCGATTAGCCAGGGGTCTAGAATTCCCATTTCCCGTTGCCATGGGCAAGTGAAAAGTTAGGTCGGGAAAGTGCAAAGCAAGTGTCCACTTGACCCGGGGCAAGTCAACTTATTAAACGTTTTTATCCTCTTCATTCAGATTTCTTTCTAATTTCCTAATTCTAAGATAGGGTTTTAATTAATTCTAACACTCGATTTGCTGAATATGCCACATCTCAACACTAAGTTGTAGTATATATAACTGTATAAGACCAACCCTTCTCTTCATATAATTTTTAATGGGCAAGTGATTTTAAGGGTTGGGCAAGTAAATTTTATGTCCTGAGTTGCCCGTGGCAAGTAGGTTTTGAAAAAAAATCTAGACCCCTGTTAGCTTCTTCCATTCAGACAGATGAGCTACGACTCCCCGTTCTCAGAAGGAATATGTTATTTTACTTTTAAAAAATCAACTTATTTACAGGAGAAAGCCATAAATTTTAATGTACCATTATTTTGACTGACGGTTCAAAGACAGTTTTCTATGAAGGGCCTGTTCTAAAGTATTTTTGATTTTATTACAGGTTGAGCACCACAGCTTTCAATAATGAATTTTTTGCCAAATCTTGTGAAGAATGGAGAGAAAGATTATCAGAAGGTGATCAATTTCATCATTTATAGTAAAGTGAAACAATTAATTTCTATTGCTATTATTAAGAAACGACGATTCTGATTTTCCGAGAAATTTTGTTGATACCTGTATCAACTCAAAACAGAAGTTCGTGCTAAGCAACATCATATGCAACATCCTTAGCAACACGATTTCAAAGCTGCAAATAAACGTTGAAAAGTGATGAAATGAAATGAAATGATAAGTAATCAATGTAATATTTTTTTGGTTGATCGAGGTATCTCTAGATAAACCAAAAAAATATTACAGTGATTCCTTCAATGATAACACTTCTGTTTCAACAAATTCAATGCCTACAGAATATCTGATGTGGCAAAGACTATGCAAGTGTATCAATTTCAGAACATTTTTTTTTACTCAGAATGTCTCTCTATGAAACATGTACATAAAATGCATTAACATTCTTAATGTTCAGTATGAGACATCCTCTTTATTTTAGGTGAATTTACTCCTGAAAACCAACTGAAAATGAAACAGGATGAAGAAAAAGAACAAAACAAGATTGACCCTTGGAAGGTAATTAGAAGTAGTCTAGTGATACATGTATTTTTAAAAGTGCAGAAATACATGTAGAGAGAGATGCATTGGTTTTGAAATTATAGTCTATATACATGTAATTCTCTCCATTATTCTGTCACAAATTGTGTTCAGGCAACTTGGCACCTTTATAAGGAATGTCATGTCTGAGCTATATCAGCTTTACCAAAGGAGCTGACAAGATAAGACGTAAAATCTGCCCTAAAAAAATGGAATTTTGAAAATGGAAATTTAAAGAAAAATTGTTAATACATATACGGTATCCCATCAAAACCTGAAGTTATGTTAGATCTATTTCGCATAATATTGCTAACATTTGGGTCAAAACTTGTCTTTTTCCCATAGAAATCAATAGAAAATGTATATCTTTTAGTTAATATTTATCCAATTTAGGCAAAATATTTTAAAATTTCTACATTTTTGGGTGATATCAGTTTAACCCGAGTACCCCCTACCTCTTTGGACCTTCATTTTAGAATCTTCAGAGTATTTCATAAAACATACAAAAAGTCTTCAAATGCATTATGTTTCAATAATGATTATCTTTTGTCTGCATATGTACCGTCATGTGGAAGAAATACGGCATGAGATTTAGGGCTAAAAACGACCCTTATCTTATCAGCTTCTTTGCTGTATGTTCCACAACATTAATATTTACCTGGTAGGATTTTATCACAAACAGTTGTGTAGCTATGTAGACAAAATTTTGTTTGACTAAGGCCCCTATCACACTTTTTCGTATCAGCTACTTATGAAGGTCTGCCGCCTATTTTGTCCTCAGAAGTCCAAGGAGTAAATATGACGTTTCTATCACATATGATCAATGTACTGATGTGTCTTACCAACATGTATGTTTGGCGTTTCGCAGGTATGGGTGGCTTTCCGTGTTTTTGTACTGTGTAAGTACGGTGTTGGTGTAAAGTATTCTTCTTCTTGGCGACCTTTCTGCTGCATTACATTTTCGTGTGAAAAGTTTCTTTGGTCGTCAAACGTTATTTCTTCCAATTTTCCACGTAACTAACATAAAGGAAAAAAAGGTAAAGGTTACTGCCAAGGTGCCCTCAGTTTGTCATGGGATCCAATGTGCTAGGCTGATCTAGTGGAAACTTTTAATTCACTCAAAATTGGTTCAAAAATTAGTTTTTGCCCCAAAATTTTCATCGTGTGTTCATAAAACATAACAAATACACCATCTACGCCAAGGTTGAATGAGTGATACTTACCGTATAACCAGAAATTTTCGCGAGATACTAATTTTCGCTATATTCGCAAGTGATTTGGATTCCCGAAAAATTATTACCGCGAAAAATTATGTTTTGTAAGGTATAATGTAAATTGGAATATCATCTACATTTTGTTCTTATTATACATGTGTCATTCTTTCACAGATCTCGATTAAACATAAATAGAAGAAAATCCAGTGTATTCTTATGATAGAAATAACTAAAACTTTAGTAATTGAAGGTACAAAACGCTGAAATCATATGTACATATTTTTATGTAGTTTTGGAATCGCGAAAAATTGTACTCGCGAAAATAAAGACACCCTGATTTACCATAAAATCGCGAAATTTGACACTTGCGAAAATTTCTGGTTATACGGTATAATACATACTCAAACAACATAACACCAATGTAGCTCTTAATTGTAGCAGAAACATATGCGCAGGAGTAAATCGAAGAAAAAAAAAAGAAATAGAGACGTGTGTCATACATAGTCATACATAGTGGATAAGAAAAGAATGGTGCGGATAAGAATCAGGAACGCCTTGTATGCAGCACGTTTGCCATAGGGACATTGCATGTGATAGTGACTCGTTCACACTGCGTTGTAAGAGTATTAGCAACATTCCTGCTACTTTGCTACTGTATTTTTCTCGTTAAAAAAATGCCACACTCTTTCGTATCAAGAGATCATGCTATGTATGTAAGAGTACTCACTGTGTGAGCTGGGTTCCTGCAGTGTTCCTTTTTTACTGCCATGTATCCGGATATGCGGTAGATACGTTGGCCGATACGTAAAAGTGTGATAGGGGTTTAAGAATGATAATAAATTCAGGTTAATACTGGTACATGTACATTGTATGGTTGAAGTTGTGAAATACTAGTAAGTACAATTATAATACTACATGTATGTAAATTTTGTCTGATACTTGGTTAAGGACACTTATCAGGGATTTTTTTTGCCCCTTTTTGGGGCCGTTATTCGGCCCCATTCCCAATGAAAAATAGTATCTTTTTTTCCCAATTGATGCTCTAAAATTTCCCAATTTCATATAGATGGAATTATCACTGAAATAAGTGAAATTTACTGGTTCAAAAGTAGCAAATTTACTAATTATTTGCCATATTGTTGTAAGCATGAGAAAACTATTTGATTAAACATTCAATTCTGAACTTTTGATTGTATAAACTGTCATTTTACTTTCATATTAGTACTTCCCAAAATATTCCCAAACGTTGTTAATTTTCCCAATTGCACGGGCCCCGACCCCATTCCCAAATTACTGAAAAAAATCACTGCTTATTCTTGTTTCAGGCAAAGCACTTTGAGCATGTATGGGGTAGAAAAAGGTCAGTATATGTATATGCAAAACATCACTTCTTTTATTAGAGTTCTTACTTGTACTCTCGTTATGTTAATCTATAATCTTCAGTAGAAATACATGTACATGCAGTGTAGATCACATATTCTTTCATCTCATCAAGAACAAAAGTACCCATCTTGGGACAACTCTGTCTTGCACCCTTGGATGTTTTTCTAGTACAACACAGTTATGTACTATGTCAAATCCCAATGTTTCTGCAGAATATCTTCTCATATACATATACTCACTCATAGAGGAAATGTCTGTAAATGGTTTATGTACCATTGATAACAATCATGACTTTGTACAAGAACATTGGAATCCAACCCTTGTATCAAAGATTTATAGTGGTCAACACTTGGCAAGCCTGGTCATGGACTGCAAATCTATGCTACTTGAGTTGTACATTACATATGCATTTTCCTGTTTTTGTACAAAGTAGTGATAAATTCTGCAAGTTCAATTCTGTTTAAGCAAGATCAGTGTCATGATAAAGCAATACTTTCCAGATAATTATTGCAGCATAACACAGATTTTAATGAGGCAGACATAAGACCAATTAGAACTCATCTATTTGGCAAGGAAACAAAACTTTTTCAAATAAGACAAATTTGAATAATGCTGACAAATCATAAAAAGTCATATTTTGTTAGAAAAGTTTCTATTTTCTGTTTGTAATTTTCTATTTAAGAACTTCAGTTGAAAGGTAGTTTGAAATACATGTATTTACATGTATCATCATCTTTTTAAAAATACATCTTCTTAAACTTGAATATGTAGTTTGACATGACTTTCATGTAATACATTGTAGGAGTGTAAACTACACTGTACCAAAGGCAGATATTCCATCACCGCCCACTCCGGGACTCTCAACCAAGTTAAAAATCAAACAACCGCTTAAAAAGTCTAAAACTCTGGTATCCACACTGATTCGGCAAGAGAAAGTGTCACAAGCCGTAAGAATGGGATATCGTGTGTCAGACTCAAACAAGCCTGATTATCATTCAGCCACTTCAGTGGGCAGTTATAAAGGTTACGATCCTACAAATCAACAAATCCAAAGCTCGGACAATCTGGGAAGTTTGAAGAGAAGTTCTGATGATGAGGAATTTATCATTGGGGAACTTAGCCCTTCTAAGAGGACGAAAGTAATGGTTGCAACCGAAAAACCGAATTCACCTCTCAAAACTGTCATATCTGTTTGTTCAGCCAATCAGACTGCTACAATAACTAGTCCTGTTCGGATTTCAGATGCAAGTACCGAATCTTCTATGCCAAATACTTTCAACTTGTTACACAATACGAATATACCTACCTCTGCTTCTAATTCCTCTGTGAATACTTTAAGTGCTGTTAGTAAGAATCCTGTTATACAAGCAGCATTAGCCTCCCGTAACACTCCCTCTCCTGTTGTTGCTGTTAGATCACCGCCTCAGACTCGAACTCTAGCTCAGATTAGAAGTCTTCAAAATGTTGCTCGACAGCAGAGCACCAATCAAACAAGAACTTTGGCGCAGATTAAGGCAGAAACAAAATTGCGTGTTCAGATGCGAAATCAGCAATCTCGTAATGCTCAGTCTGGTCGTCAATTACCTAATATACTGCATGGAAAGCCAAAACCTGTAGCAAAGCCACCACCACAAAACATTTTACCAGATGCACCTGAAACAACGGAAGATGGAGTGAAATTAAGGAGGTCTCTACAAATATGTCAAGATGTGATCATAAAAAGTGGTTCAAATCAGTTTCAAATGGACGCTGATGGAAAAGTTAAGTCAGTAGTTTCAACTGCTGAAGCAACCAAAACATCTGATACTCAAAAAACATTGAGCAAGACTGAAACAGTGTCGGCCATGCTCAGTAGGAATGCTATGATGCAACAGAAACCTTCCGTTGGCTCCTCATCTTTAAGCGGGAGCTTACCTTCTATAGCCGGCTTGCTTGCAGCAACTTCAAGCAGACAGCCTGAGGGCACTCATCAATTAGTACCAATACAGACAGCAGTACCGTCCCCTGCTGTCACATCACGTGTAGTGCCAGTACCGAGCCATACTAAATTCCTAGTTCCATCTGTTGCACCTAACACTAGCATAGGTACATCAAATCTGGTTCAAATATTAAACTCTGCACCTGCTGCTCATCTTGTATCTACGGCTCAAATCTTACCCTCCAGGGCATCTAGTGCACCGCCGCAGAACGAAATGAAACTCTCAGACAACAAGCCAACCACAATTGTAAGGTCAGCAAGCGTTGGACTTCATAATTCCCCTCAACATCAACAAATTCCAGTGTCTTTATTGCAAAGCCAACAGACTCAGTCTACCTCAAGTGATAGCCAACTAAAAATGTCCCAAGACCGGCTGCATTTTTTATCCAAGAGTGGCACTGCTACTCCGCCAGGAAGTAATGGTTCCCAGAATGCAATACATACTGTTTCCTCTACTGGGAATCCTGCAAATGGTGGTAGAATTACATCACCACAAATGGCGAAAGTTGTAGTATGCAGTGCCACACAATTTGTAAACCAGATTGTTAGAGAGAATTCCATTGCCGGCACACCGATGACTCAAGCTTCTGTTGTGACAATGCCTGCATCTGCCGGAGGTACGACCAAGCTTGTTATTCCAACGTCTGTGCTAACGGGGGCTTTAGCAGGGTCAGATAGCTCTAACTGTGCTTGTAGTTTGAAGGCAATGATTATGTGCAAGAAATGTGGTGCATTCTGTCATCACGACTGTATCGGTCCTTCTAAATTGTGTGTTACGTGTCTGAGATCGTTACCAGAGAAAAATGGTGTTGGTGTCATTTTGTAGCAGATTTTAACCTTCCATCCTGTAAAAACGTGATAGTTGTTATTTTATTGTAAATGTGTTATGAGTGAATCTAATCGTGTGTGTACTGGTGTTAAATGATCTTTGTTTCCTTTACTTCGTTGCATGCAGAAATCAGGGTATCTGTTTAGAGACTGTTTGGCTACATGGATTACATTTGCACATTGGTTTAGTCCATAATGAATGTTTTAATTTACCATAGATATCTTCAGATTTTTCCTACTATGAATACCAGCCATTTTGAGATTTTTAAATGAAATTGTTGGTTACATGTATCTACTGGTGAAGAATAAAATGGAAGAATAGTAAAATTCTTTAACTATGAATCTTGTAGATCTTGGGCATTGTAGGGTTAGTCTTTTAGAGAAAGTTTACTCTGTATAAAAACATCTATGATTGATCTCTGTTTTTAAACTTGCATTTTGGTACACTTGACTGTAAAAGTATGAATTATTTTATACAGTATATTTGCAGATACCAATTTTCATGATTACACTTATTTCTGCAATTCTTTTATCTTATCAATTATTTATTAGTTTTAAGATATTTGTAGGTACAGAATGGGAAATAGAGAAAATTTGAGCATATTGGGAAATTTCAAAATATCATAATAGAATTTCAGAATGTTCTATGTTATTGAAACTTATCAAGTACACCTTGTACACTGAGTGCTTGACATTAAAATTATAAAGCATATCCATTCTTTTTTTTCATTAAGGTATGCTATCAAAATACCTGATCCAGAAATCACGAAAAAACTCTCCCAGTATTCTTATTAATTTTCAGTCGGCATTTCATGTCATTGTTTGCAATATTGCTTGGCTTAAAAATTCATGGTTTAGACCCTAATTGAAAAAAAAATTAATTAGTACCATCCCAATGACTATACCATTTCTATTCCACTGATGCAGTTTAAAATGTACAATGACAGATTAGTTGTAGCATAAAGTATAGATTAAAGGTGAAATTGAATTTTTATCAGGTGAAAAAAAAATTATGGATAGAATATTGGTAGTTTAAGTTTGTATCATAGAGTATCTGAGAAATCAGAGAATAGACAATTTTCACATTACCGCAGTTGCCTTGTATTTTACACATCCTAAGACCTGATATCACAAGATTTGACATCGTAGCAGATATATGACGTCACAATTAAAAATAACGTCAAAAGTTGTGATGTCGGGTATTGGAGTGTCTAAAATGCAAGTCTTGCGGTAATATGAAGAAGGTCTAATAGGATTACTTTGCATTTTCAGAATGAGGGGATCTGAAACTTGTCATTTAAGTGGAAAAAAATTGTACGTTTCTTTATAAATTATGTGTATGATTATGTGATAGGGTATCTAAATATGTCAAACTATGTCGTTTAAGTATGCAATTTTTTTCTGTTTTCTAGCAGTTGATTATTCAGAGCATTATTGCTTCTTAATGAATTCATACATATCGCAAAACAAATACAAAAATATGTTGGTTTCTATTTCTTACAAACTTAAGTTTCAAAACACTCTTCACAAATGATAATGCTGTCTTAAAACATGTGCATGTACATTATTAGTTTAAATAAGTTGTAATCAGTAATAGTGAGTGACTGATGCTTATTTCAAGAGATGTCCAACTTTATTATCTTTATTATTGTTTCTGTACATTTATTTATACAATATGCCATCGATAATTAACATTTTTAATAAAATTAGAAATGGGATACAGTTTTGTTCTATTCAAAATATGTGCTATGAAGTTAAAATATTTTAAATTGCAGGATGAATGTAAAGTATGTGCAAGTTAAATTTTTACGCAAAAAAAATCTTTAATCAAGCATAATGGATTTGTTATTACATTTACTATTATCAAAGGTCATCTCATATTCCTTCCACTTGAATGAAACAATTGATACAGTAAATCATGATGATCTGAAAAAAAACTCAACAAAGGTCAAGGTTATATACTAGTACTCAATGTCGTAGTGGTCACAAAGAGTAAAAATTTTGAATAGGTCAACTTGTTCTCTGATCTCTTTCGATGTACATAAGGTCAAATAACTTCATACATGATTTCCATGCCCCTTTATGAGAAATTTTGGTGCATATAGCTTTTTGCCATCAGTTTTTCAGTTTAGAATTTGACCTACTTTTGAAAACTTTGACATTTTAAAGGTCATTTTCATAGTCTACAAAATTTCAACACAAGGAAAGTAGCAACAGTGTTCCTGACTTGATTAAAAACAACTTTTAAAAAGAGGAAGAACTCTACCGCTTCTCAAGGTCAGGATCAGACTTACAAAGATGTTAGTCTTTCGGGTACCGTCTTTCAAGCTTGGTGTAAAGAACAAATTTATTGTCATACGACAACACAGAGAAGAAATGAAAAAGCTATGAGGAAAAAGGTCCCACTCAAGTTGTGTCGAGTCAATTATGATTTATAATTTACCCAACTGGTTCTAGATAACAACCCAGTGACCTTGCGAGAATTCTAAAACAAATGGAAAGGTCATGAAAACTATCCACCTCCTCGGTCCATGTGCTGTCAGCTGTCAGTTGCAAACTTCAAACACAAAACACCACAGTATTTCAATCACAACAACATCCTCGCCTCCCAAGAAAAAAAAAGAATATTAAGTTTTTACGCGCAAAATATGCCAGGATAATGTTTTTTTCAATAGTCACAAATCGCTCACATTTCCCATGAAAAAAAATTGCCGTTTTCACACACCAAAAACATGAAATATGCCAGGATAATCGTTTTTCAATAATCACGAATCGCACATTAAAGGGTGTTAAATCCGCGTTACTACGATGTCATGTAACAGAGAATTAAATGACATTTGGGTGAAACAAGGACTTGAAAATTGATAACATGCCGTCACGATCACATAACAGGGATACACAGGTGATTCCCCATCGTTATTCCAAAAGATAGACAAAAAAGTGTCATGTACGTATGTCTTATGTAGAAAACTGCCCAGGAAATGTGTTAAATCTATTAGCTTCCTGGTAGTTTCAACTCCTGAATCCCATATAGGGCTTCGCCTTCCAAGGACTCATTTAGGGCCTCACGGTGGCTCTCAAGTCCTCTGTCTGAAAAAGTGTTTCCACTTATAAAGTTCTCTGACTACGCGCCTGCATAACTACGGTTCTTTTTTCTCTATATCAAGGATAACACTTCAAAAGGAGGTACTTAGTTACATGGGGATAGAATCTACCCAATGGTTTAGGTCGAAGCTCTCTGAGAGAGAGAGCAATTTGTTGATCAATTTTGAAAGACTCTAGCCAAATTCGGGTAAAATTGGTCTAGAAGGACGTCGCATGATTTTGCAGGAGATCAGCTCAGATAATGAAACTCGGTGTCTCACGAGTAAGAAAAAAAATCTGTTTTAGGACAATGACTCCATATATTCAAGTATTGATAGAAACTTTGAATTTACCGTAATTATAGATAGATTATATATAACCAATTTGCATGTTCATTGCTCAGAATATTGTAGGAGTAGATTCATATACATCTTAAATTGAAATGGCAACATATATAAATTTATGTTATTAGAGATAAATTAGACCTATTTGCTCCTCGATCGCCTAGTTGACATCGTTTCCCAACTTGCTACAGGATCCTACTTTGAGGAATTGTACTTTTTTCCAGTTTCCATAGGTTTCAGTGATTGCATCGACTGTTTAAACCAGTGAAATATCACAGAGTCCCATATGTACGAAATATCACTACCTGATTAAATTCGGCAACAAATTTCTTCTTAGAATAAAGTTCATTTATTTAGAAAGCATTTAATTTTCCCCCTAACTAACCATATGCTAACTGGGCAGCAGTTTACAAACTGAAACCGACCCAACATGCCCCCCCCCCCCCTTTGCGGTGTACAGGATTTGTCTCTACAATATAGATTTCAGAAATTAACCATAGACTTTATCGAGTCTAGACGAACCAGCTTGTTTGGACATACGGACATCCTCATGGAAGACTCCACATTGCATCATTCCAGACGCTCATTGGACTGACGTGACACACCCACATGACACACCCCCTCATACATGTGCAAATGATACATGCAGCGGTAGATGCAATGAAGAAAATAAACATATTCATAAGTAAAATCAATTTTATTTTGTGTTGTTAAGATAAGTTGCACATGTCACGTATTTTGGACATTTTGTACTCAATTCTTGACCTTTAAGGTGAAGGTCTTTTACTGTACAGAAATCTGAACAGACATGGACGGTCTAAAACCATTTCCTGGATTCGGAACTAGTGCCACGCATGCAGGTCAAGATCCTGAAAAATGGAACTCCAGAGCTGTTGTTCCACCCATTTCAATGTCAACGACGTTCAAACAGAAAGGACCAGGGGATCACTACGTATGGTTTAACAGCGCGAATTCGCTCTGTTTATTTACTATTTTTAGAAGATTTGTTTACTTAGGAGAAATGATAGTAGAGAGGATTTGGACTGAAAAATGATACACTCAAATATTGAACGTTGGTTTTACTGCCACAAAAACTCATGACAATAATGTAATGGAAAAAGGGGGAAGGGGGGATGTTTACAAGTTTTATATTTGTTTGTTCTTAGCACATATTGAGGGAAGATAGCCCAGTCACTAAAAATTAGCTTTTCATCTTGATACTTCATTTTTTAGGTATTTAGTGGAAACAGTTGGTCATTAAAGAACACAAATGTGTTACAGTAATGAAATTGTAAGAGATTATACCGATGTATGTGTAGATTTCTATGTCATTTGTTATTTTTAGGGCTTTGAATACTCAAGAAGTGGGAATCCAACTAGGAATTGTCTGGAGGAATGTATTGCAGCATTGGAGGGGGCAAAACATGGTGACAAAATGAATTTACATTTTATTTGTCGAATAAATATATTCTATTCAAAAACTAAATTGTATGCATATGACTGTTCATATTATTTGTTGCCATCTGAAAAAAAAATTAATTTATGAAGCAGATTTTGTAAAATGTGTAAATGGTTCAAAGTACATGACTACAAGGTTTCAGTTAAAAGTTATATCAGGGCTTGAAATTCAAAGAAATTCCAAAGGAGCCATACAAGCTCCTAGTTCTGGAATTCAAGGAGCCCGTACCAAAAATCAAGGAGCCCGTAAATAATTTAAAGTTTCTTTTCTATTAATTACATAAGATTATTGATGAAAGCATTTATTGTGAAAGACCATCTTTGACAGCAGTTTAAACACAACATTGAAGTAGATCACTTGGGTCTAAAAAAAATTGACAATGTTTTTACTTAGCCTAAAATATATGAGCGCCTCCCCAAAAAATCTGAACAAATCCAGACGAATCTTTTTTAAATGTCAGTTGTATTAGAAGCTTTCTATATCACCCTCCGACTCGTCAATAAAACGATGGTCTGTTCAATATGTTCTGTGTCTGTTGATTAAGATCCATCACTATATTCAAGCGTATTAAAACATGACCATTGACCAATTTGTTATTTATTCATTTGCGTGAGCGAGACATCCTCTTTCTTATCTTGAACAAAAAAACCCCGACAACTATTATCAATGACTTATATAAGTCCTTGCTATTATGTAATGACAAAGACAGCGAGGTCGGGTATTATGATGAATAATAAGACGGATGAAAATCAAAATGTAATGAAATCTGATACAGTGTACATGTATTTCTATTTCCGATTTCCCGTCACGCTGAAACTCATATGACACGCGCCGGTCAAAGCGATCTAGCGATTACATGTATGAGATGCATGTGAACGTTTTCATGTTACGTCATGGTCATCTTTTGTTGGTCACTCGATAGACAATACAACGCGTGCCATAAATGCATTATAGATTGACGTGCGCCGTAGAAGCCATAAACGTTTTTATCTCAGTTAAATTTAAAGCTTGGGGAGGGGGGGGGCTACGTGACGTTTTACGTCTCGGGTTGAATACAGCGGAGGCTAATTAACCGGATGTGCGGCAAATTAACGCCAAGGCGTACACACATTTTTGGGGAAAAAAAACGCATGGCGGTCAATGAAACGGGGAGAACACTGGTCATTTTTCCTACTCGCCAAACGGGCGAGTTCAGACGAAAATCTAATCGCCCGGTGGCACTTTCACTCGCCATTTGCGAACGGGCGAGTGGGAATTTCAAGCCCTGTATATATAGTCATTCCTTCTTCAAAATACATATAGTCATTCTTTCTTAAAAATTTATGGTATATAAAATTAAGAAATTTTAATTGTTTTCAATATTTAGCCATGTTGCAACTTGTTTGATATTTTTAAAAGTTCAATGCCTTGACTTTGTTACATTGATGTACAATTTTCGAAGTATTTTATACACTTACCTTGTGGCTTTTTAAGAATGTCTTATGTGCATTCATGGCTTACAGTTACACACTTTAGTTGTTCTGCATTCAAATTTTGTGAATTGTTAAGCTATTCTCAGCAAAAGAAAAAAAAAACCAGTCAACCAGCAAAGAACACACTTAAGAAGACCTTTATTACTTGCATTAACATTCTGAAAAAATATGTTATTCATGTTATTTGTGCAAAATTATTCAAGACTAGCTTACTTTACATCATGAAATTTTAAAAGTTTTAACACTGATATTGTTTGAATATAAATTTCTCCTTGCATATGAAATCATGAAATACATCATGAAATTTTAAAAGTTTTAACACTGATATTGTTTGAATATAAATTTCTCCTTGATTTTAATTTTATGTAACTTATAAGTCAAGATGTCAAAGGCAACTTGCCGCCGTTCATCATGAAATGAATGTCAAAATCAGATAGATATGTGAAATGTGACATGGAAAATCAACTTGCAATGTAAATATCAGATATTACATATTATATTACGTATTCTGAGGTGTTTAATAGTATTTCATATTTCATACATTCACAGGATTAGTGTTTGCTTCTGGATTGGCCACAACTACAGCTGTCACACATTTATTGAAGAGTGGTGACCATATCATCAGTATGAATGACGTTTATGGAGGTAGGTGCGACTTAGAAGGCACTAAAACAAAAGAATATTGATAATTTACATGATATCAATAATTTGTCCATTATGTTTCACTACTGCTATTGATTGAGCAGATTTGCTTCCTTTCTAATTAGCTCTACTGGTCAAAGACCAGTCTAGCTTATGGGATCGCCCTGTGTCTGTCCTTTGGCATCCAATCGTCTGTCTGTCCGTCCATCTGTCTGTTAAACATTTCTTGTGGTTTCGAGTCCTCTGAAATTGTTGGTGATGGGAAGTTAATTCTTTTTGCAACTTGATGAGTCTATTGTCTAGTCTTGCTTCTGATAATTTTGTTTGAGCCCCTGACCCCCAGGGTCTTAGAAAATGGGCGTGGTCATTTCTTCATATATAACTATGTAATCTTGTGGTCACCCTTTCTAAGAAAGTATAAATTATAGAAAGTTAATTCCTTTTGCATCATGATGGGTCTATCTTCTAGTTGTTCACCTGGTATTTTGTTTGAGCCCCTGACCCCCGGGGCCTTAGGAAATGGGTGTGGTCATTTTCTCCTAAATAACTATGTAACCTTGTAATCACCATTTCTCAGAAATTATAAACAATGGAAAGATCATTCTTTTTGCATCATGATGGGTCTATGATCCAGATGTGCGCCTGATATTTTGTTTGATCTCCTGACCCCCAGGGTCTTAGAAAATGGATGTGGTCATTTTCCCATATATAATTCTGTGCAATCTTGTGGTCACCATTCCTGAGAAAGTATAAATGATAGAAAGTTAATTCATTTTACAACATAAAGGTGACCATCTATAATATTTTGTTTGAACCCCTGAGCCCCAGGGTCGTAGAAAATGGATGTGGTCATTTTCTCCTAAACATGTATAACTCAATATAAGTTGTCTTTCCCCTACAATTATATTTGCCCCTGGCTAGCCGCTATTGGTTGAAAAGACTTAGGGAAAAAAAAAACTGGGGCCATAATTAAAAAATTGTTTGTTTCCCCTCGCCCCGACCGGGTCAGGAAAAACGCCACCGAGTCAGATTTTTTTATAGCCAAAAATTCCGATATTTTTTTTTTCCAGAAATCGAATCACGGCTATGTCCATTTTCAGTTTCAACGTTACAATATTCTATCCAAATAGAATTGTAAATCAACTTTCTCATTCCTACATTATTATAAGAAATCTTGCCGTAACCCCCCCCCCCCCCCCCCCCCCCCCGTCTTCCCGTTCCCATTGGCTTTGAACCGTCAGTCATAAATTGCGTATTATTGGTGCATTGATAATTATGTCTCTCTCTCTTGTAAATATCCTCCCCAAAGTTTGTGATAACATGATAGACGAGCGCTCGGTCTACGGATGTAAAATTTTGAACAAGAATGTGCCTTTCAAATTCTGCGAGTGCGGCAGGTATTGTGGGCTCCCATCTTTACATGTATACGCATGTGCCCAATCTAGTTCCTCAGTTTATGAAATCTCGTTTCACGGATAGGCGTTTGAACGCTATAAAGACCCATCACTTATTTGAAAGGGTCCGCTGAGTGAGCCAAAATTCAGGCATATTATCTAAATGCATAAAATCGAGTGAAAAAGAAAACTACTACCTGATCACAGGACTGTACGTACTTGGTTATTATGATTAACCTACGTTTCTCTAGTGGTTGTCGGCAGTCCGTGCTATCTTCTTGCATCGTGAACGTCATTATCAATAGACTCAATATTACAAGGAATTCTTGATGTTGTTCGTATAATTATTTTTCATTTTCGCTGTTCGCATACAATATACGGACCGAGAAAGAAAAGTATACAAACTTATTTCATCTTTATAATGCACTGGAAAACGCCGGCCATTTATAGTCCGTGACAAGTTGTTGCGCGTGGTCAATCTATACAAAATTTACATAACAAGTCGTAAAAAAGTCGAGATGTAATCGTTCTATATTGCATCTTATTCTCGCAGATTTGACGTTGCCGTAAAATGACCCGTTACGCCGCACTGAAACCCTTGATGCACTTGTTGCGGAACTATTTATCGGGTTTATCGGGTATCTTGGGACAATTTTGTTTGTACAAGACAACGTAATTTTCTTTTGAACATTTTCAATAAAATAAATAGACATTTCATACTAAAGCAGCGATAGAAATTGAAATACAACGGATATTTTTACGGAAAGAAGGCGGCGATTTTTCCCGAAGTAAGAGGCGAGAAATCGCCGGCTGCCAGCTCTTAGTCTTTATCATATCTATCATGATTAATATTTTGGTTAAGGCCCATACCGGGTAAAACCGAAAACTTTTACGTTGTTTTGACATTGTTTTAATAGAATTAATAATGAAATTAGATTTTATTTTTGCATTTTATCTCTAAATTTATTTATTGAAATTCTAACTTTATAAAATTATACAAATCATTTAAGTTCAATATCAGGGTACAGATATTTCTAATATTACGGAATTAATACTTTGTTTACTACAAACTCAATTTATATTATATTCATTCTGTATTTCAAGTGGAAGAAAAAGATAGATTTAGAAGAAAGTTATACAATATTTCTGAAGATTTAAGGCAATGCACGGTTAAGGCCCATACCGGATAAAACCGAAAATATTAATCATGATAATATCCATTAGAAAAACAGAGTGTGACTGCGCAGTTGTAAGGAGTCCAGTAATGTGCAATTTGGATTCAAACGACTTTAAACATATTTGATACATGTGGTTCTGGCAGTTGAAAAAAAAAAGTACCTGCCTGCCGGGTCACTTGGAAAAAAAAGACCCGGGGGGAGGGGAAACAAAACAATTTTTAGCTCACCTCGACGAAGTTGAGTGAGCTTATGCTATAACCCCACGCGTCCGCGTCCGCGTCCGTGTCCGCGTCCGCGTCCGCGTCCGGTTAAGAAGTTTGGGGTAGCTCAGTATCTGACAAAGCACTAATGCTACAGTAACCAAACTTGCACAAGTGATTCATCTTTGGATGCTGAGGTGAACCCATGCATCGGATGCAGCATCTGACCTACATTTTCCGCTTGAGTGACTTGGTTAAGAAGTTTGGGGTAGCTCAGTATCTGACAAACTACTAATGCTACAGTAACCAAACTGGCACAAGTGATTCATCTTTGGATGCTGAGGTGAACCCATGCATCGTATGCAGCATCTGACCTACATTTTCCGCTTGAGTGACTTGGTTAAGAAGTTTGGGGTAGCTCAGTATCTGACAAAGTACTGATGCTACAGTAACCAAACTGGCACAAGTGATTCATCTTTGGATGCTGAGGTGAACCCATGCATCGGATGCAGCATCTGACCTACATTTTCCGCTTGAGTGACTTGGTTAAGAAGTTTGGGGTAGCTCAGTATCTGACAAAGTACTGATGCTACAGTAATCAAACTTGCACAAGTGATTCATCTTTGGATGCTGAGGTGAACCCATGCATCGGATGCAGCATCTGACCTACATTTTCCGCTTGAGTGACTTGGATAAGAAGTTTGGGGTAGCTCAGTATCTGACAAAGTACTAATGCTACAGTAACCAAACTTGCACAAGTGATTCATCTTTGGATGCCGAGATGGACCCATGCATCGGATGCAGCATCTGACCTACTTTTTGTGTCGCCTGCGAAGCATAGCGACACTTAGGGATCACTTTGTCCGTTGTCCGTCTGTCCGTCCGTCCGTCTGTCTGTCTGTCTGTCCGTCTGTCTGTCACACTTGGGTGTCACACCCCATAACTTTTGATTGGTAAGTGATAGGGCTTTAATATTTCACATGTGTATTTCTTGTGACAAGACCTTTCTACACATACCATAATTTTTGACCTCGTGACCTTGACCTAGATATTTGACCTACTTTTCGAAAAATCTAAGATTGGCTATATCTTTTGATTGGTAAGGGATAGGGCTTTGATATTTCACATGTGTATTTCTTGTGACAAGACCTTTCTACACATACCATAATTTTTTACCCCTTGACCTTGACCTAGATATTTGACCTACTTTTCGAAAAATCTTAGATTGCATATATCTTTTGATTGGTAAGTGATAGGGCTTTGATATTTTACATGTGTATTTCTTGTGACAAGACCTTTCTACCTATACCATAATTTTTGACCTCATGACCTTGACCTAGATATTTGACCTACTTTTTAAAAAATCTAAGATTAGCTATATCTTTTGATTGGTAAGTGATAGGGCTTTGATATTTCACATGTGTATTTCTTGTGACAAGACCTTTCTACACATACCATAATTTTTGACCTCATGACCTTAACCTAGATATTTGACCTACTTTTTAAAAAATCAAAGATTGGCTATATCTTTTGATCTGTAAGTGATAGGGCTTTGATATTTCACATGTGTATTTCTTGTGACAAGACCTTTCTACACATACCATAATTTTTGACCTCAGGACCTTAACCTAGATATTTGACCTACTTTTCAAAAAATCTAAGATTGGCTATATCTTTTGATTGGTAAGTGATAGGGCTTTGATATTTCACATGAGTATTTCTTGTGACAAGACCTTTCTACACATACCATTATTTTTTACCTAGATATTTGACCTACTTTTCAAAAAATCTAAGATTGGCTATATCTTTTGATTGGTAAGTGATAGGGCTTTGTTATTTCACTTGTGTATTCCATATGAAAAAACTGTTCGAAACATTCTATAATTTTTGACCTTATGACCTTACTCTTGATTTTTGACCTACTTTCAATAAAAAAAATCCACTTCGCAGGCGACACAAGCATTCCTTGGATTGCTATTTTTCTACTTGAGTGATTTCACTTTTAAAAGCCAATATTGAGCAAAGTATAAGTGCTACATGTACCAAACTTGCATGTTGGATGTATCTTTGATCAAACTTTCATAAAATGACCTTGACCTACTTTTTCCGCTTGAGTGATTTTGCCTTTAAAAGCCAATATTGAGCAAAGTATAAGTGCTAGATGTACCAAACTTGCATATTAGATGTATCTTTGATCAAACTTTCATAAAATGACCTCGACCTACTTTTTCCGCTTGAGTGATTTTGCCTTTAAAAGCCAATATTGAGCAAAGTATAAGTGATACATGTACCAAACTTGCATATTGGATGTATCTTTGATCAATCTTTCATAAAATGACCTTGACCTACTTTTTCCGCTTGAGTGATTTTGCTCTATAAAGCCAATATTAAGCAAAGTATAACTACTACATGTACCAAACTTGCATATTGGATGTATCTTTGATCAAACTTTCATAAAATGACCTCGACCTTCTTTTTCCGCTTGAGTGATTTTGCCTTTAAAAGCCAATATTGAGCAAAGTACAAGTGATACATGTACCAAACTTGCATATTGGATGTATCTTTGATCAATCTTTCATAAAATGACCTTGACCTACTTTTTCCGCTTGAGTGATTTTGCTCTATAAAGCCAATATTGAGCAAAGTATAACTGCTACATGTACCAAACTTGCATATTGGATGTATCTTTGATCAAACTTTCATAAAATGACCTTGACCTACTTTTTCTGCTTGAGTGGTTTTGCCTTTAAAAGCCAATATACATGTACTAAGAAATATGTTTGAATTGAATTTTGCTGTCACGAGGTGAGCTTTGTAATCTGTGATTACCTATGTTTTAATTGTGGCCTGGGAGTGAACATTTGTTCATTTATGTATTAAGTTTTATTAATTTGTGTTTTGTTATGGTATGCAACTCACAGCAAGTCCATTTATCATACATGTAATGCAAAATAGCATTTGCTTGTTATTAGGTCCTGCTGACTATAATTGTTCAGTATTAAAAAAAGCAGTAATCTAAACAATATTATACTTTGTTGATAATTCATGTGATATGATTATACAATTCTCCCAAGCTTAACTGCAGCTGATCAGTTTACATTTATGGACATATACATGCACATGTAAACTTAAAATAGTTGCCAGAGTCACCTAATGCTCGACTGCATAGCATAATGTCTTTAATGGCAGCCAATTTCTCAAGCTCACTTTTTTCTCCAATTTACATGTAAGTTTGGAACATGTAGCACTTATACTTTGCTCAATATTGGTTTTTAAAAGCAAAATCACTCAAGCGGAAAAAGAAGGTCAAGGTCATTTTATGAAAGTTTGATCAAAGATACATCAACCATGTAAGTTTGGAACATGTACAGTAGTTCTTATACTTTGCTCAATATTGGCTAATTTTAAAGGCAAAATCACTCAAGCAGAAAAAGTAGGTCACGGTCATTTTATGAAAGTTTGATCAATTATACATCCACCATGTAAGTTTGGAACATGTAGCACATATACTTTGCTTAATATTGGCCATTAAAGGCAATATTGCTATCTTAACATTTACCTTATCAACTCAACATTTGCCTTATCATTTGAAATAATTTTAAATTTCCCCCCATGGGCTACATCCCCATCTGGATATATTAAACAAAGTATAATTAAACATTAACAACAAAAACCAATAGAATACAGTGTTCTCCCCAGGCCGTTTTAGCGTGGCGGCCCCGCCACGCTATTGAGATTTACCGCCACGCTATCGGGATTAGCACCACGCTATATTTTACGGCCGCCACGCTATATTTTTTTCACTAAAAATTCGTGTATTAACTAATTTGTGTACCCCTTTGCGTTAATTGATTGATGTAACCGCCGCATTCCCGGTTAAATTAGCCCCGGCTGTATACAACCCGAGGTGTTAAACGTCTTGTAGCCCCCCGCAAGCTTTATTTACCTGAGCTGAGAACGTGTCTGGCTTCTACGGCGCACGTCAATCTATAGGACATTTAAAATAACTGCGTTGTCAATGTCTATCGAGTGACCAACAAAAGACGACCATTCTATAACGTAGTTCATGAAAACGTTTTCATCTACATTTGTATAATCGCTAGATCGTGTTGACCGGCACGTGTCATATAGTTACAGCGTAACGGTAAATTGGAAATACGCTATATCAGATGTCATTAAAATATGTTTTTTAATCCGTCTTACTGTTCAACATATAACCCGACCTCGCCGTCTTTGTCATACAAAATAATTGCCGCTTTTACAAGGTAAGAAAGAGGTTATCTCGCCCGCGCAAATTCATTTTACTTTGAATGGAAAACGAGTCGGTATGTCCGGGGTTTTTTTTATTTATTTATTTTTTTTTTTGGAAATACGCTAGAATGTGGTTAATAAGTTTAGACGGATGGTTAATAAGAAGTTTAGACGGATGGATGAAATTAATCATCAAAACAGAACATGGTGCACGGACCATCGTTTTATTGATTAGTCTGAGCACGATATAGAAGGCTTTGTATAACAATTGACATATAAAGTTCTTGGGGGAGGGGGGGGGGCGGTGTGGTCAAATTAGAACAATTGTCAGCTTTCTTTGCCAGAGATTACCACAAACATATGCATTATGGCTAATAAGGAGGGGGGGGGGGAGTAAATGTTTCCATATTTGGACCCAATTTTTCAAGTAGGAATTTGTATAAAGATAATTTTCAACCTTTTTTAAAAGGTGAAACCTTACCTTTCCCTGAACCAAAAATTCAGAACTCAGGTGAGACACCCTTTCCATAACATGCTTATATTCAATAATATCAGTGAGTAGGAAGGACAGAGGACATGCACCATAGTCCCATTCATTTGCAAAATTGCCCATTGAAAACTTAGTACTTTTTGGAAGGAATGGCCCATTGATATTTTAGAAAATCATGGAAAATGGCCCATTCACAGAATTTCCTTCCAAATCAGTGTAATACATGTATGCCCAATTCTTACACTAAGCTACCTGGAGTTATGGTCATGAGACAGTCTCAAGATAAAAGGCCCAAAACTAATTGAATTTTAAAATTGTCATGAATCTCTCTTTACAAATAGAACATCAATGATCTCACTGTCTAAAATTTAATGATAATTGGTATGTAGATAAGAATGCAGTATTATTAACACAATTATTTCATTATCAATATTATTTAAACAGTTTAGTAATAAAGCAACAACACATGAAACTGTATGCAATGATGTAACGCGCAATGACGCATCCCAACGCAAGGTGCACTGCGAAGACTTAGCACCATGCTATCTGAAATTTCTGGGGAGAACACTGGAATATGAGTATAGGAAAGGAAATTGTGTGATCTTAACACTTACCTTATCATCTAGTTCGGATGAAGCCAACGCCGGGGTATTGCAATAGCTCTTTTGCACTAAAGTGCAGTTGAGCTAAAAATTATTATACCCTGGATTTTGACCCTGTGATCTTGACCTTCACCCTGTACAACATTTTATGTTAAGATGTTTTGAAAGCAGATTTCTTTTATACTATAAATGGTATGCCTTTCATATTTCATACACACATTCACCACAAAGAGTACTACAGTTTGATATCATGACTCTTGACCTTGACTTTGGACTTATTTTGCAGTTTAACTTAAGATTTGAAAGCAGATTTGTTGCATACTATAAATGGTAGGCTTTTCACATTGCATCATAAATGGTCCCATTTATAAAAAAAATGTCATGCGGGGATTATAATTTGTCCAAGTTAGGGCAGTTCTAGTTGGCCGAATTGCAAAGCAATTCTGGTCTATAGATTGAGGATGTCCGTCTGTGTCTCTCTGTGTGTCTCTCTGTCTGTCCGTCCATCTGCCGTCAACATTTGGTTAAACTTTCTGTTTGAGGCAAAATCTAAGCAACTATATGCAGTAGAAACTTTATATTGTACATGTAGGTTGCCCATGACAAGAACTTTCAATTTATGCTGTAACATTTGACCTAGTGACCTTGACCTTGGACTTTGACCTAGATAAAGATTTTGGTTAAAGTTTCTTGTTTAAGCAAAATCTATTGAACTGTATGCAGTAGAAACTTTATATTATACATGTAGGTTGCCCATGACAAGAACTTTCAATTAATGCCGTAATATTTGACCTAGTGACCTTGACCTTGGACTTTGACCTATTTAAAGATTTTGGTTTAAGTTTCTGGTTGAAGCAAAAATTATGGAACTGTATGCAGTAGAAACTTTATATTATACATGTAGGTTGCCTCTGACAAAACCGTATTATTTGACCTATTGACCTTGACCCAGTTAGTGACAAAAAATTACTTTGCAATCCGGCCATACCGTCTTTAGCGGTGTTTTATTTCTATTGACAAATTTGACTTTCAGGTACAAATCGCTACTTTCAAAAATGTGCTGTAAGGATGGGAATTGAAACTGCCTTTATTGACTGCACTGTCCCAAGCAATGTTGAAAAAGCCATAAAAGATAATACAAAAGTTAGTACTACCTCATAATGCTAATCATGTGAAGTTCTGACAAAAAAATTTAATGTGATATGATAGAGTTAATTGACGTTTTACTGTGATTTATGAAGTATTTTGATAAAAAGCTGTTGTTCAATGTAAAACATATAAATATCCATCATATAGTAAAATGTTAATGCAATCATAGGAAAAGGTTACATCTATAAAACAATTTTGAAAAATGAAAAATGTATGCCATCATTGACTTTTCCTTGTTTATATTACACAGATGATATGGCTGGAAACACCCACCAATCCCACAATGCAGTTGGTTGACATAAAAGCCGTAGTTGATGTTGTGAAGAAAAAAAACCCAAAGATTTTCATTGTTGTTGATAATACATTCATGTCATCCTACTTCCAGGTAATTTAATTGTAAAAAAGATTCTGAGTGAATGATTCAAATTCAGTAGAAGCAAAAATATTCAAACTCAAAAGCAGTGAGTCAAAGGAGTTAATGTACATGTATAGTCACTGCACAACAGGTATTGTCCTCCATATATTATTACTTTGTTGTTTATGTATGGTTTTTTTTGTGAATTTGAGCCTATGATTTTATTCAGAAAAAGGTTTTCATGAAGTGCCATTTAAATACATGTGAAACATTTAGAATTTCTATTCAATGAATTTACTTGTTGCGATGATATAGATTGAAAGTATTAAACTGATAAAGATTTACTTCAACACTAGACTGACATGGTACATGTATATAACATCTTATTATTTTTCAAATACTACAATATTTATTTGACGTTAGTATTCTCCTATCAAATGTCACACTATTCTTACAGCGTCCTCTTGACTTTGGAGCAGACATGGTGATGCATTCTCTAACAAAATACATGAATGGTAAAATTGTTGTACAAGATAATCAATTTTTAAAACTTATTGTTCTCATTTATTACCATTTACAAAATGCACATGTACAATGTATTTACATTTATACAGGGGATGTACCCCTACTCATATATACTTCACCGATTTGAAATCATTAGCATAGATCAAGATGTGCAAAAAGTCACAATGTCTTATGAACACAACAATGTAAGATTATGTTAATTGACTAAATCTCTGAGTAATCAGACTTTCAGAAAATGGAGTACATGCGCTTTACTTTCATAAAGAAATCTTGATTATTTTATAATTTTTATTATCTTGAAATGGTCCGTTTGTTGCTATTTAGATAATCAAGATCATCTTTCTGTTTGAATTTAGGTCATTCTGATGTCGTTATGGGAGCTATAGCCACAAATAATGATGACTATGAGAAAGAACTTAGGTTTCTTCAAAATGGTAAGAAATTATTATTGTATGTGTATTGATTTTAGTGCAACCAAATTTTTAGCAGAAATATGACAGGTTTTGATGTAATCTAGAATTAGCTCACTGGACTCATTTTCATTTTTCATCAATTTCAGATGAAATTTAATTTATTGTAGTCTTGAATTAGCGCATTCCAAACAGTGCTAATTCTACTAGAATTTGAATCCTCGTAAAATAAGTACATGGGCAGTATTCTTCATCAGGATTCTCAAGAAGAGTTGGCACCCTGGGCCCTGTATCTTTAGTCTTAAAGCCAAATCACTTCTTAATCTTATGGAATTATTTCACTACTAATTCCAGTAATTATATGTAAATAGATAAACATTTTATAAAGATAGATTGAAATTCTTTTTCTTCCAGCGTTCGGAGCTGTTCCATCTCCTTTTGACTCTTTCCTTGTAAACAGAGGACTGAAAACACTCCACGTCCGCATGAAGGAACACATGAAAAACGGTCTCGCTGTCGCTAAATTTCTTGAAAAACATCCATATGTGACCAAAGTCATCCATCCAGGTAGTTAGGATTTACATGTTTATATTTAGTATGTATTGCTACATGTACTTTTAAAAATGCTTCATTATTGACCAAAAGTGAAATAAACAATTCCTTGCCTGCTTTCACCTTTCTGTTATGCATAGAGAATTCCCCTCTGGTACACTTTGTGTAGCCACTGATCTACATCTAGCTGTAGATTCTTGATCAGCCCCAGTAAACAATGTGAATGTAATACCATAGCAAAGAATTAGTTTGCTAGGTGTAATTGTTATTTCATGCATTGTATCACAGGTCTTCCGTCACATCCACAACATGAATTGGCCAAGCGTCAGATGAGAGGCTACAGTGGAATGGTCACATTCTTCTTGGATGGTGGACTAAAAGAATCTCAAGTCTTCTTACAAAACCTTAAGGTAATCAAGCAACTTTTGTTCAGGTAATAGATGCATGAAAATTTTGTTTGAAAGATCCTCATAAAACAAAAATACTTGAATCTTTAAGATTTGACATTCATATATCAGGAGCATTGATATTCTAATGCAATGTAGCTATAATGTCGATTTTCTTTCTTTGTTTGCTCCTTAGTTACGACTGTAAAACAAGAACATACTAGGCTTTGACGTTGCTAACTTCACATTTTGCCTTATTTTCACAAGAATATAGATTACATTGGAATGGAAATAACTTGATACTGACGTTATGTTTGCGACGGCAAATGCTGATTTTACGGTGCAAACATTTGTTTTTCTGGTTCCGCTAAAGGGTCGTCAGAAAAACTCAGTTTGCGACTGTAAAATTAGCATTTACCATTCGTAAACATAACATCAGAAGCTACATGTAGTTATTCCCTTATTGTATACAAATCTGAAAATGCGGATTTTGTGTGTCATATTTCAAAACTTTGTTAAGAAATTCCAATATTGATTTATTGTTATCAAATTTATTGATCTTTCATTACAGATCTTTACTCTAGCTGAGAGTCTTGGTGGTTTTGAAAGCTTAGCAGAACTACCGTAAGTTACCTATGATATTTATGTGAATTTTAAGAATATTGACCAGATATTAATTATGTGTATGTGTATATTTTATAAGCTTTGGTCAGTTTTGTATCTTTGAAAAACTGAAAAAGTTGTTTCATCAAAATTGAACTGTATCCATAGAATCATTGTCTGTTTATAAATACTTGCTACTTTAGCAGTCAGTCTCGTACCACAGAAGTTTGTCTCTGTAAAGTGAAAATCTAACTACATGCCTCATTGTAAACAGGGGCAGATCTGTGAATCATTGTCCATACTAAAAGGTTTACTTTGATAAGATTTCTAAAGAAAGTACCGGCAAATGAATCTTCTTATACAGTATTACTTATTTGCTTTGTGTACTAGATCGGTGATGACACATGCATCAGTACCAGAGAAGGAGAGAGAGCAGCTAGGGATCTCAGACAGTCTCATACGACTATCCGTCGGAATAGAGGATGAAGCCGATCTCATAGAGGATCTTGACCAAGCTTTGAATATAGCAGTATGTATGACATTAATGAAATATTGGAGGTTTTTGTAGTATTTCTGAATCAATCACATTGCTCTGTGCCTCCCTTATTTATGGTCAGGAATATATAAATATTGCTGTTTGTGTGTAACTGACAAATCTTTGGTGCAAGCTTTCGCAAAGAAAACATAGTTTCCCTACTCTGCTGTGGAACTGAGTATCCCTCTGGGCAAAAAATTACCCAATATGCAGTAGTGCTGGTTAATAATAAGGTCACTATTAAATATTCAAGATGTGATATTATGATGAAAGACACCATTGTTAAGGTACCTAAGTTGACCTTGATCACACCCTTTAACCTTTAAATAATTTTTGAATGAGCTACTGATTTTGGGTGTCACTCTTTCGCTTATGAGCGAGTTTAAAGAAAGGATTTCTTGACTCACAATCTGTCTCCCTCTATAAAGATTTGTCTGTTATCTGTTAGTCGGAAAAAATGTTATCTTAGTTTTGGATTGTCATTGAAACAAGAAAGGTTCTATTATTTCAATGTCTCAATATTGAGCAACTTTTTGTTTAGAGTATGTATAAAATGTGACCAATGATAGATTGCTATAGATTTTCTAGGCCATAAGATTAAAGGTCATGATCAAAGATCAATATCACAATTTTTCAACTACATACATGTATATTCTTGCAATTTCTTATTTGTCATATTACATAGCTTCTGATCTTTCAATAGGTTGGAAAAGCTAGTCCGTCCAAGAAAAGAAAAGTAGCCAGTCAGAAAAATGGATGTTGATTTATTTTAGAAAAGGTGAGGCAAAATACATGCATGTACTTGTTGAATCATGAATACAAGCAGATAGATAACATACATATGTATATAAAGGTTGCTCGACATTCCAAGTTCATACATTTGCATATTTTTGAACACTTTTGTTCTTCATTTCTTTGCTTAAAATCAGAAAATTAATGGAATGAAAACTAAAGATTTCTCTGTTGTCCTAGTAACAATTTTTGAGTTGCCTGCGAAGCATAGCGACACTTAGGGATCACTTTGTCCATTGTCTGTCTGTCTGTCTGTCTGTCACACTTGGATGTCACACCCTATAAAAGTCTTTCCTGAGTGTCACTATGTTTTGCAGGCGACACATGCATTCCTTTGAATGTTTTTTTACCATTTGATTTATTTCTGTTTGCAGATTTTCTCACAGCATTCCTTTGGTAACAGCATGACCATACATGTAGTTTACAATGACTGTCGAAATCCAGATTCTTCACATATCCTGATTGTCAACATCTGATTATTATTTTTGAACATATCTCTTATAAGAAAATCATGCTTACAAATAAAATTCGTAAATACATGCATGTATATCAAACATTGGGCATCTTTCTTTTGAAGCGTCAAATTGCTCTGTGCAGTCTGATAGTATTTTCTTGTCTTTCTTTTTATTTCAAATTTGTTAACCAGCATTTTTAAGGTACAGTGGCTTTATGCAAAGGAATTAAATTTACTGCCCTTGAAACTCACTTTTGAAATAAGAAAATTAGGATTTCTCATCTAGTTATACATGTATTTTATATCATTCACTATTTTGAAATTAACTAGATTTTACACTACTGGAAAACAATTAATTTTAGGGAAAATAGTATGAAAGAAATATGGTAAAAATTGTATATGAAAACTAGACTTGCTGATTTACATTTTGTTCTTAATTCATGTCTAGTCTTTGCTGAATTCTTGTATAAACAAATAATGATTTACAATTTATTTTATTTCTTTATTATCATTACTTTATTTTTATTATTTTGTTAAAGAGATGTTTACACCCACATAAAGAATCTCAATGTTTATAAATATTGTTTTTGAAAATTTTCAGTATATTATTACTTTTGAAAACCATGAATTGAAATTGTTTAAGAATTCTAAATGACATCTCATGCATGGCCATAAAATTGAATGAATCAATACATAAGAAAAATTCAAAGAGAAACGAAAGAATATTCATTTTCATTCAAGGTATTATATCTGTATATAAAAGATTTTCATTTTTGTTTTTGACATTCTTTTGTACATGTATATTTGTTCTATCCGAATATTGGGTCATATTGTTGACCATGTTTACGTACATGTATGTTGACGCATGCGACATAGAATATAGGTAATGAATAAGCTGTTTTGTTAAAGAGGCATAATATCTCTAGCACTGAAATCTTGGTGAACAATTTGTGATACATTTAAATTTCTTCAAAAGTTAAATGAATTTCTCAGGCAAATCATGATCTTGAAACCCGTTAACAATATTGTGCTTTGTTAGATGAAAAAATAAAGAAAATTCAGACACTGAAAATGTTTTTCTTTGGGAATTAATGTACTCAAACCTCTGAACAAAAGTGAATGAGCAACATCTGTTTAAGTACTACTACAATTATGCAAAAATGCTACATTAGAAGTTCTTTGTGTCATAAAAGAAAAAATTGTTAAATTGTTGCTGTCTCTTAACATTTAAGTATAGGTCCATGTAAGAATCATGCAGGGATGATACATCAAAATACATGTATGTGATACAAATCAAACATATGATATTCATTTGTCAATGTAGCAATGGTGAAGCGAGATATTCACCTCATAATTTATAAAGGAATATGAAGGAAAAAAATGGCTGGCGGGAAAATTTTCTCTAAATAATTCAACCAAATTTGCTTCTTCTATAACTTTCTTCACCATCCGAGTATGAGGAAAATTCCTTAAGAACATTTATATTGAGGCTGATCTGAACACATTTCAAGAGAAAAAAGTTCTGCAAAAATTCTAAGGTTTTTCATCTGCCTGATCCTTACATGGACCTGTACTTTAAAAACATCATTACTAAAGTGAGATACCTTTTATGTCCTCTGCCTTAATATTTGGCCGTACCTCCGTCTTTGTCTCCATCTGTCCGTCACTTCATTCTGCTTTCAGTGAAAGAGGACAAAATTGTAAATGTAGATGATGCTTCCATCTGAACTTAAAAAAAAATGTTATATTAACCTTAGAATTTTGCTTGCTTTTAGGATACCTTCATATTTTAGGTATGGCAACAGTTACTTTTTGTGACAACTTACTTATGGCAATAGTTACTTTTTGTAGGGGCAACAAATTTTGACCTTGAGCTGATAATCTGCACGTATGAAGTTGTATCTCTGTATTGGAGCATCAGTGTACACTTGTGAGAATCTAGAATTTTTTCCATTAGGGAGAGAGGAGGGTTTCAGTTCGACCAAGTCAGGTGTCCAGTCTAAATTTTAGAAATGATTTGTGAAAATTGGTAAAATCCAAGGAGATCTTAACCACTCAACCCCCTGTAGATCTGTGCAGGATACACATATTGTTTATCTAATGACTAGCCTTTAAGTTTTTTAAAAAAAGTCCTGTATATGAATCTTTCATTATCAAACTTGCAAGAAAAGTTACTGTTATCTTCGTGAATTTTTGCCTTGTTGACCAAATATGATAGTTATCTTCGTGAATTTTTGCCTTGTTGACCAAATATGACCAAATACCTTTCAATTGTAATCCTCACATCAATTTGATGTTTTCAATGGTTTCATGAATTTTGTATTGATGACACTGACCTTCATCAATGATAAAAAGTGTAATATGATATCCTATTGTTTCAGCCATGATTTATATTACATGTAAGCACTACATGTACCAACCTAGCATAATTGATATTACTTCAGTTTGATTTATACCCCCACCATGTAATGATGCAGATATAAAGAGTTTGTTTTGTACGCCCTTCAATCACTTTTAGTTTTCAAATAATAACTCAAAAAATCCTTTCACTTATCCGAACAAAATTTGGATATATGCTTACTCGTAAGATAGGGAAGTCTATTGATTTATATGTCAAGGTCAAGGTCAGAAAATATATTGGGTTCCAGAAAATAACTCTAGAACCCTTTCACTTATCCAAGTAACATTATTATCAGGAGTAAGACACCTATTAATGTTGAGGTCAATATATAGGTGAATGGTCAAGGTCACTCATAAGTAACTTGTACGTTTAGAATATTGGTTTCCAGATGATACATGTACATGTAACTCGTGAATCCATGGTCCAATGGTTTTATATCACCTTGACCCTAGGGTTTGTAACCAAAATCTCGTGGTATTTTCACAACAGATGAGTATGATCATGTGACCAGGCAATACCTTTTGAGTTATACATCCAATCTCTTACATAATGGGCAGTGCTATTGATGATGACCCGCATTTTGACTCTTAGATGAATAAATATTGAAGAAGTGCATATCAGTTATTCAGTCTCAAAATCGACAGGGTAAAGCAAAACCGTTTGAATTTCCATTGGAACAGTTCCGAACCCCACAATAAAGATAGATGTCTTGTATGGTGATGTTGGCAGCCATTCAATCGCAATCCAGAATGTCGCTGATCATTCTAGAAAAAGGGAACTCTTATTCTTTTATAAGATACCCATAGCGACCGAAGAACTTTCTTAATGATCCATAAGCCAATGATCACTTTGTTCTTCCATGAAGCGAGAGTATCTACAGATTACCGGTATATTCTTGCATATTAAACAATTCATAGTTCAACGACCTTGTCATAATGTGATATTTACCATTTTTGTGCCAAAGCCTTGGGACGAAAAGCCAAGGTTACCTAAAGACGAACGATGGATAGCGGAAGTGCAATGTGTGGGGGGGGGGATATTTTTTTTTTAGTCTTTCTCTTTTTTTTTCAGAAAAAATCTTATTTATTTGAAGAGGGGGATATCTTTAATTTCCATCCCTTATTAATTCTATGTTATAAAAAAATATGAAAAAAATATGAATTATTTTTTGAAAAGTAATTTAAGCTATATGTCATTATAGGCAAACATAAAAATTATTTTTGAACTTTAATTGAAGAGTCTTGTTAAGAAAAGAAAGTCTGTTGCATCTTAAATTACTAGTATACAAGACCATACGTTATTTGAGGTCACATTTTATATGCAGCAAGTGTTGCCGCAATAAAACTTGTTTGATGTTCATTCCAGGTTGTGGACGCGCGGAAATTAATTTTCTATTATTATAGCTCTTGTCAGAATTACATGTATTTGATATAAAAGGAACTTATCAAACGAGCAGATATCATGAGCGAGATTTAACAATGTTACGGAATCTCCGACAAGCTATTAAAGCATTGTGGTGAACAGCAAAGGGTCCCACCATCTCCTGGTGCTAACTGATTGCTAGTACTTTCAAATAAGAACACAAGGGACTCGAGTACATTCTTGTATATTGAATTGTACAATGCTTCCTTTTGAATCGTCGTTTCAGGAGTGTTAACAGAATTTCAGCGGGTTTAATATCCTTCTTAGACCTTCCTGAAGGAATGTTTCCTCGGGAAGAAACATCTGAATACTCTGCAATTTTGTCGACTCAGTCCTGAAATCCCTCTGAAAAAATCAGCTTATATGAATTGTTGATTATTTTCATTCTTATATGTAATTTTGGACTTATTCAATACAACAACTTCATTATTATGTGTGCCTACGCTGAAAATATCATGCACCTGAGTCGGAGCCATCATCTTTTATATTTTGAACATGTTTATAATAACTGAAAGAAATTTAAGAGGTCTTCATCTTATCTTATAAATTTTCACAGAGTATGGAAAATTATTTTTACGATTTGATTAGATCTACTTGGACACCTGTGACATGACAGTAAGGAGACTGTACTAGATTATCTATGCCTTTTTGAAGATGATAAAGATCATTGGATGTGACATGACCCAGACATGAAGCAAAAGAAAAGGGGAAAATGTATTTGTGAAACACGACGGAATATCCCCGTCGGCACCTTTCTCCTAAAAACGACTTAATAATGTAAACAGTGGGTCATACCGAGAGGTCGGAGTCAAAAGGTCATTTTGTTAACTTAATAGGAGTGCACAGGTCAAATATAAATGCCCTATCGCGGGACAGTCAAATTTTTGCTGATGACCTTAGCACAATCTATCCAAGTGAACTAGAGGTGAAAGAAATAACTGAAAGCATTAACTCTGCTTCACATTTAGATCACATGTTATCTTTTGACAAAAATGGTCAACTGAATAATTCAATATATGACAAAACTTGACGACTTCAATTTCAAAATTACAAATTTCCCCTTCCTTAGTACATGTAGTAACATTCTTATCTCATGCCGATCGTGTATTCATATCGCAAATAATACGCTGTCCCAGAGAAAGCCCAAACTACAACGATTTCGTTCTGAGGACAAGGAGACTAAAAGAAAAAATTACCAAACCAAGGGATCATTAATTTTGTGAGCGACTGACTTTGTTACCGGGTTTTTTTTTACGATACAATGAAAATATTAAATGTGATAACATCTCGTTGTCCTCACTGTTGGAAAATATGTTAGGTTGGAACCATCCCAAACACCGAATTTAACAATTTACCGGGTAAGATTACCTAAGTAATGGGTGTTGCTAACAAGCAGGAGATACTTACTCTTCCCGGGCACCTGATGTCATCTCCATAAGTTGATTGTATTATTTAAATCTCCACAGAAGTTTTTGTAGAATCGAACTTTATTTTAGGTGGCCCCTGTAGAAATAAATTTGTGCAGCGCTGGACACATGTAAATAGCTATAGATTTAACACTCTCCTGATTAGTCTTAAATTTTGTATCAGTTTAAAAATATTTGAAAAAATAGAATGCCAAAGTTGATTGTTGTATTATTTCAGTGTTCTGTGTTTCTACTTTGTTATGGTAGATTCCACAAGAATTTATCATGTTTGATAGGCTTTAGCATCAATGGAATTAGTGTACATCTATTTCTTTACCGAGTTTATTCAGGGTGGCGCTACTTACAATTGTTGTTGGTCATTCGTGGCCACTGTGGGTAACACTACTTAAGACAGAAATTGGGATGGGCCTCCTTTTTGGTCCTACCAACTTGGATACTAATCTTGCAATAGATATGTAACAGTTGTGGACAAGACTTTCTGTTTATTTCTGTTTCTTTTACTAATTTTCAATCTGAAAAATATACCAAGACCGTTGTAAATTAAATCTTTATTCCTACAGTTTCGATATAAAGTGCGTTTGAGAAACCCGAAGGGGACGCATCTTGGTCAAACTAGTTTAAAACAGAGATTATATATAGATTATAGTAAATGTCCTAAATAGGGCCTCCGACCTGAGCGAGGTCTACTCGTGACAATGTGAGTATACAATTTGTTTCTCCGACAGTCGACTTGAGCTTCAAACAAGGGAAAAGATAGCGTGGTCTGGCTATAGGATAGCGTGGTCTGGCTATAGGATAGCGTGGTCTGGCTATAGGAAGTTAATCCCTTGACCTGAAATCTACAGAGCTCAAAGAAAATTCTAATTGCTTTACGTAAATGTTATTTAATAGAAAAAGTATAGTGAATAGCTCAGTCATGTCAAAGGTAATATTTCCTGCTAAAAATAGGTTTTCGTCATAAAAATAAATAGACCTAAAGAAGACAAGAAAATAAACAAGATTCTAATACAAAATATTAGTCAAGAAAATGTGCGCTTGTTTTCCAATCTCATTGTTTCACGTATTATTATGTATCATGTTCTTGTTTAATGAAATAAATACAGTTTAAAACTAAGAAAATTAGAATGAGAAATTACAGAATGATTCATGCGATATTATACAAATATGGACTTGGTCGAGGTCAAGTCCTTATTTGTTATATTATATAAGGAATAGTTAGACTATATATGATTAAAATAATGATTCAAAACAATATATTCACATAATCTTTAAACAAGAATTGAACAATTAATCGTACTTTTTTGTGAAAAGTATATCTAAACTTTTAATATTTAACAACATAACTAAAAATATTTTTTTCGAATATACTGAAATCAGGACAAATACCACATCGAGTCATTATCTTCCGTCAGCGGTCATTATCGGAAAATAATGACTCGTGCGTCAGCCAATCAGAATCGACGTTACATCCTAGTTATATAATATATGCAAATAATTAGTACGGTGCGTTTTAACAGCGACACCTACGATGCATTTTACAATGCCTTCAGCACTTACACTGGAGATCAGTCTCATTAGATGAGTTGTTTGTGTGGAGCTTGTGTCATTGTCTCCGTCTGTTTGTCCTTATTTCTTTTCGCGAGATAAAGTTCTGTTTTGATTTTTTTCTCCCCATAATGTGATTGTGGTTTTTGGAATCTGGTTTCGGCCTTTGTGTTTGACTTTCAATCACTGATTCGAATATTATGGTCAAGGTTCAAGTTGTAGCAAACAAGGTCAATCTCCAGGGTCAAGGTTACACGGTCAATAATTTTAGCATCAATGGAAAGGCCTTGACACAAGGAAACACATGTGAAATACGAAACCCTTATCACTTACTATACAAAAGGTATTACCAAGGTTAAAGTTTATGCGGACAAACAGAAAGACGGACAGGACAAAATCTACATGCCCCCGAATTTTTGATTATGGGAGCATAAAAACGAGATATGCAAATTCTTCGCCACATCAGTTTGCAGAAAAGTATATCTTATTCTGAAACATACAGCATCTTCTTTGTCAAACTAGTACATTTCTTGTGTAATCGACTCTGTGTTTCAGTATAATCTACGGAAGCCCGTTGGTGACAGGTATGAATTATAATTTATCTGGCGGCCCTTCGGTTAATGACTTTCGAATTCCCATTTTGTTCTCTATATTGGGATATGGTTCTTGTTTCACATGGTGAGTAATAGGATTTTCATATTTCACATATTTCCTTGTGAGAAGTCCTTTCTCTGTAGATACCAAAAAATTATACCTTTTGACTTTGACCTTAGAGTATTACATACTTTTAACAAACTTAAATTTTGGGCATATCTTTTATCAGAAGTATGAATTCAGAGCATTTACGAAAGTGAAAAATTATTTATTCGTGGTTCATTTTGTTTGTCTTATCGTTTCTGAGTTCAAAATCTACCAGGACGAGGACGCAAAACAGAAAATAACAAAGAAATGGCCTTACTGGCTGGTAGGTCTTTCGATTTCGAAAGAACGCAAAACAGAATAAAAACAAATAATGGGTTCACAAGATATATATGCCACCCGGATTCTGGACGACTGTACAACAGTATTACGTCAAACGGCCAGTATCATTACTCGATCTTCATTCTGTGCATATTTTATGCACATTATCAAGAAGAGAGATTCCATATCACCATTGCGTGAGCCACATTCTTCATTAATGAGGCAAGGAAAAGACAACAAGGTATACAAGGACTTTCAATGGGAAATCTTATGTCAATCTAGACGTTCTAATGACACGATTCCAATGCGTTCGTTGACAGCTGATACCCATCGTTAAACACTTGCAAATACAAGACGGCTTTCTATATAATTTGTTAGGAAACAGGATTGACCAAATTAACATTCACGTGCAAGATGAATGCAATGAATAATATGAGAACATTTCCTATGATCGTTCGATACTTATTGATTTTTCTCGATAGTCTGAGAAAACAGTGCAAAGTTTTGAATGATTTAGAGCTTTCACTTGTCTGCAGCACTAATTTGAAAGCTTAGTTCCGGCGAACAGACAACTGATTGTCATAAGACTCTTTCAAAGGACAAATAAATAGTTGCACATGGCTATACAAAACTTTTATAAATGACAATCAAAAGACGTCACTAGAGCATGCGCAACTAGTTATTTCTTGTCCCCGGAACTGAGTTTTTAAGCTAGTTTCGCACATAGTGCGAATGTGTAAGGGCACCCAAAAACCATGCAAAACCATAGGCGTGACAAGCTGATCGATGGAGTAAGCGTCTGGTAATTTACATATAAAAAGCATGATTTTTACCTAGGGAAGGGCTCACAGTACTGGGCTCAGGTTGTGATAGCAGCCAAAACTACTATGGGATTTGGCAAACTGCATGCTATATTCTACAGCACATTCATGAGCTATCGTAAGGCACCAGGATCACTCCAATCTACGTCTGATAGAACATAATGACAGCTCTGAGCAGTCAAATTATTCTGATTAACAGAAATTTATCTGTCAAACATGCTCATTTTCTCATATAATATGTTTTTCATTAATACTCTGCATATTTTCAATACCAATTACACAACATATATACATATATACATTTTTTTTTTACAATTTGATACAATTGACATTGGGTTAGGTAACAAGTAGAACAAAAGAAAAACATTCAGTCCAGGAAATCGCTGCTTACTTATATCTTCCAATGAGATTATCTGTCATGGCACGAGGCACGGCCTTTGATACTGCAAGAAAATCTCTTTGAAATAGTGACAACAATCGATACTCAAAGACATTTGGTACCTGACCATCTGTGTGCATGTACCTATTGGTTTCAGGTAAGATTTTCGTACCTATTTTTCCACATATTTCCCACATTAATTCATTGACTCGGTTTCGAAATTTTCTTTTACTTTTTTTTTTTTTTTTTTTTATTTTGCTTCTCATTACTATTAATCATAACGTACGAAAGGTTTATATTTTGTTTAATTAGCTTTTATATATAGTATTATTGATGTATAAGTAATATTAAAATTTTCTTAAAAACGGTTCCTTTCTACATATATATATATATATATATATATATATTTTCATTATCATTATTTGAAAGGTAAATGAATATTACAATTAATTACGTTCAGAGTTTCTTATACTTTTGGCTTTAAAAAGTACCCGCTTTGGCAAAGAATTTCCAGAAAAAATAAATGCAATTTCGAATGGGATAAGCTGTCATTACATTTCATTGTAGTCTTCCGTTTTGCAAATCACAACATTGGCTTTAAAAATATCCAGATTTTTTTGTTTCTAGTAATCTTGAAATATAGACAATTCATTCTTCAGGAATGATAGCAAGATTTAGTTTTAGAGGAAACTTTAGCAGCATTTGTAATCTTCGCAGGATTTTATATTCCTTCAATCTCAATGTATGTAAAGTACTAGTTATTGATAATGACATGTTCACGCGCGAAATGTCCCCCAAAGAACAACGTATCTTTGTCACTTTTCATAAAGTTACTCTATACATTGTTACAATTTTAGAGTTGCCCAAGGTTGCCAGAGTGGCAACTAAGCTAGAATCGTTCAGTACTATCCCATTGGTAAGAATCATAAAAAAAAGTTCATATTGGAAAGGACACTTTTAGGTTCTGAAATTTTCAAATCGACTGTTAATTCCTAAGGATCATGTTGTTCTCATAATATATCAGATACTCTGAACAGAGGAATGGCGACATAAGAGTGATGATAAATTGATTTATTTTGTTATATGGTGCGGCTAGCCAAATATTGTGTTCATTTCGTGCGTGAACATCGACGGCGCGTGCGACTAGCCAACAGGGGATGCTTACTCCTCCCGGGCACCTGATCCCACCTCTAGCTTGCTAGGGGTCCGTCGATGCTCAATTTGGTGCTCTATTGTGAGTGCTATTGAGATTATCGTCAGGGTCTTCTTTAACTCATTTGTGTCACACTTATGTCCTTTGCCATGTGGAGCTCGTAAAAAAGTTCCCCGCGAGGGGTTTGACAGTAAATGTTTTGAGTATTTTCCCCCGACATTGTCGCCATAGCACTTTCTATATAGACATAACCTCAGACAGTGCATGTATTTTAGATATTGTTTTCATTTTCGTGCGTGAACATCGACGGCGAGTGCGGCTAGTCAACAGGGGATGCTTACTCCTCCCGGGTACCTGGTCTCACCTCTAGCTTGCTAGGGGTCCGTCGATGCTCAATTCTGTGCTCTATTGTGAGTGCTGTTGAGATTATCTTCAGGATCTTTTTTAACTCATTTGTGTCACACTTATGTCCTTTGCCGTGTGGAGCTCATAAAAAGTTCCCCGCGAGGGGTTTGACAGTAAGTGTTTTGAATACATTTTTATTTTTCCCTGACATTGTCGCCATAGCACTTTCTATGGTGCTGTTGAGATTATCGTCAGGATCTTCTTTAACTCATGGAGGAAATTACGAACATGCTTCTTTAAATGTTTTTCTTTTGAACAGAAATAATTAATCATCATTAATCACTTAATCAGCTTAGCTATCGAATCAAATGTAGTAAAGAAGAATCTAAATAGAAATTCATGCTAAGTTTGACATGGCTTTAAAAAAGACATACTTACACGCATGTATAATTTTTGCTATTTTATGCGTTAGTTCGGAAGCATCAGTTCCATGACTTCCTTTCTTCAAAAAGTCAGTTGGTTCGTGGGAGTTTTCAATCTATACCGTTAAAGTGAAAACTACCTTAAAACCCTATCATTTTGTACGTTTCCTTACAACTGCTACGTTTATCGACGATCATCCATAGGGATCATCAATCCATCTTCCATGGGGAGTATCTGGTCGACATACAAAATGCAATTATCTCACTTGGCTTATTCATTTATTTATTTATTTATTTATTTATTTATTTATTTATTTATTTATTTATTTATTTATTTATTTATTTATTTATTTATTTATTTTTGCTTGTTTGTTTATAATATCGTTATACAAAAACATTATATCTTCTAAACCGATTGTTTTAGATAAACCAATACATTAAAATGAACTGATGATACAACTTTGCATCTTTTATCTAAGAACAAAGTAAAAAAGAAAAAAAAAAAGAAAAGGATATTTGTTCGATTTCTAAAACTTAAAATAGAAAAAAAAATCAAGCGAGAACCATTGTCAGCTTTTCTACGATAGACGAGAAGGGTGTCATTATCAGAGAAAACACCATATATAATCCCGACATCGGCCAAAGACATCGCATCAATAGAGAACAGCATTGAGTAACATAACGACGGCTTGAAACAATATCCTGCAGAATGACTGAAGAGAGGAAAGCACCTCTATATCCAAGATTAATTAAAACGGGGTGATATGTTTGATTTGTTTTCCAGGTACAGATGTAAGACAGCTATAACGTGAGTACATATTCATTTTTTTTATAATTTTGAATGTGAATTTATGAAGATATGTTGCAATAGTGTTAGACATATAGAATTTCTCTAAACCAGGTCTAGAAAAGATTTTAAGAAATCAATTATTTATGACACGTAATCAGTGCAAAAATTAGGGTTTTCTGCCATGACATAAATATTTCAGCCGTGGAATGATTTAAATTTCGCCATGAAATACATCTTCAGGCTTCATAGGTTTTTTTTTTATCTCATAACATTATAAGTCTAGCTATGTTAGCTATAACCTGAAAATGCCACCGAAGATGCTATACGGTCGTTACAAGTAGCACATGTACATGTCTACTTAAAAATGTGAAATCTCGTCGCCTACAACCTTGAAATTACTAGCATTCCCATTGAAATGCCGAATTGGACATATCCATTGCGGTATCTCAACGGTAACAATTGTTTTCCCTGGTTGCGAAAATCCCTTAATGAGCTTCGTCACCACAACTTTAAAGTGCTGTGAACGTGGTTATTTTCGCTGGTGGACAATTTCGCGAGTATAAAATCAAGGCATTACGCTTGGGTTAAGTAATCGAGATATATTTTTTTCTGTCTTCGTAAGAATACATCATGGTAATTTTCGCGTGGGGAAAATTTCGCAAAGTCCATCGATTCATGAAATACGCGAAAATTACCCACACGTGAAAATTACCATGTCAACAGCAATCGCCGACAGGAGGTGCTTACTATCATCGACAGGAGGTGCTTACTATCATCGACAGGTGGTGCTTACTATCGTCGACAGGAGGTGCTTACTATCATCGACAGGAGGTGCTTACTATCATCGACAGGTGGTGCTTACTATCGTCGACAGGAGGTGCTTACTATCATCGACAGGAGGTGCTTACTATCATCGACAGGTGGTGCATACTATCATCGACAGGAGGTGCTTACTATCATCGACAGGAGGTGCTTACTATCATCGACAGGTGGTGCATACTATCATCGACAGGAGGTGCTTACTATCATCGACAGGAGGTGCTTACTATCATCGACAGGTGGTGCATACTATCATCGACAGGAGGTACTTACTATCATCGACAGGAAGTGCTTACTATCATCGGGCACCTTCTCTGTCTTCCTCCTTTTTCTTCGTCTTTTCGCCAGATGACTTTAAGAAACATTTTAGTCATGCTTGTAACAGGAATCGAATTATCCACGGGGAAATCGTTCTAGTCATGAAATAAATTGATCATTTCATTACATGAAATGATTCTAGCCATACCAAAAATACATTGACCATAGATAAAATATTTGGCCGAATATTTATCAAGACATTCGTAAGATAGATGTAGTATAGCTTAAACTTGTATAATTCAATTACGGCGTAGATAATTAGGCAATGACATAAATACCTGTCCTTAATCGATTTAAGTAATGATTAAGAATGCTTGTTGAACATATTTCGGGTGACAGATCATTAACTCGCTTCAGCCAGCAGAGAACGGGCTGTTTTCCGTGTTGCCTTCTTTTTTTTAAATCAATAAACATACTTATATATACATTGTATTTATGTCACCTAGGGTTATTGAGTTTGACTTTCTTTGTGATTTTTCCTTACAATGAGAAGTAGTTTTCTTTATACATTAGTTTTGCGTCTTCGGAGACCTCTTTGTATCCTGGTGAGCGGGAGGGTTGTGCTCGCGTAATCCGAATAAAAACACCACGGGCTACGATTATAGTGGATGACAGCACAAAGTCGGCACTTACATTGTAGCATATATAGCAATATTTATTACATGCCAAAAATGTCAGGGGAGCTTGAAATTGATATGACCAATCAGGGCCGTGACGACCATTTCTGCTGAATGTTTTGGTTTAAGAAATGTAAAATGACCTTGGATAACCCCGTTGGGATTTGTGAAATGTTTACATCATTTTCACAGGGGAGATAAAAAAAAACTAACTTAGGCATTTGGGTCAGGTTCGTCAAGTAAAACGAATTCCAAGATGGAGCATCCGAATGAGATCGACAAAATAGGAAATATTAGATAATGCAAAACAACCCAAATCAATACGAATAGATTTGAAACTTAAGCAAAATAAAACAAAAAACAAAAGCTACCAAATAATAAGGAAATTCTCCAGGGCGTTATGTAATACCAACATCATAACTTGATCCATCAATAATTACATTCTATTGCATAATGCTTCTAGGATATTCAGTAGAAGGAAAAGGACACAATAAATGTTTTAAATGGAGTCATTTATATTTCATAGACCTAGAATCAACAGATTCATATGTAAATTCCTTAGGCATGAAATATTTCAGAGTAGTACTGAAACGCAATGTATTGTTCACCACTCGTAACAAAATAGATACCTGAAATCTAGGAATGCAACAGGGGGCATACTAAATTACTTTGTCTACTTTTAACCATTTTGGCTTTGAGCACCACTTTTAAAATTACTTTTGATGTAAAACGTCTTCAAATTGAATAGCATCATTTTAGAACAGATAAATTGGCAGCATGGACCAGACATGCACGTTTCGGGTACTTAACCCTCGTCAGTGATCCTCAAATCTAAACAATGTGATATGCCAAAAAAGTATGAAATTTAAGTTACTATGTCGAAAAAGCGTACCGAAAGACGTAGCAGGATGGGTGGAATATGATGCTACAGGACCCATGTTTTAGAAATTTCAAAAAATTTTGATAACAGAAATTTTAGAATGCGTTGAAGAAACGATCAAATGAATCATTTTAGACCAAAGTGACACTGCATGATGAGGATTTATTATCCGAAACATACACGTCTGGTGAACCGAATTCAGACATTTTTGTCCAAAAGGCTACTCTTCTGCAACAGTGTTTGGTAACTTAGTTTTTCTTTTTCACTTTTTATGACGACCTCATAGGGGAAGGGAAATAATCTTGTAGATTAGGGAGGTAAAGGAAAGGGAAATCCAGAACTACAGCTTGAAGAATCTTCTGCTTTTAAAACAATATTACCAAATTTTAACTTAAGTTGTTGTTGCTGTTCCTATTCCACTATCCGACAAAAAAGAAGAAATCAAATTAGCTTTGATTCTCTTAATGATTCATGCAGATAACATCCATCCACATAAGGCACCACTTGATAAAATGTACAATTTCTTCATTCCAGGTTTCCCTTTTCGTAATGTCTGCCAATATATCCACTAACCTAACTGAGGAGCCACCATCTGAGATTGGATTTCCTCCAACTCTGATAGCTTTTGTAACACTTCAGCAGCTCGTCTTCGTTTTAGGATGCACAGGAAATTTGGCTGTCGTCGTCGTCTTCGTCAAACATCTCAAACTTCAATCCGTCTCTAACCGCGTCGTAATCAGTCTAGCAGTGTCCGATTTCTTGACAGGAATCGCTGCTGGAATCCAGATTTTCTACTTCCTTATTCCGAGCATGAATATGAATAAGAATCTATGCTTCTTGAGGTACAGAATTGTTTCAACGACAACGATCACGTCTCAGCTCCACGTATGGATCACCACTTTCGATAGATACATCGCAATCTGTCATCCACATAGATACAAGAACATTATGACCGACAAGTTGGCGAATATCTTGATATTATCCTCTTGGCTTTATTCGCTAACTGTCGGTGCCTTGCCTTTCTTTGGACTCAACAACTGGCAAGAGAGGATTCCTTGCATCTACCATTTCTTGTTCCATTCCAGCGTTTTTCTGATGGATTCTGTATCAGTATTTTCCTTTATGACAGCAACATTCGTATTATATATTCTCGTTGCCAAAGTTGCCTGGCGTTTCATGAAAACAGTCCATCCTGTACTAGAAACCAACGAACAAAAGAACAAGAGAATTACCTTACAAAACAACATTCGGTCAGCCAGGGTTTGGTTATTGGTTACCATAGCTTTCTGTTTGTGTTGGGCTCCTTTCACTGTCTTTCCCTTGGGAATTGGAATAGGTAAGAGACTTTTCAATTCTATGCCAATTGCTGATATGATCAACAGAAATTATACATTTCATGTATTGAAGCCATGATTCATCAGGGATGTCTGGTTGATTTTTATATCTCTGATTCTTTTTAAAACTTCGTTCAGATTAATCTTGCTAAATTAATTCCATAGGAGTTTTGCTGCAATCTATTGAAAATAAAAGTAGCACTTACAATAAATTCCGGGAAAGCACATGTAATGTTGGGAAACTTTTGCCCAATTCCCATTTCTGTATTTTGCGAAAAAAATGTGTTTTTAAGAAATGACTGTGTTACTTTTGGTCTTCATGGGTGTATAATTCTGGTTGGTCACGTGCAATTTCCGTGAATCGCGAAGCGATCCTCGGAAAAGTTGCACGTTTCCAACCAGAATTATACACCCATGAACACCAAAAGTAAGTAATTTTTTTTATATTTACATATATTGGTCATTTTTATTTGCATACACTTCGCATATTTTGCCTGTTATAGCGTCAAATGTATTTGAACGTTGGTAAATTCTCCCTGCATGCAAAACTTGAAAGTGACGTCACAATAGCAACCCAAGTTATTGGAATATAATTCTAGTTGCCTATTGGGTGTTTAACATGGGGAATCTACTAGTAATGTAAATATAAACTGATGAACCGTAATCGAGAAAAAAACATTCTCCCAAACATGCATCATCAAATAAGAAATAGTTAAAATAATATTCTAATATGACTTGAGATTTTCTCCCTATATGTGCTATAGAACTCGCCCGTGGTCTTTTCTCCAACATCTTCATGGTCAGATAAGCCATGTTTTCTTACGTGCATAATCTCTCGCAATCATTTTCCCAAAGACTACATACACCACTTGTCGTCTGTTATCATTAGAATATATTAGAATAGAAATAACAACTAGCAAGCCGTGGTTTATTGTCCTCGACGAATGAGCCAATCAATTTATCACCTCGTCGCTTCGCGGCTCGGTGATGATTCGATTGGTTCATGCGACTCGGGGAATTACCGGACAATAAACCACGGCTAGCTAGCTGTTATTTCTTAAATAATGAAGGCTAACTGTAAACATGGAAAATAACCCTGCTGCAATCTTACAAAGACAGAGATAATTATATCGCGAATATTTACCCCAAGCGCAGCGTCTTGATGTTATAATTGAGGATTTTTTCCCTGCGTAAATAACCACTGTTGACATGTTAAACGTCTTCAAATTGAATAGCATCATTTAAGGAAAGATAAATTGGCAGCATGGACCAGACATGCACGTTTCGGGTACTTAACCCACGTCAGTGATCCTCAAATCTAAACAAGGTTATATGTAAAAAAAAGTATGAAAGTTACTATGTCGAAAAAGCGTACCGAAAGACGTAGCAGCATGGGTGGGATATGTTGCTACAGGACCTACGTTTTAGATATTTCAAGAAGTTTTGACAACAAAAATTGTAGAATGCGTTAAAGAAACGATCAACCGAAATTGATCGAACTTGGCCACATGTGCCCTCGGGGACTCCTGGTTCACCAGCAGTGACACTCACCAAGTGGTTGAAATGTTAAACGTCTTCAAATTGAATAGCATCATTTAAGAACAGATAAATTGGCAGCATGGACCAGACATGCACGTTTCGGGTACTTAACCCTCGTCAGTGATCCTCATATCTAAACAAGGTAATATGCCAAAAAAAAGTATGAAAGTTACTATGTCGAAAAAGCGTACCGAAAGACGTAGCAGCATGGGTGGGATATGTTGCTACAGGACCCACGTTTTAGATATTTCAAGAAATTTTGACAACAAAAATTGTAGAATGCGTTGTAGAAACGATCAACCGAAATTGATCGTACTTGGCCACATGTGCCCTCGGGGACTCCTGGTCCATCAGCAGTGACACTCACCAAGTGGTATAAATGTTAAACGTCTTCAAATTGAATAGCATCATTTAAGAACAGATAAATTGGCAGCATGGACCAGACATGCACGTTTCGGGTACTTAACCCTCGTCAGTGATCCTCACATCTAAACAAGGTAATATGCCAAAAAAAGTATGAAAGTTACTATGTCGAAAAAGCGTACCGAAAGACGTAGCAGGATGGGTGGGAAATGATGCTACAGGACCCACGTTTTAGATATTTCAAGAAATTTTGACAACAAACATTGTAGAATGCGTTGAAGAAACGATCAACCGAAATTGGTCGAACTTGGCATCATGTGCCCTCGGGGACTCCTGGTCCACCAGCAGTGACAAAAATGTCGAAAAAGCATACCGAAAGACGTAGCAGAAGGGTGGGATGTGATGCTACAGGATCATATTTGATATAATCCGGAATGTGATATTTATATATGTACGTTATTGGTTTGTACTACTACTAATGATGATGTCAGTAAAGACCGCTTGTTAGAACTAGAAGTTCTCTGTCATCTTTTATACTGATCATGGCCCTGTTAGCGTTATATCAACAACCACGTTTACAGTATATAATTGATAGCCAAATTTGCCTTAAAATCCTTAGGTTAGGGTCTCTCCTTTACGGATTTTTCCATGACGTCGTTGCGTTTACTGTCAACGTAAATCATCCGTGATATCACCTTTCAAACTAACATTTATAAAATAAATCTAGAAAATGCCCGTCTAAAAAGACTTCTATTTCTATGATTTTACGGCGTGGTTTACAATGTAAAATAATTATGAATATGAAACAAATCGATTCACTTTGTCATTTGCGAAATATCAACAACAATTATTGCCTTTCTGAATTATATCATCATAAGATAATCAGATCTGCATATCTGTAAAACGTCATTCAAGGTGCTTCATATGAATCTAACAAACTAAAAGAAAATCAAACTTAGATATTAAAGCGTCCTAAAATCTATATCAAAAATATCCAGATGAGAACCAGTAAGGGTTAATGCTTTGATGGTGAAGACAATGAAAAGGAGCTGCAAAAAATCATGAAAATGGGACATTGAATACATGATAGAAAAACAGTATAATGAAGAGGCAATTATGCATTCGGATGGAATACAGAAGATCGATTATCGAACTGTTTGATTAAACCGATTAACTTGCGCAAAAGCATTTTACTTCTAAAAGCATGAAATTTACATTAAAACAATTGATGTCATTGATATGATAGCAGACTATCGTTCTTAACGGCTGGCGATTCGATGTAGGCATATTTATACCGCGACTGTACGAAAACTAGGTATGATTTGCTTTTGCTTGATACTTAGGTCAGACTAACTATTTGAGACGTAATGGTAAATATGCTTTGACATTTCCTATATTCATCTAGATTTAAAGGTAAAAACAAGATATTCCTATTGACACACATATTATGCCTTGATTCCGTCATGGAAGGATTTCTCTGATCAAACGGTTGGAATGAATATACTCACCCTGAAACATTGTATTGGGCCTTAGTTTTATCTTCCTCCCTCAATTCTTTATTCTCTGAGCATCCTTTGGTGAACATTTAAAAGGTCATGTTTGTAATTTAATGCTTCCGATTTCAACAATTTTGGCAACGTGTATCTTGGATGAAAAATGAATTGATGCGTATATAAAGTGCACGGAATCTTATATGCTTTCAAGACTCAGAAGATGATATCAGTATGATATGAATATTACAATGATCCCTTATCGGATATGAAAGTTTAATTGTGCAGGAGATCGCTTCAGCCAAGAGAGCACTGTTTTCATATGCTAAATGGTTTTGATATCAACTTGCATATCATTAACCCGGGAGCGTTCTTTTCTGTTTGTAATGTACAATTTACAATGTGAAATTTCGATTCATAAAACTATTATGCGTCTTGAGAGAACTCAGTGCATGCAGATAAAAGGGAGGGTTCTGAACTGTCAGACCGGATAACTAGACCACTTGCTTCAAATAATAAGTTCATTCATACGAAACCCAATGTAACTCGCTTATACTGGGGACCGTATACATCATGAAGAAAAATAAGCAGAAAGTGTCGTGATTGATTTAAAAATAGATTATTCAGTTTTCATTTTAGGTAATAGGAGGCATATTGGCCTTCTCATTTTTACAGTTTAAGGATGTTCAACAGAATATCTTATTGATATAGTCGATTTTTTCACTTTGAATCGATCCGTTACGTTTGAACTTTTCGTCGGGTTTCGTACGTACGACGTTCGTAAGGCGACAACCGTGTGTTATTGGTAACTCTCTTTTGTTTGCTTAAGTATATGTTTTGATTCAATTATGAGTTGTATTCATGCGTGTATGTTCCCCTGTAGCCGAGACGATGTGTTTTTGTAGGAGATCATTTCTGTATTCTATTTCCATTTTTGCCAATTTAGACGTCTGACGATTTGCACTCAATAATATCGTACTTACCTTTTCAGTTGTGAATATTTACATAACTACTGTCCGCGCAGCTCACTTCAGAAATCGGAAAATTGACGTTTTCTCTACTTTGTCGTCAGTTTTTGCGTTTAAAATTTTTTATAGGGAGATAGATCTCGAACTCTCATAACTAACGGTGTATAGTATATGTCTGTACGACCAATACTACGCTCACAGTGAAAGAAAATAGTTTTAGATAGGGAGTTTTCTATGTTAATTTTAGTGCGACGTCGCCGATCTTTAACACGGAGTCTATGGAGAACGTCGACGACGTCGCGCTAAAATTAACATAGAAATCTCCCCATCTAAAACTATTTTCTTTCACTGTGAGCGTAGTATTGGTCATACAGACATATATCATACACCGTTAGTTATGAGAGTTCGAGATCTATCCCCTTATATAAATTTTAAGCGAAAAATATGCCGATAAAGAAGAGAAAACTTCAATTTTCCGATTTCTGAAGTGAGCTGCGCGGACAGTAGTAGATTCCCCATGTTAAACGGCCAAGAATATGCAAAATATGTAAAATCATATGTAAAAGATTATCACTGTATCTTCTTGTCATAAAAGTTTTATCTTAGTTAACGCATTCTGCCACATCAATAACTTCCACAAAAGGCAAATTTTCAAGAAGTTGTTTTGCTATATTTTGGCAATTACGTAAAAAATTAAGTCACTTGATGACGTGGGCCCCTAGGGTTTGTCCGAAAATCACTGTGGCTTAAATGACCACGTGTATGGTACTTTAAATTAGGTTGAAATGTGGTTTTAAAGAGGGTTACAAGTTAGAACATTTCAGTTTTCTCTCATTTTCACACATTTCACACATTTCATTTGAAATTCATATTATTAATATGTTATTATATATCATATAATCAGTATGTCAGAAATTATAGTAAATAAGAAAAATATAGCACAAAGAAGAGATTTAGATACTAATTCTTAATCAGGTTGAAATGTTGTTTTAAATAAGGTTACAAGTTAGAACATTTCATTTTTCTCTCATTTTCACAAGGATTCAACCTGATTAAATCATGAAAAAACCCTTTTCATATTTTATGTTTCCTTTTTTCTTAAGATATGAATATATAAATTTTTTTACTATACAAGAAGTACAGATTTTGCTGAACCGAAAGATACGTCCATCGTATATAAAATATTAACAAGCTCATTATTACATTTTATTAAAAGATCCACGTAGAACGTTATCGGGAAATTTATAGTGTTGATAATGAAAATTCACGGTTCAGTAACATTTAACTTTAATTTTAGGACACTCATTCTCAAATTCAGCATTAGATGCCATGAACTGGTTGGCATTCATAGGCATGTCAAATGCTTTTATGAATGCCTTCATCTACGCTTGGAAGAGAAGAGATTTCAGGAAAGCATGCCAGAAAACACTGTGTTGTGCCTCAAATATGGAAAACCAAGTATTTGCCGCGCCACAAGGACTTAACCAACCCGTGGGAACTCAACAGAGTACAAATAAATGAAACAAAGACTTCAAAGAAAGATTTGAACGTAAGATCATACGCAATATACAATGAGAAATAACTGTAGTGATTTGTCTGAATTTGTGAGAAGTGAAAACATTTTCTGATGTTTGTTTTGTTTTTGTTTTTAAAATTCAAAATACTTCATTGAATTCCCCATCAAAAACAAGGATCATATTTTTGTTGGTAACGTTTTTGTTGGTAAATCAGTTGTTTGTTTGTAAATCAAATTTGTCAGCGTAAATCTTAAAAATGTTTTCGAGATTTCCTATTGTTCACTGTCAATTTTTATCTTTTAGATATGATCTTTGGAACCATTCAAAATTGTTGATAGGATTCCTTTATCGAACAATATCAGTGCTCCATCTCAATATTTTCATTGTATCATATTGAACTCATTTTGTGACATTTGTTGATATTTGTTGTCAGTGCCTTGCTCTATTTACTTAAACTACATTTGTCATCAGTGTTACAGTTCGACATTATACCTTTTGTCTTTCATAATACATATCAGTCCCAAGAGACAAAGTTCCTTTATTACTATGATTGTTTTCTATAATATGAAATCGATTTATATAGCATGATGTTAAGTTGACCTGGTTGAAGAGCACCATTATTTCTCTGTATCATTATGTAAGATATTGTTTCCCAGAGAAACACAAAGAAATTATCTTTGTGTGGGTAATTTATTGTCAATATTGAAATATATGTTCTGTTGTTATAATTGTAAGCTTTGTTTTTTATTCTTCATAACTGATTTTGGAGATAGGGAAGAGATCCCCAACATGACGAAATAGTAGTGATCACAGCGGAACACACACGTATCAGGTGAGAAAAATGAATAAACAGTCGGAGACGAACACATCACATAATCAATATGGAAGTGTTCAAACTTTTTATACCTTCTTGAAGAAAATTTCAAACTAATATTAATAATACGGATGTTTTCAAACTCTATACCTTCTTGAAGAAAAAATCAAACCAATTTGCATGCACCAGACACGTGTTTCGAATATTAAATTCTCACCAGGGATGCTTCCAGCCAAAGTGCTCTTCATTATCCACCTAAATTCATTACACTAGCGCCCTCTGGTTTTATTTAAGTTTTAAGTAAATCCACATCAGTGGTACTGAATTCCAATGTGATTTTCAGACAAAGCCGTATTGTCATTTTAGTAGCGCCCTCTAATTTGATTTTTTCTAAATTTGTGTATCTACTAAGAAAAGATTGCGCGGCTCCAATTTTCCTGTTCGGTTGATTCAATAACATTGTAGGTAGAATAAAGTATATGACCAAAATAGCATAGGCGGGATGGTGGCACGATGATAACCTCCTTTAATCTTCATGATGATGAGCTTCCTGAATTGCAAAATAATATATGATGTCACATTGATAAAAGACGGAAAGTATGATTTCCAATTTTTCAAGCATATCTTTTACAAGACACTTGACTTTTTAATGAAAATAAGATATACATTTTTCAGGATGCAGAGAACGTTAAATAAGAAGATCATTTCAAAATCACCCCCAAAATAACAGAAATATCTTTAAAATTCCATAGGAATTCAATGATTATCTAAGCCGTGCTCGATTTCCCTCCAGACTGCATGTTTATAGTCGCTAGGTGTAATGACTTTACATTATAATTTTGATGATCTCCTACCATTCCCTAAAGATAGATATAATCGTGCCATTTTATTCGTATGCAAACCCGTTTTTGCTTTCTTTTCTTAATTGCTGGGGTTTTTCTTGAACAGTGTGCTATGTATTGTTGCAAGTTTGATTTCGTACAATTCATTTTAATGAACTTTAAAGTATCTTTGAAAGACAAGTATAGCACGTCATAAATTGTAAACCTGACAAATATGTTCATAACATCTAAGAATACGAGAAAGTTAAAAAAGCAATTATCTAGACATCAAAGAAAAGAAATATGATGGCGTCTTGCAAGATATTAAAAGGTTTGCACATTTATAACTTTAATCAGCGTCGAAAGCTTTTTTCATCATACTTTCAATAAATGATCGCAAAAAATGATCCTTGTTCATTTCGAAAAGATTCATAACACAAATCTGTGGTTAAAAAGTATTCATATATATAGAGAATTGTGGAAAATAAATCCAGCTAGACTACAATGTACTGACCACAAGAGTCCTTTTTCATCAGGTTATATGAAACCTGTTTTGTGATTTCTCATCTCCAAAGTAAGCGAGGGGAATTGAATTACAGCAATTTTCATACAGAAATATCATTTGTGATTCTTTTGGTCGCACAATATATTCCGTAATAGATAAAAATATTCTTTTTATTTCTGCTTCATTTGGTGCAAAAAAGGCAAACACATTGCCGTTTCATATTCATTCAATTGTGATATCATAATAGATCCAATAAAAATGCTCCGAATCATAGTCTTACGTGTGACATAAAAATAGAATTGAATATATTGGGTGTAATAAATAAACATCGAAGAAGTACAAATTAGTTATTCAGTCTCAAAGCCGAGAAGGTAAGTCAAAATCACCAGACTTTCCATCGAAACAGTTGAGAACCTCGGAATAAACAGTATTCCGAAGTGAGACCAGGTGTCCGGGGAGAGTCAGCGTATCCTTTTTGCATGCAACACCCGTCGCATCTAGGCAAGTTTAGTAATTGTCTCAATATAGATATTGATGTACATATCAGGATGATATGTCTAGTCGGTGATGTTGACGACCATTCAATCACAATCTAGAATGTCACTGATCATTATGGAAAGAGGGATCTCACGTAATGAATCTGTATATTGTTTTCTTTCATGAAAAGCAGTTTATCATCTACTGAGAGAAACTGGGACTTCTGGGACAGTGAGGTAGGTCCGGTCCATATCTGACCTCTACGCGGTGAATAGTCATGACCTTCGAGGAACTCTACTGATTACCCCCTCCTTCCCCTTCCTTCCCTTCCCCAATCTTAACCCGCGGGGTTGGTTCGGAGTCATTAAGTGCAAAATAATAAGAGTTTCCGGAAATATATCGTGTGGCATATCAAATGAAAGGTTGCTGTCCTTGGGTGGATCGATCTCGACGAATAGAATACAATTCGGGTTGGTTCGGGGCTATTGAGTGCAAGATAACAAAGTAACCGGAAGTATATTATGTGACATATCATATATAAAAGGTATCGGCGAGTAGATTACAGCTCGAGGTCAGCAGTGTGAAACGAGTAACCGAAAGGGCAGTTACAGCAAAGCAGCAGCACCAAAAGCAGCAGCAGCAAAAAAAAAAAAAAAAAAAAAAAAAAGCAGCAGCAAAAAAAAAAAAGCAGCAGCAGACAGACAGACAGACAGACAGACAGACACTACCGCCAAAGAGCCTTACACCGCCACCCAATGCAGCGAGTACTTTTAGATAGTGACTTTTTAATGTTGTAATGTATGCCTGCATCGAGTGTCATTTCTGTGAAATAAATGACACATTTCATATTATACGCTGTCCTATCTCACAACAAGAAAAACATTTTATGTTATCGACTGGCTACAGTAGCCAGTCACTTTGATACATAAGAACTAGATTAATTGTTTTGAAATGTTATTTTGATTTCTGATTTTTCTGTTTTATGTATTGATATATGCTTATATTGTACACAACATTATGAAATTATTGGTCAATCTTTGGTCTTTTTTAAACGGTTCATATTAGTATTCACGTACTTGTTTTCATTCATTTGGGGACCACACGGTATACTTACTATAACTTAGTATAAGTGTAATAATTACCTCTTTCCAGCTCTGTCGCCTAAGAGAAGCTTTGTGTTTACCTTTTTCCAATTTGTCATCATACATGTATATATTATTTTGCTATTTCGGAAACGTTTTATTTCATAAAAAAATACCAATTATCGAAATTAAAGGAGGATAACATCTGAGCACCATCCCCCAATCCTATTTTGGTCATAGATTTTATTGAACTAAGCAACTGAATCGACCCTACAGAAAATTTGGAGCCGCGCACTCTTTGCAAAGTAAATGCAGAAATGTAAATTCAAATAAACAAAACAAGAGGTCGCTACTGAGATGAATTTGGGCTGTGTCTGAAAATCACTTTGGCTGGAAGCATCACTGATAAAGATTTATCAACCGAAACACGTGTCTGGTGTATTAAAATTGGTTTGAAATTTTCTTTCCGAAACACTATCGTACTTGTTATTTTGAACTCAATGGCCCCGAACCAACCGGGCTATAATCGGCCAGGATAACGTTACAACATCTTAAAGAGTAATTAGGTCGGTAAGCGTGGGGTTCACCAGGGATTCAAATTTGCGTTCATGTTTAAATCAGAGAAAACCCTAGAAAACTGTAAGTTTATCCAAGACGATTTTTGGTTACTGTTGTGAAACGTTTTGGGTCAGACAGTGGTGCATAGGCAAAAGTTGAGAATGTGGAATTCCAAAATTTTCTTGGTGATGCCTTTTTTTTCAACTTACATGTCAGTGCTATTAGACCAGAAATATAGTCTTAACTTTTGTCTATGCATCACTGTCATACCCATATCTACATTTGGGTATGACGAGTCGTACTAATCTCTATCATGACGTAATGGACACAATCGATTTGTCAGCATACTTGATTTTTATCTGATTGCCCTTGTTCACAAAATATGTGATTATGTAAAATCTGTTCGATCTTGCTCATGCGTATGTATTGAGAAATTATTCAAGACCGGAATCGATGGCGATTTATCCGGATTTGCCGAATACCCCCTTCACAAAACATACATCACACAAAGTAACATCTTTAAATACAAGCGGAAGTTTGACATTTATTTAATACACGCAATGTGAATTTATCATCATGTGTAAAAGTAATTCAAATTGCACTGACTTCTTCGATTTATGAGTGATCAAATTAGGGGCCTTAAGGTCCGGGATCCTTTTGATCTTAGAAAGGCACAATAGAAATATTCGAAATTTAAATGGATATTGAAAGGAATCTGTCCAAAGTCCATAGTTTAGAATTGTTTTTGTTTGAGACAGGACCCTTTCAATGGATTATTAATTAAGGAGATGATTTAATTTATGATTTCTCCGCAACCCCCCTCCTCTTATTGCATCCGCCGCTGTTCTTTATGACGTTAAGATATAATTGCGAAATTCAAATACAGGAAAAGAAAGAAGGGGCACATAAGATATTAATTAAAGAATAATGAATAAATAAAATGACATATGTCAGGCAAGGGAGTATCATATTTTGATACTTAATAAAGTGAGAAACTTCCTTATTAAGTCAGTGTGCAATAAATAACAAAACAAAAATATTATGTTTTTTTTATATTTAATAAAGCAGATACTAATAAATTGATGAAATATCGCACCTCTTACAAAGAAATTACTTATTTTCACACAGAAATACGGAACGTATTAGAGGATGTTACCCCAAAAACGTGAACATTGCATTACTGAACTATGATAATCTATTTAATCTAATTATTAATTTCTTTACGAAAATAGCGTTTTGATTCATTAAAGCTAACAAATGAATTCATCATTATCAAAGCAAAATTTTTATATTATTAAATGACAAATATATATTACCGAACCTGCGAGAACTGACAATAAGGAAAATGTCTAGTTGCGAAAAAAAAAACAGTCTGGACACCCCCCCCCCCCCGAAAAAGTTTAAGTTGGAAGTGGTAATGAAATATGCAATCTGGGACACCCCCCCCCCCATTGAAAGAAAGAAAGAAAGAAGGTGAGGTCGATCATGCAATACAGTGATTCATCCCAGACAAAGATGTGTTCAAACTCGTAACCTTCTGGGAAGACATTTAATAACCAATTCTAATGCACCAGACATTTGTTTCGGATATTAAATCCTCATCAGTGTCAGTTGTACATTAATTTTTTAGACAGCCAAATTTATCTCAGTAGCGCATGACTACACATATAAACCAACGAGACGAAGCGGCACTCGGTGCCGACTTAGGATGGCCATCTGTCATGTCAATAGCAGACGGTGTGGTTATCCTGGATTACGTGCGCACAACCCTTCCACTTTTCCGATTACCCAGAGGTCACGAAGGACGTACAATTGTGGTGTAAAACAACCTCCTCACTGTTAGATGACCACACACGAACAAGACCGCAAAACGCAGGAACCCAAGCAATACAGATGAATATTTAAATTGATTTAAAAAGAGGGCTTACGTAATACAGTCAGTGCTCTGCTATGTTATCACCCGAGGAGTCCGACTGACATTCAGAGAGGATAGGTGGTCGGGCCCTGTCTTATCCTAAGAGGTTTTGACATGGCCGGTCTCGAAGTCCCGTCGTCACAGTCAGTCAGAGTGCAAGTGTTAAGAATGCGCTGGTACAAGACTGTAGATTGGTAAAGTACCAAACCTAGTGTCCGTCTGGTGACATTAGGATCATATCCACGGTATATTAACTAAAGAATAATGAATAAATAAAATGACATATGTCAGGCAAGGGAGTATCATATTTTGATACTTAATAAAGCGAGAAACTTCCTTATTAAGTCAGTGTGCAATAAATAACAAAACAAAAATGTTATGTTTTTTTTATATTTAATAAAGCAGATACTAATAAATTGATGAAATATCGCACCTCTTACAAAGAAATTACTTATTTTCACACAGAAATACGGAACGTATTAGAGGATGTTACCCCAAAAACGTGTACATTGCATTACTGAACTATGATAATCTATTTAATCTAATTATTAATTTCTATACGAAAATAGCGTTTTGATTCATTAAAGCTAACAAATGAATTCATCATTTTCAAAGCAAAATTTTGATATCATTAAATGACAAATATGTATTACCGAACCTGCGAGAACTGACAATAAGGAAAATGTCTAGTTGCGAAAAAAAAAAACAGTCTGGACCCCCCCCCCCCCGAAAAAGTTTAAGTTGGAAGTGGTAATGAAATATGCAATCTGTGACACCCCCCCCCCCCCCCCCCCCATTGAAGGAAAGAAAGAAGGTGAGGTCGATCATGCAATACAGTGATTCATCCCAGACAAAGATGTGTTCAAACTCGTAACCTTCTGGGAAGACATTTAATAACCAATTCTAATGCACCAGACATTTGTTTCGGATATCAAATCCTCATCAGTGTCAGTTGTACATCAATTTTTTAGACAGCCAAATTTATCTCAGTAGCGCATAACTACACATATAAACCAACGAGACGAAGGGGCACTCGGTGCCGACTTAGGATGACCATCTGTCACGTCAATAGCACACGGTATGGTTATCCTGGATTACGTGCGCACAACCCTTCCACTTTTCCGATTACCCAGAGGTCACGAAAGACGTACAATTGTGGTGTAAAACAACCTCCTCACTGTTAGATGACCACACACAAACAAGACCGCAAAACGCAGGAACCCAAGCAATAGCGATGAATATTTAAATTGATTTAAAAAGAGGGCTTACGTAATACAGTCAGTGCTCTGCTATGTTATCACCCGAGGAGTCCGACTGACATTCAGAGAGGATAGGTGGTCGGGCCCTGTCTTATCCTAAGAGGTTTTGACATGGCCGGTCTTGAAGTCCCGTCGTCACAGTCAGTCAGAGTGCAAGTGTTAAGAATGCGCTGGTACAAGACTGTAGATTGGTAAAGTACCAAACCTAGTGTCCGTCTGGTGACATTAGGATCATATCCACGGTATAAAAGGCGTTTGATGATTCTGACGCATTTTGGATTGTTATGCTGTCTACCTTTGATCCTTCTAATTTTTTTAATCATGTCACCATGAAATGCAGATTGTGAAATACCCAGAGTAATATGTTCTGTCGCTTGTATGGGTCCGAATTTCAAAAGAAGTTGATAATATTTTTTGTAAATTTCAAGAAAGTCTTTACAAGTTTGTGAAAGCGAAAACCTTGACCTAAAAGTTTTTCGTCATTTGTAAATTTCTACTATGAAAATCCAAAACATCAGCACATTCCCTAGCATTCCGGATGATCTGTGAAATGTAGATACTGTATGACGGTAATCTGCCATCTGCCAAGTTAGTAGCAAATAGAGTAGTTATCCGGATTTTGTGCGCATACCCCTCCTTTTTTCCGATTACCCAGAGATCACGAAGACTGCATAATTGTTGTGTATAATAACCTCCTCACTGTAAAATGACCACAAAACAAGACAGCAAAACGAGACGACAGGGACTTAAATTACACATATATAAATATGAAGGAAACACCTTAACGTTGAAACATGTTACAGGAAGAAATCTCCAATAAGACTTTTTAATGGCCTCCTTCCTCCTCCTCTACAGGCATCCAACTCCACCATTTATTGATTTAAATCTGAACAGTTTCTTGTTATGCTGAAACGTCCAACAGTAGGAAGTCTGGTTAAGAAAATTGAATCCAATGAATTTTAATTTTTATTATATTGAACCCCCCCCTTCCCCCAGCTTCCCTAAACCATATAGCGTTACTACTTTAAAGGAGTACTCATTCAGCATGAATTTAGAGATTCCCTGGTAAACGTTTCAGCATTTACAAAATATTTACATGGTGCAGTTAAATAATGGCATTTCTGGAAATGGCAATATTAGCATTTCTTGCATTTCATCTCCAACAAAACTTAGTTCCAAAAACCACTGCCAACCACACATGCACAACTGCACCATACAAAGATGTCATGTAAGTTAAAGAAGATTCTGACGATGTAAGAAAATTGTAAGACACCCAGACAAGGAAGCAGGAAAACACACCTAAACCTCCCCCCCCCCCCAAATAAAAAGAGATGTGGATACTGATATAAAAAGGTTGGAATTTAAAGAAAAAACTAAATTTAAGTCAGAATATATTTTAGAAGTTTTCTTATCCGAATTTCGATACTATGACCAGAGTACGAAAGCTTTTGATTATATATATGTAGTTGGTATTTGAACCATTCTGAATTCGTACGCATTGATTCATTTGTGTCACACTTATGCCCTTTGCCGTGTGGAGCTCGAAAAAAAGTTCCCGTGGGGGGTTTGACAGTAAGTGTTTTGAATATTTTTTCCTGACATGGTCGCCAAACACTTTCTATATAGATATAACCTCAGACAGTGCATGCATTTAATACATTGTTTTCATTTTCGTGCATGAACATCGACGGCGGGTGCGGCTAGCCAACAGGGGATGCTTACTCCTCCCGGGCACACGGTCCCACCTCTAGCTTGCTAGGGGGTCCGTTAATGCTCAATTTTGTGCTCTATTGTGAGTGCTGTTGGGATTATTGTCAGGATCTTCTTTAACTCATTTAAGTGGCGCCGCCTTTAATTTCGGTTTTACATCGGATTCCGTCAGTTTTTCTCATGTTTTCTCGTCTCTTGAGAGTAAGTTCCGCTGTTTCACTGTTAGGGATATCCTCTTTATTGTGTTTGACTTTTTCAAGGTTTTACATGCCTCTTAATTATAATTTTTAGTCTTTGATTTTGACATTGTCTTTGAATTTCACTTTCTGATAAGTTAGGAGTTGTAGCTGCAAAAGAAAAACTCAGCACAAAAATCGATTGCGGTAATAATGTACCTACAACATTACAAACCCTACAAACCCTTCAACCCCTTACTAATAACACACGTTCGAAAGAAACGAACACAGACTTCGTCAGTCATCAAACGTAGATACAGAGACCAACAAGCACTACGAATGAATTTAAACTGCTTATTGATTAGTATTCATGGATATTGTCATTTTTTGGATTCTGATTTCCGGTTTTGTGCTTGACTTTCCTTCACTAATCTACTGAAAATAAGGTCAAAATAATATACACCTGTGTTGTCTAACAATAATATTTAACAATGGCTTCGGAATGAGAAGGCTATGTGATTCTCCTTTTACTCAGTATCATGTATCGTCGTGATGTACTAAAGTTTCATTTAAGAAATGACTGTCTTACTTTTGGTGTTCATGGGTGTATAATTCTGGTTGGTTACGTGCAAATTCCGTGAATCGCGAAGCGATTCTCGGAAAAATTGCACGTGTCCAACCAGAATTATACACCCATGAACACCAAAAGTAAGAAAGTCATTACTTATATTTACATTTAATCTAAATATCAGTCATTTTTATTTGCATGCATTTCGCACATTTTGCCTGCTATAGCGTCGAATGAGTTTGAACGTCGGTAAATTCTCCCTACATGCAAAACTTGAACGTGACGTCACAATTAGCAACCCAAGTTATTGGAATATAATTCTAGTTGCCTAATGGGCGTTTAACATGGGGAATATACTAGTAATGTAAATATTTTACATTATAAAGTCACAAACAAAACCAATGAGTAGAAGAACAAAATCAAGTTTCGTCAGCTACATTACATTAATCCTTTCAGCTCGTTCTGTTTATTGATTGAAAGGATACAACAATCATGACGAATCAACAGTCATTAGGGTATTCATGACAATGTGTATTTTAACTTTTACGCAAAACTGGGGCATGTAATTCCGAATGAATGAATATTTTCAATCATTGTTGAAAACTATTGGAACTAACTCAATGTCATAAATCAGTGTTATATTCAAACTAAAGAACAGCAAAGCACAGTTTCCACCGACATCTGTATAAATGACGTAAAACAGGGCTTCCATGATACACAAAGAAAAAACATATAGGTTTGTCTACCACTTAAATCTTATCTTTTTAATAATGCAACATCAACGTAAAAACATTGACACACCGCTTTAGTCACCTTCCAGTATAAATAACATATCGTAAGGATTTTACTTTTTAAGAAGGAATGACTAGCTGTCCACGTGATGTTTGCAACTGGTATATCATCATTATCAAACAAGACATATTTACCCGATATGTACGTATACATCAATATACACATCGAGACTATTACCGAATTTGACAAGTTTTCATAGAGCTGTTGCGACGGGTGTTGCATGCAAACAGGAGACGCTGACTCTCCCCGGACACCTGATCTTCCTTCGGAGTACTGTTTATTCCGGGGTTCGTAGCCGTTCCAATGGAAATTTAAATGGTTTTGCCTTGTCTTCTCGACTTTGAGACTAAATAACTGATAGGTACCTCTTTGATGTTTATTATTAGTAAGTGATGGGAACACTTTTATGTTTGTTATTTGTGAGTGAAAGTCAAATACAAAACTCAAAATTTAAATTCAAAACTCATAATCAGCGGACATACAAAAAAAGTATAGGATCTCCAACAGTTCAAAACAAACAACATCTCGTTCGACATCATTTTTGTGGTGTTTGGAGGAAAGGTCTTCCAGCAAATTGTCGGAATTCCAATTGGGACCAATTGTGCCCCACTCCTTGCCGACATTTTCCTTTAATCGTACGAAGCTGAATTCATTCAATCTTTGGTCTCTGAAGGGAAAAGATACTTAGCTTCTGACTTCAACTTCACTTACAGATACATAGACGATGTGTTGTCCATCAATAATCTAAATTCGCGGGATTACCTGATCAGTATCTATCCTTCGGAGCTTGAAGTCAAGGAAACTACAGAGACAAATAATTCAGCATCCTATTTGGACATAATGTTGTCCTACGACACTGATGGTCACTTGAACACCTCACTCTATGACAAACGTGACGACTTCAATTTCAGCATTACAAACTTTCCTTTTCTGAGTAGCAACATCCCTTCATCGCCTGCTTATGGCGTGTTCATATCTCAGTTGATACGCTATGCCAGAGCAAGTACCAAATATAGGGATTTTGTTCTGAGAGCTAGGCGTCTTTCAGATAAGCTTCTCAGTCAGGGATATGTTTGTGACCGACTAACATCGTCACTGAGGAAGTTCTACGGTCGATATGGGGAACTCGTCATACACTATGATGTCCCACTCTCCAGAATGGTGGATGATATTCTGTCATAGACCATTTGAACCATAACCAAAGATTGTACTCTATGTCTTCCGAAATGGAAGTAACCGGATGTGACAGTTCTACCGAATTCAAGCGGCGGGTGTTGCATGCAAGCAGGAGATGCTTACTCTTCCTGGGCACCTGGTCTCACTCCCATATCGGGGGTTCGCTTCTTTTCATGTGGTGGAGGTTTTTGATTGTTTGCTTTGTTTCCTGTTTTATCCTGATTTTGTATGCCTTCGGTTTCTGATTTTCTGAATTATCGATTTTGTGCTGTATACAGAGATATGGTCATTATCCATATTTGTCATCTGTTCTTCGTAATTTTGAAAAGATTTTTAGTCTACAGCCATATGAAACGCCAGATTTGGTACATTAACCCGGATAAAGTGACAGGTGTTGCTAGCTAGTAGGAGACCCGGTACCCAATCTAATCTCCATTTTGGATTCACTTTAATCATTTGCAGAATCTTTTAGTTGCTATGTTTCATTTTGAATTTTCAGAGATTTTGTATGTCCATTTTATCAATTATTTCTGCAGTAAGGATAGTTCTACAACATCCTTTCATTTACAGCACACTGAAGTCTGAGTGCTGCCACCTACCCTCGCTTGTCGTTTTATACAGTGTGTACTTCTCGGAGGACTAATAACCATCCTGAATTATAATTCAGTGCATGAAAGTCAAACTCAAAAGCCGAAACCATATTCCAGAAACCACAATCGAAAGGTTTACGAATTTTGGATTAAATACAAAAAGGAACTTCCTCACACGAAAAGAAAATATGACAAACATACGGAGACAATGACACAAGCTCTACAGAAACACGACGGACAAGTTATCTAATGAACAATCTCCAGTGCATGTGCGGAGGGCAATAACTTAATTTCACTCCCACCTTCACAATCAAAGATTTTGTTCGAGATAGTCTTTTATTTTCAATCGCAATAATTTTAAGACACCTAATAAGTTGGCGAGACATTTTGATGACAGCGAAGTAATATCGAAGTAGAAAAACCTATGTATTGTGAGTAAGAGAGATCATGTGATCGGTCTTACATGATCATCCATACATCAAATATATTACTAACAATGCATTGATCTAATCTTCTATAAGGGTAACAGTGGGCGACAATTGAACGTTCTTATATTATATGTATCTATTGAATGTCAGCACTATATAGCCGGTCTGCGTTGAGTATCATTTAAGAGAAAAGAACATAAGGTTTCATACGCCATTTCAGAAATAAAAAAGACGTGAATTGCTAGCAAGAGATGCCTTGATGTACTTTTCCTTGGCACCTGATCACACGTGTTAAATATTTAATATGTTTAATATGGCCTAAAATTACGCTGAATGATTTAAAATTTAAGAGTAAATTTCAACATTGGAAAATAGGAAAAAATAATGATAATAAAAATACGACACGAAGGGCCGCCGAAAAAAAATTTCCGGCTCTTAAAATGGCTGAAAAAAAAATTCCGGCTAGCAAAAGTAACCCTCCCCCATGGAAATCAAATGGTTGCTCCCTAAGTATTTAGCGTTCACATATATCAATTGAAAGTTGAATTATTTTATTCTATTCTATTTTCAATATAAATTATGAAAATTCCTGAGTCAATCGTGCACATTTTCATCAATAATTTTAATCTAGCACAAAATTAAAATGTTAATACTTTTGAATAAATTCATAACGGATTTTAAATCTTACATAAAATAGAATACATTCATCATCGACTTGATATCCTTTGATTATACATAGCGCTTTATTTTAGATTGAAATTCAGACTAGAAGGCGCTTCTGAAATGTGTATGTCTGAAAATCAATCGGGTTGGTGTCTGGTGCATAATAAATTGGTTTGAAATTTTCTTCAAGAGGGTAAAGAGTTGGAACACTACCGTATTACTAAAATGCTTGAAAAGATGCTATGTCTTTGTTCTTGTCAAAATGATACTAGTATAAGGACATACGAACAGTGTAATACAATAAATGTTAGACAACTATGAAATATGTGAGTTGTCTTCCTTGACATTCTCTTTACTGAAACTATATGAATAGATATACCCTTCAGAAGGTATTCAGTTAAAAAAAATTGTTGTATTCTAAACAGTTTTCGACTTAGCCTTCCGCAAATTATAATTAAGAACAGGGACGTATATGGAATATATTCGTTCCTGCTAAAAACGCTGGATCAGTTCAGCTCACTGCCATTTAACAAAATACATGTAGTCTCAGAGTATAAGCAGAGGTTCTAGATTTTTCATTACCTTTTTTTTGCATTTACTTGGAAGTGCTTTGTCTCAAACGAATATTCAGTTTTGATTAGCATTGAAAAATATTGACAATAAATCACCATGAATAATTTAAGTTATGGATCAACAAAGCACAGCTTCTTTCAACATCAATGTGCATGAGGTTACTGGAATGAACAAAACTTCAATGAAGAAAAAAAGGCTCTGTTCACGTCTAAAACATAATCAATAAGTGTCAATTTCGCAGCATGTACAAAAGAGTCTTGAAATCATAGAAATGCAAAATATAATAATACGGAAGTGTTTCAACTCTATACCTTCTTGTAGAAAATTTCCAACCAATTTTCATGCACCAGACACGTGTTTCGAATATTAAATTCTCATCAGTGATGTATCAAGTAAATGTTTCACAAATTTTCACAAATGTATCACGGTGTTTCACAAATGTATCACATGTTTCAAAAATGTATGATAAATGTTCACAATGTATCACAAATGTATCACAAAAGTACCACTATGTTTTACAAATGTTTCACAAATGTATCACAAATGTATCACAAATGTTTCACAGTGCTTAACAATGTTTCACAAATGTATCACAAATGCATCACAATGTTTCACAAATGTATCACAAATGTTTCACCATGTTACACAAATGTATCACAAATGTTTCACCATGTTTCATAAATGAATAACAAATGTATCACAATGTTTTGCAAATATTTCACAATGTTTCACAAATGTATCACAAATGTTTCACAATTCTTTCACAATGATTCACAAATGCATCATAAATGTTTCACAAATGTATCACTTATATGTATCTAATAAATGATTTACAAATTTTCACAATGTTTCACAACATTTTACCACTCCATCAGCCATGATTAAGTGAAAGGCCTTGGGTGCATATTGGTCTTCCCGAGTTCTAGCTTCAATATTTTGCCCGTCTCACAAGTTTTTTTTTCTATTCGGGTTTTTTTTTTTTTTTTTTTGTGAGAAGAAATTTCCAGAAAAATGTTTCAGATTCAGATTATATTCATGGACTCATAAGAGCAAGATTATTATTTTTGCGTGTGTCACAATTACGCAAATCCAATTTTTCATCAATATTCATAGCAAAACTTAAAAATAAACCAACCCCCCCTCACCCCTCCAGAATATCAAATGAACTTTGCCTAAGACATTAATCTCACCTTAAAAGTAAATATTTATAGAATAAACGTCTTATTTTGTGTGTCTATGCAGAAATAAATTACAATGGCTGGTGCATTTATTTTGATATAATGCGCGTAAGCGCATTTTATCAAATAAATGCATCAGCCATTGTTATTCATTTCTGCATAAATACACAAAATTGGACACTTATTCTATATATAGGCGCTTTCAATACCAAAAATAGAACAAAGGAAGCTCCCAATTCTATTTATGAAGCGAATACGTTTACCAATGCGGAGGGGAGTTAATTTTAGAATCGAACAGCTGGAGTTTTCCATGACAACGTCACGCTTCTTTAGTATGACTGATTTGTCATAAATTAATGCATTAAATTATATCAAGTATTACAAATTAGAAATTTAACAATGGAATAATGACAAAATATGACCAAATAAGATGTTGGCTGTTTGAAACTGATTTTGTTTGCGGAATGTGTTCCAATTTCTGTTATCCGTTTGAGTTAGTTGCAGCGCGGTTAGATCATGAAATGTTGACAGCGTTAATTTATTGGTTTCTCTTATACTTTGTACTGTTTATGTTTATTTTGGAATTATCACAGACAACGCTGAATGTGACAAGAAATCTTCATTCAAAATATTCCGTTGAGTGTAGGATGTGACATCAATCGACTGAGAGCTTTTGTAGCTGCGCCTGCCTCTGTCGCCTGTTGTTGATGTCTAACTCTGTAATTGTCAAGATACAGTCGTTGAAAGCAAATGAGGAGGATTTTAGTAATGAATTCGTCTTTCTATACGATGTTGTTCCTACTTTCTATATAGGAAAGGATATATTCAATTCAAATTCATCCGCGATGTGGTGCGTTATGACGTCACACTGTTATTTATACGGAAATCAATAACAATCGTCCTGAAAGCTTTATTTCCGGGAATAACAGTGGTTGTGCATATATAACCAAGTAGAAACAACGTGTGGGACGGGCGAAGTATTGAAGCTACTTGAGTACATGTGCTGTCACTCATGTATAACATGTGGTGTGTCAAGTTTGATTTTGGTGAGTATTGTTGAGTGTTTCGTTCCTCCTGTTGTTTTTCAGTTATTTTGACTACCGTCCATTGCATGTTACATCCCTATAGGGGAATTCCATTGCGGTAAGTGCAAAGTTACTTTCCTAGAATCAGAATTCCTTTCAATTGTTAAACGTCTTCAAATTCATTAGCATCATTTTTGAGCAGATAAAGTTGATCGAACTTGGCTACATGTTCACTCTTCATATTGCCTGGATTCATATGAGGACGAGGGATAAATACCCGAAACGTGCATGTCTGGTCCATGCTGCAAATTTATCTGTTCTTAAATAATGCTGTTGAATTTAAAACCGTTCTATATTTATACCACTTGGTGAGCGTCACTGCTGGTGGACCAGGAGTCCTCGAGGGCACATGTAGCCAAGTTCGATCAACTTTGGTTGATCGTCTATTCAACGCATACGAAAATTTCTGTTATCAAAATTTCTTGAAATTTTTAAAACGTGGGTCCTGTAGCATCATATCCCACCCATCCTGCTATGTCTTTTGATACGTCTTTGGCACTTATAATTTTCACACTCTTTGGCCATATTACATTTTTTTTGATAGAGGATCACTGACGAGGGTTAAGTACCCGAAACGAACATGTCTGGTCCAGGCTGCAAATTTATCTATTTTCAAATAATGCTATTAAATATGAAACCGTTCAACATTTGTACCACTTGGTGAGCGTCACTGCTGGTGGACCAGGAGTCCTCGAGGGCACATGTAGCCAAGTTCGACCAACTTCGGTTGATCGTCTCTTCAACGCATATCCAAATTACGCAATTTAAACGAAAAATATGTCTTCGCTCCTGCAGACAAAGCAGCCAACAACACCATAATCATTTGAAAACGTTACTACATATCAACTTTGGTTTCGGAACTTTCGTCTACAAACACTTATATCAAAAGCAATGAAAGTGTTCCTAACATTTTGAACAAATACAACAGTGAAATTTCTTCATTCAAGATCCCTATTTCTAAACTGGATCTTCCTACACTATACTGCATACCAAAATTGCACAAGTCTCCTTACAAATTTCGATACATTGCTAATTCTAGCAACTGCTCAACTACAATTTTGTCTAGAAATCTGACGTCAGCACTCACGGTGATAAAGGAACACGTTGCAAAATATTGTGAAACTGTTCTAAACAGGAATGATGTAAACTTATTTTGGTCTATTAAAAATTCAGGGGATGTGATTGACAAAATGAAATCGAGAAATTTTCAAGCCAATTCGATTTCTTCGTACGACTTTTCAAATATGTACACCACGCTTCCTCACGATAAGATTAATGATCAATTGTCCAAACTCATTAAATGGTGCTTTAACCGAGAGGGTAAAACTTATATTTGTACATCTGAATCAAAGGGTTTCTTTTCCCATTCAGAATACAAATCATATAAATCATGGACATGTAGTGACCTTTGTATTGCCTTGTCCTTTCTTTTGGACAACATTTATGTAAGATTTGGTGGGAATCTCTACAAGCAGGTTGTAGGGATCCCTATGGGTACTAATTGTGCGCCTCTTGTTGCAGATTTATTTTTATTCACGTATGAAAAAGAATTTATCCAAAATCTTCAAAAACAAAGAAAACATGATGATGTGAAATGTTTCAATGGTACTTCTAGGTACCTGGATGATATCCTTACTATCGATAATCCTGTTTTTGAAAAGTATAAAAATGTCATTTATCCACAGGAACTGACTCTAAACAAGGCGAACGTCACAAACACAGAAACACCATTTTTGGACCTGAATATCAAAATTATTAATGGAGAGATTCATACAAGGGTGTATGACAAAAGAGATGACTTTGGATTCAATATAGTAAATTTTCCCTGGCTTGACGGTGATGTTCCTAGATTACCGTCTTATGGTATCTACATTTCGCAGCTCATCCGGTATGCTAGAGCATGTACTGATGTTTTGGATTTTCATGATAGAAATTTACAAATAACAAAGAAACTTTTAGGTCAAGGTTTTCGCTTTCACAAACTTGTCAAGACATTCTGGAAAATTTACAAAAATTATTGTCAACTACTTTTGAAATTCGGACCCATACAAGCAACAGAGTATATTACTTTGGGTATTTCGCAACCTGCATTTTATGGTGACATGATCAACAAAATTAGAAGGATCAAAGGTAGACAGAATTACTATCGAAAATGCGTCAGAATCATCAAACGCCTCTTATACCGTGGATATGATCCTAATGTCACCAGACGGACACTAGGCTTGGTACTTGACCAATCTACAGTCTTGTACCAGCGCATCCTTAATACTTGCACGCTGACTGACTGTGACGACGGGACTCCATGACGGGCCCTGTCCAAACCTCTTTAGAGAAGACAGGGCCCCGACCACCTGTCCTCTCTGAATGTCAGTCGGACTCCTCGGGTGATAACATACATTAGCTCGCTACAGCCGGCAGAGCACAGGTCGTATTACGCATGCCCTCTTTTTATATCAATTTACATATTCATCTGTGTTGCTTGGGCCCCTGCGTTTTGCGGTCTTGTTTGTGTGTGGTCATCTGACAGTGAGGAGGTTGTTTTACACCACAATTGGGTAATCGGAATAGTGGGAGGGTTGTGCGCACGTAATCCAGGATAACCACACCGTCTGCTACTCACGAGGCAGATGGCCGTCCTAAGTCGGCACCGTTTGCCCATTGGTCTCGTTGGTTTATGTGTAGTCATTTGTGTTTTATGTTTTTCTGTGATTTGACGTTCATTGTACTACTGCGTCTCTTTCTGTGCGTGTCATTTTTGTGTTTTACAGTGGGTGTTTTGGGAGGTTGCTGTTGATGCTGCAACTAGGTGTTGTTGGAGATCCCCTCCTTTCTGTTATAAAAATTCCTTGAAATTTCTAATACGTGGGTCCTGTAGCATCATATCCCACCCATCCTGCTACGTCTTTTGGTACATTTTTGGCACCAATAATTTTCACACTCTTTGGCCATATTACAAAGTTTAGATTGAGGATCACTGACGAGGGTTAAGTACCAGAAACGAACATGTCTGGTCCATGCTGCAAATTTATCTGTTCTTAAATAATGCTATTAAATATGAAACCGTTCAACATTTGTACCACTTGGTGAGCGTCACTGCTTGTGGACCAGGAGTCCTCGAGGGCACATGTAGCCAAGTTCGATCAACTTCGGTTGATCGTCTCTTCAACGCATACGAAAATTTCTGTTATAAAAATTCCTTGAAATTTCTAAAACGTGGGTCCTGTAGCATCATATCCAACCCATCCTGCTACGTCGTTTGGTTCATTTTTGGCACCAATAATTTTCACACTCTTTGGCCATATTACAAAGTTTAGATTAAGGATCACAGACGAGGATTAAGTACCAGAAACGAACATGTCTGGTCCATGCTGTAAATTTATCTGTTCCTAAATGACGCTATTGAATTTGAAGACGTTTAACATTTGTACCTCTTGGTGAGTGTCACTGCTTGTGGACCAGGAGTCCCCGAGTGCACATTTAGCCAAGTACGATCAACTTTGGTTGATCGTCTCTTCAATGCATACGACAATTTCTGTTATAAAAATTTCTTGAAATTGCTAAAGCGTGGGTCCTGTAACATTATATCCCAGCCATCCTGCTGCGTCTTTCGGAAAAATTTTGGACATATTAATTTTAACACTCTTTGGCAATTTTACATTGTTTAGATCGTGGATCACTGACGAGGGTTAACTACCCAAAACGTGCATGTCTGGTCGATGCTAATAATTTATCTGTTCTTAAATGATGCTATTGAATTTGAAGACGTTTAACATTTGTACCACTTGGTGAGTGTTACTGCTGGTGGACCAGAAGGGCATATGTAGCCAAGTTCGATCAGCTTCGGTTGGTTCTCTCTTCAACGCATACGAAAATTTCTGTTCTCAAAATTTCTTCAAATTTCTGTAGCGTCATATCCCATTAATCCTTTTACGTCTTTCAGTACATTTTAGACACAATAATTTTCACACTCATATTTTATTGTTTAGACTGAGGATCACTGACGAGGGCATAGTACCAGAAACGTGCATGTCTGGTCAATGCTGCAAATTTATCTGTTCTTAAATAATGCTATTAAATATGAAACCGTTCAACATTTGTACCACTTGGTGAGCGTCACTACTGGTGGACCAGGAGTCCTCGAGGGCACATGTAGCCAAGTTCGATCAACTTCGGTTGATCGTCTCTTCAACGCATACGAAAATTTCTGTTATAAAAATTCCTTGAAATTTCTAAAACGTGGGTCCTGTAGCATCATATCCAACCCATCCTGCTACGTCTTTTTGTACATTTTTGGCACCAATAATTTTCACACTCTTTGGCCATATTACAAAGTTTAGATTAAGGATCACAGACGAGGATTAAGTACCAGAAACGAACATGTCTGGTCCATGCTGTAAATTTATCTGTTCCTAAATGACGCTATTGAATTTGAAGACGTTTAACATTTGTACCTCTTGGTGAGTGTCACTGCTTGTGGACCAGGAGTCCCCGAGTGCACATTTAGCCAAGTACGATCAACTTTGGTTGATCGTCTCTTCAATGCATACGACAATTTCTGTTATAAAAATTTCTTGAAATTGCTAAAGCGTGGGTCCTGTAACATTATATCCCAGCCATCCTGCTGCGTCTTTCGGAAAAATTTTGGACATATTAATTTTAACACTCTTTGGCAATTTTACATTGTTTAGATCGTGGATCACTGACGAGGGTTAACTACCCAAAACGTGCATGTCTGGTCGATGCTAATAATTTATCTGTTCTTAAATGATGCTATTGAATTTGAAGACGTTTAACATTTGTACCACTTGGTGAGTGTTACTGCTGGTGGACCAGAAGGGCATATGTAGCCAAGTTCGATCAGCTTCGGTTGGTTCTCTCTTCAACGCATACGAAAATTTCTGTTCTCAAAATTTCTTCAAATTTCTGTAGCGTCATATCCCATTAATCCTTTTACGTCTTTCAGTACATTTTAGACACAATAATTTTCACACTCATATTTTATTGTTTAGACTGAGGATCACTGACGAGGGCATAGTACCAGAAACGTGCATGTCTGGTCAATGCTGCAAATTTATCTGTTCTTAAATGATGTTATTGAATTCGAAGACGTTCAACATTTGGTAATATTTTATATTTGATTACTCCACATGTAATTTGAACACACTCAAACTTTTTAAAAGATGAAACTAGTGAGTGCTTCACTTCAACTTTGAAAAAATTATATTTAGTGCGCTACTAAAATGAATTTTGGCTCTAACTAACAATCACTTTGGATGGAAGAATCACTGATGATGATTTAATATCTGGAACACGTGTCTTGTGCACAATAAATTCGTATTTTATGATTTTCACATCTCCATTGATCCGTTGTTCCGGGGCAGGTGCCGGATGCGCGGGTTTTGTTCTAGGGGCTAGGCGTCTTTCGGATGGGTTTCTAGGTCGGGGATGCGTTTGTGATCGGCTGGCGTCGTCACTGATGGGGTTCTGCGGTCGATGCGGGGAGGGATACGTTGCTCGTCGTGCGCTGTAGTGTCCCGTTGTACGGAGTGGTGGGTGGTGTTCTGTCTAGACCATTTGAACCATCCAACCTCAGAATATACTTGTATCTTCCAAAAAATTGACCGGATGTGATATTTCTATCTAAGTGGAGCGACGGATGTTGCATGCAAGCAGGAGAATCTGATGCTGTCTCTTCCTGGGCACCTGGTCTCACTCCCATATCGGGAGTCCGCCGCTACTTTTCGTGTGGTTTTTTTGTATGCTTTGGTCCCTGTTTTATCCTGATTTTGTATGCCTACGGTTTGTGAATTTTGTGAATTGTCGAATTTTTACTGTGTATTGGGATATGGTCATTGTCCAAATTTGTCATTTGAATCATGTTTGCTTGGGGATTGATTTTCTGAAACATATATAGCATAAAGCATTTGGGAATTTGTATCTTAAGTCGGCACCGATTACCCATTGGTCTCGTTGGGCTATGTATAGTCTATTTATGTTTAGTGTTTGGATGTCGAAATGGATTTTCCTTGTTTCCCTTTGAGTCTTGTGTGTGTGTTTTTTAAGGGGGTGTTCATATTTGTTTTGTAAAAAGTACAGATTGTGCTACTTTATCTAATTTATTGCATTAACGCGGAAGTTTGTCATGGTGTTATTTTTCTTTTCTTATTCCCCCTCCCCCCCCCCCCCCAGGAGGAGAAGGCACGACAAAGGCCCCTCTATGGGATCTATGGGTGATACGAAAGGGATGATGAATGTGTAAAGAAAGTGAGGACATCTGTTAGAATTGCCTATCCCTCCCCACCAAATACCCGATAAAACCAGAAGGGATCGGTACATATGTTGGGCAGAGCATCGTTGAAGTCCTATTTATATGACGAAAATCCTCATGTTAATTGTGTTGTGTAGGAAGGAGCGATACACAGTAAAATTTCAAAAAATACTCTTGAATCACGTGCATGATGAAGTTACATCACGTTATCTGATGAAAACATTAAAGTAACAAATGGTTTCGTCAAGATAAAACCATAAATAGACTATTGTTGTCAATTTTTTAAAGGAAGCTAGTCTATCATACTAAAAATTTAGAAACTAGTGGTTACACCAGTAACATATACCCTCGCTAGAAAGCTATGATAAATTATTGCTTATAAAATGGGTATCCTAATATAGCCTAGTTTTCTCCGTAGATGACCGAATTATTACACATGTAAACACTTATTTGCATAAGGCTATCAAATGAAAACAACATGGATAACATGTGGGACGGAAAGGAATCGACAATCGGTATTATCAGAATCTGAGAAGAAAATGTAATAAACGATATTGAGAAAATAGTATTTGCTGAGCATTGGACAGGTGGAGACCTTAGAGGACGACCATGACATTGTAACTGAAGTCGGACGAGGAGCTACAATATACTTGTACATGATATCTATAAGATGTAGATATATAAGTTAGATGTGTATTCACAATATTTTGATATATTGTACATGTATATAGCAAAAAATATATTCACGGTCTACATCAAATATGAAAAAAAAACAATCTAAGAAAAGTCTTGTCTAATGGAATTCATATGTGAAATATCAGACCTCTTACTTACCAATTAAAAGAAATGGTCAATCTCAAATTTTCAGAAAAGTGTGTCAATCATCTAGGTCAAGGTCACCTAGTAAATTTTTGGTAACAAAACAAAAGTCCCATCATAAGAAATATGTGTGAAATATTAAAGCCCTATCACTTACCAATTAAAAGAGATATGCAATTATTAGGAACAAAAGTCAAATATCTAGGTCAAGGTCACTTAGTAAAAACTAATGGTATATTTAGAATGGTCTTGTCACAAAGAGTACACGTAAAATATCAAAGCCCTATCACTTACCTATCAAAACATATAGCGAATCCAACCTTTTTTGAAAAGTAGGATAAATATCTCTGTCAAGGTCCCAAGGTAAAAAAAATTATGGTATGTACAGAAAGGTCTTGTTACAAGGAATGCACAAGTGAAATGTCAAAGTCCTATCCCTTACCTATCAAAAGATACATACAATTTCTTTTTCATCTAAAGAATGTCAAATATGTAGGTCAAGGTTTCTAGGTCAAAAATTATGGTATGTGTAGAAAGGTCTTGTTACAAGAAATACACAAAATAACCAAAATATCAAAGCTCTATCACTAACCATTCAAAAGACATAGGAAATCTTACCTTTTTTAAAAGTCGGTCAAATATCTAGGTCAAGGTCACAAGGTTAAAAATTATAGTACGGGTACAAAGGTCTAGTCACAAGAATACATGTGTGAAATATCAAAGCGCTATCATTTACCAATCAAAAGATTTGAGCAATCTTTTTTTAAGTAGGTCAAATATGTAGGTTAAGGTCACAAGATCAATGATTATGAAATGTGTAGAAAGGATACAAAGGTCTAGTCACAAGGAATACATGTGTGAAATATCAAAGCGCTTTCATTTACCAATCAAAAGATTAGAGCAATCATTTTTAAGTAGGTCAAATATGTAGGTTAAGGTCACAAGGTCAATGACTATGAAATGTGTCTTGTCTTGTCTTGTCACAAGGAATACACGTGTGAAATATCAAAGCCCTATCACTTACCATTCAAAAGGTATGGGCTGTGACACCCAAAGTATGACCGACAGACAGACAGACGGACGGACGGACGGAAGGACAACTTACAAAGTGACCCTTAAGTGTCGCTCGAAAACCCTGAAAATCATGACTAAATAAAGGCAAATATTTATTCAAGATTTGGTAAACAAACGTACATGAGTAGCAGACTACACCTGCCTTTCATTCAAGCGGAATACACGTTGTTTGTAATGTCAGTCGGACTCCTCGGGTGATAACATATATGAGCTCGCTACAGCCGGCAGAGCACGGACTGTATTACGCACGTCCTCTTTTTATGTCCATTTACATATTCATCTGTGTTGCTTGGACCCCTGTGTTTTACGGTCTTGTTTGTGTGTGGTCATCTAACAGTGAGGAGGTTGTTTTACACCATAATTGTGCGTTCTTCGAGACCTCTGGGAAATCGGAATAGTGGGAGGGTTGTGCGCACGTAATCCAGGATAACCACACCGTCTGCTATTTACGTGGCAGATGGCCGTCCTAAGTCGGCACCGGTTGCCCATTGGTCTCGTTGGTTTATGTTTAGTCTTTTATGTTTCATGTTTCTATGGTGTGAGTTGGTGTTCCTTGTTCCTTTTGCGTCTCTTTCTGTGGGTGTCTGTTCTATTTTTTACATGGGTATTTTGGGATTTTGCTGTGGGTGCTGCAACCTAGTGTTGTTGGAGATCCCCTCCTTTCTTTTGAAAGTGTTCGATTTTCCACATGGTTATTTGAACGCAATATAATACCTAATAAGAGATCGGCCTTTTATTTACAATTTAATAAAATATGAGTTCGACTTCAAGTTAGTAAGTTGTTAGTTTATATGTCGTGAGAATTTTAAAAGAAGGGAGGGGATCTCCAACAAGACCTTGCTGCAGCACCAACAGCAAAACACAAAAACACCCGATGCAAAACCACGAAAGACGAACACAGTATGAGATGAAAAAAAGACCTACGACATGTAAACATCAAACACAAAAGACTACACATAAACCGACGAGACCAATAGGCAACCGGTGCAACTTTGGACGGCCATTTGCCCCGCAAGTAGCATATGGTGTGGTTATCCTGGATTACGTTCGCACAACCCTCTCACTTCTCCAAATACCCAGAGGTCTCGAAGAATGTACAATTGTGGTGTAAAACAACCCCCTCACTGTAAGATTACCTCACACAAACAAGACCGCAAAACGCAGGGGTCCAAGCAACACAGATTAATATGTAAATGGATATAAAAAGAGAAAGTGCGTAATGCAGTCAGTGGTCTGCGGCTGTAGCAAGCTCATATATAATATATTAATAATTTCTAAGCATGATAGACCCGCTTCCATTAAGAAGATGAAAAAATAGTTGATTCATTGTTGGATCTTGACTAGACCAAGTATAACTTTAATTACATACACCCCGTCCAGTTTTAGTGTTACCTTTCGCTGATCGAGACATTACATCATACAGGTGCGTGTTTACTTAGACGTCAGTTCCAAACAAACGCCTATTTACACCGTGAGTTGTATTCAGATTGTCTCAGTACGGAAATACCCACTGTACGAACTGGATAAAAAAGACCTATACATATACGATAAAACCGTTACATATATAAATTTTGACTTCGTTCTTGAACTAAAAGAACTTTGCTTTTTAGGAGGAGGGGGGGTTAGCTATTTTCAAGAAAAAAAAATATCATTGTAATTTAAATATAGCATGCCGATTGGTTGAAATACTTTTGAAAATATTATTTTTATATAAATCGTATCATATTTTTCTATTAATGTAAGAAGTGTGTGAATGATGGAGGATGAGAGGAGTCGTTTAAGGGGGATTCGCTCCCCGCGATCTAGTTAAATACCCTTTTAAACTGTGAACAAAGAGTGATAAATATTAAATTTTACTTAATTTACTTTAACATCAATCTAGCATTGTGATCCTGTCATACTTTGTTATGCTTGGTACACTTCGTTTCTCTTTGCAGCTTCAATTTTCACCTTATGAGGACAATCTCACCTCAATGAACAGTTTTCCTATGATAGTAAATTCTATCCAATCAAAATCGATCCTGCTTATTTCGACATGCTTTGTGCCCACCGACATCACGTGGTTTACCTTTCATAGCCGTCTGGTTTGACTGAGTTGAACTCTAATCACCCCTCTGTCTGACGTAATTTCTAATCGCTACGATCGACGAAAGGTAACACTAAAGCCGGACGGAGTGTACCATAGAAATGATAAGTGCAACGTTGTACGTACGTTTGTTATAAAGTAAAGGTAAAGGTATATAAAATCTAATGTTCTTTCACAACTCTCAGGAAGGAGATCATATTTGTTTTGTAAAGAGTACAGATCGTGCTACTTTATTTCATTTATAGCATTAACACGGAAGTATGATTTTATTTGCCATGGTGATTTTCATAATTTTTCCAATAACAGTTTTATCTTTCTCTCTTATTCTTTTTTTTTCATTTTTCTTTTCTTATCGCCCCCCCCCCCCCCCCAAAGATGAGGAAGAGGCACGACACAGGATCCTGCATTGTGTGTCGGGCTCTATGAAGGGGAGAGGGTAGCAACTGAAACGAAGAGGATAGTCTATGTGACAAGGAAGCGAGAACCTGTATTAGAATTGCTTTTCCCTCCGTCCCTCCCATATACCCGATAGAACCCAAAGGGATCGGCACATTTGTTGCTCAGTGCATGGTTGAACAGGTCGGGAAAACTTCCTTATATGGAAGTCAATCATAGCGGAACGACTGCGTCACATAATCAGATCATAGTGAGCGGGCTCTCATATTCAACCAATCGCTTCAATGAACTTTGTATATCTTTGTGTATCCTGTGTATATTCTGGCTCTAGTACAGTCTTCAAATTTGCTTTGCTATCGCAGAAATCGAAACTAAATTCCTTGACATATTTGTCACTTATACCTGAGAAGTATATCTATCGATTCCATGTTGCAGTTTTAAAAATTCAAACTATGAATTCAGATATCAAGATGAGAAAATCGCACATTTTCAATAATGTCTCCTTAGTCCTTCTCATGATCTTCATGAATCTTATTTATTCAAAGATAATAGACGTTTTATTTACGTCTGTAAATTAAAAGGAATCGGGATATTGAAGAACAATGTCGTTTTCTAATGTACGCATTAATTGCGGACACTCTGTTTTAGAATAAATAAAAAGCAAGAATTTTTGTCGGATTCTGGTATTTGCCGAAAGTGCGTAATGTTTCCTATTATATGTTTTATTTTCTCAGAAATTAGGTTAACACCGCTTAGCTTTAAGTAATCTGGATCTATGATGGAGAAGCATTATATAAGAAGTCAAAACTATTAGCTACTTATTATCGATAGCTATAAGCTTTTAAAGTGGCGATGATGTAAACCCTTGAGTCTTAAAAACCCATAAAAATTGGAAAAATGAGAATTTGGTCAATTCTAAAGGGAGGGGGTCCTGACACACTATCCCTCTCTAGATCCGAGCATGCAACTCTTAAATTATTCATTTGAGAACATCTATATTCATGCACATGACCTTAGGCAGTGGCGGATCTAGCGCCCCCTTTGCCGGGGGTCGTGATTTGTACTGAAAAATTGGGCCAAAATATAGAGATTTTTGGAAAATTTTGGGTCAGTGCCGGGGGGACGCCCGCCCCCCTGAATCCGCCAATATTAGGTGAAATCTCATACTATTGATCAGAATTATTTCAGAAGTTGATGGCACCACTGACTGACTACATAATTGTAGTAGAACATTTTGGTATTATTTGGTTTTTTTTTCATTTTGTTTATCTATAATGATATCATAATACATAAAAAAAAGTCCAGATGAAAGTTTAATAGAAATATCTATAGTGTTGCTTCCAAACGAACACTGTTAGCGATAAACTTATACCGGAAGTAGCACTTTCGGCAAATACTGTAGAGATGTACCTGGATGTTAGGTCGTACCTTCATTAGTATGCATACGTCAACATGTGTGAAGGGTCGCTATATGTCTTATTTCTATGCCATGGGACGGAGATATCTAACAATCTCCGTCCCAAAATAATTACTATTTCATCAAAGTTTTTAATGTAGGCTTTCAGCTTTAAAGTCTGCGTTTGAACAGAATTGGAAATAGTATACATAATGAGTTATTTTTCATTCAAATAATTTTAACATAATACTTGTCTAGTAGATTTTTGCATTTCTCGGTACCCTTGTAAAGTTTGGATGATATATTGGAAATGGTAAACAAGACCGAGATGATTCTTTCTATTCTAATCAAATATGATTATATTCCATATTTGACCTGAGACGCACCCCTCCCTCCCCATACATAGTCAAAAATATAATTTATAATGTCTATCAGGGAGATCATATATTTCTTATCGAGAAAGTGGTTATATGTTAAACGTCTTCAAATTCAATAGCATCATTTAATAGCAGATAAATTTTCAGCATGGACCAGACATGCTTGTTTCGGATACTTAACCCTCGTCAGTGATCCTTAATCTAAACAATGTAATATTGCAAAAGAGTGTGAAAAGTATTAGGTTCAAAAATTTACCGAAAGACGTAGCAGGATGGATGGGATATGATGCTACAGGACCCACTTTTTTAGAAATTTCAAGAAATTTAATGTGATAACAGAAATTTCCGAATGCGTTGAAGAAACAGATAATCAACCGAAGTTGATCGAACTTGGCTACATGTGCCCTTGGGGAATCCTTGTCCGCCAGCAGTGACACTCGCCAAGTGGTTCAAATGTTAAACGTCTTCAGTTTATGCCTTCTTAAAATAATAAGTATGTTTATTGTTATTAATGTTTTCATCAGATAACGAGATGCAACTCCATCATGCTGGTGATTTAAGAGTATTTTTGAAATTTTACTGTGCATCGCTCCTTAATACACATTTTTCTTCATTTTATTTTCATAATTTCTTTTATCTCAATGTAATATAGAACGTAACAACGGAATTAGTGTGGATAAATGATCAATCGAGATACAGGCAAAGTTGAAATTTCAAAATGGAAAGACACTCTATCAAAAATGATTAAATTCTACATCATTTATCCGGTATTCATTCTGTTTGATGAGCTAACATCTTATCCCCATCCTATAGAATATTACTTTTAAACTTCTGTATCTTCATACATTTTTCCAATGAAGTAAATGACTTACATGAAAAACATTAACAACGGAATTAGTGTGGATAAATGATCAATCGAGATACAGGCAAAGTTGAAATTTCAAAATGGAAAGACATTTACCAAGTGGTACAAATGTTAAACGTCTTCGAATTCAATAGCATCATTTAACAACAGATAAAATTGAATGGACCAGACATGCATGCACGTTTCGGGTACTCAACCCTCGTCAGTGATCCTTAATCTAAACAATGTAATATGACCAAGGGTGTGAAAATTATTTTGTCCAAAAATGTACCAAAAATGTATTGTGTCCAAAAATGTAAGTATTAAAATGAAATAAGTATTGATCTCATTAAAACTACTGCACAAACAAGCAATTGGATGAAATTACACATTTGCACCACGGAATTTACTGTAGATGGCGCTACGAATTTCCTAAGCTTCATTCTTAGTTATTATCCGCATGATGATAATTATTCTTGTGCATCCTTTCAGTTTCAAAGGTGTTATTTTTACTTTCACTATATCTTTCAAGATGAGAGTATACATACTGTGCAACTTTAAAAGCCAGAACAATATTTTAAGAGCAGCCATGTTTTGACGTGTACGCGAAGGGTACTCCCCATTTTGTAAAGTACTGTAATTCCCCATTTTGTCCATTTGGTCGACCAATGTGTACAGGGTTTGAGATCCCAAACATTTCTGGCTAATCTGTATCTTTTTTAACTTACATATGTCACTAGACCAGAATGTTGCCCATGCATCACTTTGATACCCAAATCTATATTGAAGGATAGCTACTGGTACTTTGTGTGGTCATCTGAACACTGTGTTTGTTCTTATACATTTGTGCTTTCTTCTAGAACTCTGGGTAACCGGGAAAATGGGAGGATTGTGCGCATGTAATCAGGATAATCTCACCATTTCCTACTAACCTGACATATGAATGAATAAATGAATATTGAAGACAGCTTATTTCTGAAGAAACTAGGACACTTTTTGCATGCTAATTTACCATAAGCTATATTTATAATGTACTTATTGTATCTTGATTTGTACACATTCATTCAATAGGTTGTTTGATTTGAGAAATATCTTTGTATTTTATATAAATCATATGTATCTCTAACAGGTTGTGAAATGAGAGATTGTTTAATGTACGTTTATCCCGTTTTTACTTGCATTATATAAACTTGTGTTTTGGCAAAGATTAATTTACATATCGTTTATAATTGTAATCAATATAAACATCTATGTTAACATGTCCTTAAATGGGCCCGAATTGGAATAAAGTATCTTGTATCTTGTATGGCCGTATTAAGTCAGCACCGATTGCCCATTAGTCTCGTCAGTCTATGTGTAGTCTTTTGTGTTTGGTGTTTTGATATCGTATTGGATTTTTCTCTTTTCTCTTTGAGTCTCTTGCTGCGTATGTTAGTTGTGTTTTCTTAAATGGGGGATCCGTTGTGTGCTGCAAGCGAGAGCATATTTGTTTTGTAAAGAGTACAGATTGTATTACTTTATCTACTTTATCGCATTAATTATCACGGAAGTATGATTTTATTTGCTATGGTGATGTTCATAATTTTTCCAATAACAGTTTTATTTTTCTCTCTTATTCCTTAATCTCTCTGTTATTGGAAAAATTACGAATATCACCAGGGCAAATAAAATCATACTTCCGTGTTTCATGCGATAGAGTAGATAAAGTAGCACGATCTGTACTCTTTACAAAACAAATATGATCTCCTTGCAGCACACAACGGATCCCCTATTTCAGAAAATACAACTTTTCCAATTACAGTTTTATTTTTCTCTCTATGGCATTTTCCCACAAAATAGATATATTAGTACTGATTATATGCAATAGGCTTACAATACGTTCCATATCTCATTGAGATGAAAGACATTTTGAAAATAGAATGAAGAATAAGGGGGGAAATGTGAAAATATGATTTTCTTTCATATGAAAAACTTTCATGCGCAAAAAAGAAACAAAAACTAAAACTTCTCCCGCAAGAACCGGATTCGAAGATCAACCTGAGGTTTAATATATCTTTAACTTAACTCTATAACAAACGTAGGTACAACGTTGCACTTATCATTTCTATGGTTTAAATACATTTTATCGAGAAAGTGGTTATATTCTTCAGTTTATGCCTTCTTGAAATAATAAGTCTTTTTATTATTATCAAAGTTTTTATCAGATAACAAGATGCAACTTCATTATGCACGTGATTCAAGAGTATTTTTGAAATTTTACTGTGTATCGCTCATTCCTACACTACACAATTAACACGAGGATTTTCGTAATATAAATAGGACTTCAACGATGCACTGTACAACAAATGTACCGATCCCTTCTGGTTCTATCGGGTATTTGGGAGAGAGAGGGAAAGGCAATTCTAACGTAGGTCCTTACTTTCTTTCCACATAGACTATCGAATCCCTTTCGTATCATCCGCTACCCTCTCCCCGATATAGAGACCAACACACCATGGAGGGGCCTGCATGTGTCCCGCCTCTTCCTCCATTGTTGGGGGATATAAGAAAAGAAAAAGGAAAGAGAGAGAGAGAGAGAGAGAATAAGAGAGAAAAATAAAACTGTTATTGGAAAATAAGTTGTGTGCTGCAAGGAGATCATATTTGTTTTGTAAAGAGTACAGATCGTGCTACTTTATCTACCCTATCGCATGAAACACAGAAGTATGATTTTATTTGCCATGGTGATATTCATAATTTTTCCAATAACAGTTTTATTTTTCTCTCTTATTTTTTTTTCTTTTTCTTTCTTATTTTCTCCCCCCTCCTTCTCCCCAAAGGAGGGAGAGGCACAACACAGGCCCCTCCGTGGGGTGTCGGTCTCCATGACAGGGAAATGGTAGTGGATGATACGAAAGGGATCGTCTATGTGGAAAGAAATTGAAGTGAGGACCTGTGTTAGAATTGCCTTTCCCTCCCTCCGAAATACCCGATAGAACCCGAAGGGCTGCAGTGTACGTTGAAGTCCTATTTTTATGACGAAAATCCTCATGTAAATTGTACTGTGTAGGATGAAGCAATATACACTGTAAAATTTCAAAAATACTCTTGAATCACATGCATGATGAAGTTGCATCACGTTATCTGATGAATATTAATGAACATTAATAGCAATAATTAAACATACTTATTCTTTTAAGAAGGCATAAATTAACATCAAAGAAGTACCCATCCGTTATTCAGTCTCAAAGTCGAGAAGACAAGGCAAAACCATTAGACTTTCCATTGGAACGGCTGCGAACATTCCGAAGTGAGACCAGGTGCCCGGGAGCTCCACCCATCGCTACAGCTCCATATAAACTGGTCAAATTCGGTGATTGTCTTGATGTACATATTGATGTACATATCAGGTAGATATGTCTCGTTTGGTCTTGATGACAGACATTCAATCACAATCCAGAATATCACTGATCATTCTGGAAAGAGGGATCTGATATGCATTTTATTATATCCCCTAAGCGACCGAAGAACTTCCTCAGTGATACTTTCAACCGTTCTGTAATGTAACCCTGAACAAGTAGCTTACTTGAAGTCTCGATGAAATGTATTGAAACCATAGAAATGTAAGTGCAACGTTATAAGTACGTTTGTTATAGAGTAAAATTAAAGATATATTAAACTGTTAATAGTTTTCGTAATTATATTGCATATCTGTAAGTCGCGATGTGATTGGCTAAACGAAAGGTGAACAGAACACGACCCTTAACGGGTTTTCTCCAAACCCTAACGACGAAGGAGAAGGGGACTGGTTTTATTCAGACTGTACTCTTTCAAGATGTTTCTTTCGTATGTTTTTATTCATTTTCGAATTCTAAAAAAAAAACTCTTTTACATTTTACGTCATTATTAATCTCATTGTCATCGATTGCCATGAAACCTGATGAGGCCATGAGGAAGACGTTTTATCCGGATTAAAGCATAGATAAAAAAAATATATTACATATCATATTCTTCCTGAAGAATTATATAAATCGCGATAATCCTCTTCAGTATCAATAATCCTTTTCCCTGAGCACTTATAATTTTGTGTAATTATGAATTTCTATCTTGAAATAAGTATTTCATAATACACATACTTACCAAATGCAAGGTTTGAGTCGCACTCAATATCTTATAATGAGCGAGTGAAAATCCAAAACAAAACCCAGAAACATAAAATCGTAATCAATAGACATAGTAATCCATAAAGCCTTCAACAACAACAAAATACAAAAACAACTAATTGTTCTGCTATGGAGCAAAAGTAAATTACATGTACATATGTAATGTAAACTTCATCTTTCTAGTGTGACAGTCGAAATGGAAAATGGGCCCGTCCGGGATTCGAACCCGAGACATTCTGCTAACAGGGCAAACGTACTTAGCAACTGAGCTAACCGGGCACGTTACCTGATCCGTCACATTCCACCCCGTCAAATTTTGAGGTTTCCAAAAGTTGCTAACCGGAAACCTCAAAAAGAAAGACGAATAAATTCCTTATTCTTCTCTATATTTACCCTAAACCACAAGCAACTCAAGAGGTCCACTCTGACGGCACCAAATACTGTGACAGGCGGAATGGAAAAGTCCAGGCAATAAAATCCGATACCTTCTGCTATCGGGGCAGACGCTTTTACTAACTGAGCTAACCGGGCGCGATACCCGACCCGTCACACCAGCAACATGTTGATGTGGTAGTGATAGACACAATCAGACAGAGACAAACAGACGGAGATAACATAACATCATAACACTAAATATATAAATAATCGCCAACTGTCCACAGTTGAAAAACGAAAATCAATTATAAGTAGCGCTACTCAAATGAATTAATGCGGCGAAGCACATTCAAAATGGTTAAAAATAAATATGAATATACCCGGCACAAACATCATCTTATTGAATCACGTATGATAAAACTTTCAAAATATATTTTGACTGCGTTGAACCAATTTAGTAGTTGTGTTCTCTCGGCGTAACACCCCGACCCGTTCAAAAAACTAACAATTCGATGCATAAATCCCAATTAGAACCTCGTCCTCTCTCGATTGCATTTAGTTCTGAATGATCTCATATTCATATGAGGACATCATAACTTTGAAACAAGTGCTGAAAATCTCATTCCTATAGCAGAAAATATATTGAAATATATTTTCTATCGTAATGATTTCGTGCACCAGATGTGCATTTCAACAAGCAATGTATCATCAGCCGAAAGAAGGGAAATCCAAATAGTGAATATATTTAAGAGCAAAATTCTAAATACGACAAAAATTATGACCAAAAACGTATGCCGAAGAACAAGCAAAGGACAGAGCTATGTTATAAGGGATTCTAACATGACTTGAGATTTTCTCCCTATTTGTACTATAGAACACGCCTGGTGTGAAATCTCCAACAAACTTCCAGTCCGCTAATCTCCGCCCCTTCACGTGCTATACACAGCCAATTGTGCCTCATATGAAATTCATGTGAAATTTACATGAACTTCACATGAAAGTTCACATGAAAGTAATGTGAAACGAGCACGAACATGAAATTTACATGAAAGATTTTTACATGGATCTTATATATGTGAATTCAGTTTCCTGTGAAGGTCACTTAGAAATATTCATGTGAAATTCATGTGAAGGAAATTTAAGTGAGATTCATGTGAAATATTTTTCACATAAATCTTATGTGAAATTTATATGAATTTTACATGAACTTTCATGTGAAATTTACATGATGCTCATTTCATATGAATTTCATGTGAGGCACAGTTTGGCTGTGTAGAACTCGTCCGGTGCAAAGTCTCCAACAAACTTCCAGTCCACTAAGCTCAACCCATTGTCTTCTGCAGAAGAATATCAGAATAGAATTAACAACTAGCTAGCTGTGATTTGTTGTCCAGTAATTCCCCTCATCACATGAACCAATCAAAGCGACTCGGGGAATTACTGGACAACAAACCACGGCTAGCTAGTTATTATTTCTTAAATATATTTCAAGTCATTCGTAACACTCGCATCTTAATGACAAATAAATCAGTTAAAGATATCAGGTATATCAATATAAGAAGCATACACATACTGCCCGAAGACCTGTGTTATAAGTAAAGATGACAAACCATGGAAATTTCATTATAAAAGAACAGTTTGAGTGCTAGCGAATTGCAATTTAGGAATTTATGGGAATAATAAACAAGACATCGAAAAAGAAAATAAGATTCTGGAAAGGTTAGCAAATTATAATGGAAAGCGGAGAATTCATTTAACAAATAATTCGCTTCAAGAATGTTGTTGAACGATCGAGGGGAAACGATGTTTCACCAGGGTTTAAAATTTCGTTTTATTATATCTCAGAATCGACCAATCCTCCTCCTGTTTGAGGTTAGACACTTAACTTCATCACATTTTCCGCATGAACGTGAAAACAATAAAAGACTTGAGGCGAAATCTTTCTTTCTCTGGTCACCATTGCCCTAACGGACAGTATGTGCATGGATTTGTTATGTTTTGATTCAAATCTCGATTTGACTAAATATGTATTTGCAAAAATGATCTCATTGCCTTAAAAAATTACAAAATAGTGTATTCAAACATCAACAAAAGTCTTTAAATTTATGCTTTATCTACATACCGGTATGTCGGAAATATGAAAAAGTGCCATCTTTATAAATGTTATATTAGTAAAGTTTAGTGTTATAAGATCATAGACTGGTTATCCAGAAAATGTAATGATATTCTACCGTATACACCGATGGAGTGGATTCACGATCAGCGTAGGAAAAGATTATTTCCGATAAATGTACTTTCGGAAATTGTGAAAGCTCTTTTCTGCTATTTTAATGAACTGACATTGACCTTACTCGATTGTCATTCGTGGTTTTGTTTTTCTGGTTTTGTTATTTGTTGAACCGTTCTGTGTGGGTTTTGTTGCTTGTTAGACTGTTCTTTATAGAATATGTTGTTGGCTGGACCGTTCTGTGTGGGCTTTGTTGTATGTTGAACTGATCTGTGTGGGTTTTCTTGTTTGTTGGACTGATTTATGTGGTTTTTAATGTTTTTGGACCGTTCTGTGTGAGTTTTTGTGTTTGTTGGACCGATCTTTGTGTATTTTCTTCTAAGTTGGACCGATCTGGATTGGTTTTGGTACTTGGACCGTTCTGTGTGGAATGATTGTTTGTAGGACCTTTTCGTTTAAGTTTTTTTTTATCTATTGGACTGTTTTGTGTGGGTTTTAATGTTTGTTGGACCGTTCTGTGTGGCTTAAGGTGTTTTTAGACCGTTCTGTATGGGTTTTGTTGTTTGTTGGACCATTTTGAGTGGATTTTGTTGTTTGTTGGACCGGTCTGTGTGGGTTTTGTTGTTTGTTGGACCGTTCTATGTGGGTTTTGTTGTTTGTTGGACCGATCTGTGTAGGTTTTGTTGTTTGTTGGACCGTTCTATGTGCGTTGTGTTGTTTGTTGGACCGATCTGTGTGGGTTTTGATATTTGTTTGACTGATCTGTGTGGGATTTGTTGTTTGTTTGGCCGTTCTTTGTGGCTTAAGGTGTTTGTTGGACCAATCTGTATGGGTTTTGTTGTTTGTTGGACCATTTTGTGTAGGTTTTGTTGTATGTTGGACCGTTCTATGTGCGTTGCGTTGTTTGTTGGACCGATCTGTGTGGGTTTTGTTGGGTTTTTTGGACCGATCTATTTGTGTTTTGATATTTGTTTGACTGCTCTGTGTGGAATTTGTTGTTTGTTGGACCGTTCTTTGTGGCTGTTGGACCGTTTTGTGTGGGTTCTGTTGTTTGTTGTATTATTTTGTGTGGGTTTTGATGTTGTTGTTTTTTTTTATTACATTTTCTGACATAAATAGCAACATATATAGACATTACAAGACATTCATACCTTTCACACTCCTTTCACACACATAGATGCAAGTATAAATAATTTTATGAGAAAAAGCATATAATGTAAGAATAGATATTTTTATGAGAACAAGCATTTAAAATTGCATATTTTTGTAGATAATGGTTAAGATAATGATTGATTAAATTGTATTGGCATTGTTGCAAAATTTCCCCATTTCTCATGAAATTTCTCAATTTTCATATTTTTCTTCAGTATATAATAATCCATTTCAATATAACGTTTTATATACTGCTTTACTCCTGTGATATGTGGTAGGTTATAATTCATTTTTTGCTGATACATATATTTTTTAACAAGACAAATTATCAAATTAAATGTTTTATATCTTTTGCCAAATTTTCCAAAAATCACATCTGTAATGTTACAAGTATAGTCATAGTCTAAACAAACGGTATTTATCCAATTGAAAACTTCTTCCATAAAATCTGCTGCAATTTGACATGTAAAAAATAGATTGCTAATTGTTTCTGGATGGTTATTACAAAAAGAGCAAGCATTAGAATCAAATATTCTCATTTTAAAAAGAAGATTATTAGTTCCAATCATTCGGTGAATAATTCGAAAGTGAAACCATCTTAATGTCATGTCATTTGATATACATTTCACTAAATTATTGTGCTGTTTCCACCATTGATTTCTGAATTCATAAAAAGATAAGAAAACATCTTTCCAAAAAGGATTTCTGATTTTTTCGATTAAATGTTTGTAAAAATAATTACCTAAATTTTGGTATAAGTCAAAACTACTAGGAAGAGTATCAATCAACAGATTTAGCCATGAAATATTATCCTTGCTTATCATAATTCTACGCATCCAAGTAATTTTAAGGCTTTTGATAAATGAGTTTACACAAATCATCCGCATACCACCATTAGAATAATCTTGAATCAAAGTTTTTCTAGCAATTCTGTCTTTTTTACCGTTCCAAATAAATTTGAAAAATATGCTTTCTAATTCTTTAATCATTAATTGTGGTGGATTTGGTAAAGCTATAAATAAATGTATTAATTTTGGTAGCAGGATTGATTTTACTACTGTGATTTTTCCGGAAGTACTTATCATTCGTCTATTCCATGAAGTAATTAGGCGTCTAATTTCAGCAATTTTTTTCATCGAAATTTATTTTTATAATATTAGACAAATCGACAGAGAATTTAAATCCAAGAAAAGTAAATGGTTCTTGTGTCCATGTCAAATCATATTCCTTGCAAAAATAATTTACCGAATCTGAATCTTTTAGTGAACCTATTTTAATACAGGAAGTTTTTTGGAAATTTGGTTTAAGGCCGGAAAATTTAGAAAATTGCTCAATCAATGAAAGTGTGTTTTAAGTGAGTTTTCGCTACCATCTAGAAGTATAGCTGTATCGTCTGCATACAGCAACAACTTATATTCTTTATTCATGATACTTATTCCCTTAATGTCCTTATTTTTTCTTATCATAGCCCCCATTATTTCTGCACAAAAAAGAAATATATATGATGATACAGGTTCCCCCTGCCTACAGCCTCGTCCAATTTTGAAGAAGTTAGAATAAATCCCATTCTGAATAACACACAATTTAAAATCATGGAAAAAATATCAATCCATCTTAACATAGTATTCCGAAAATTATAGAATTGTAACACATTTTTGATAAATTTCCATGAAACCGAATCAAAAGCTTTTTCGAAATCTAACATAAGGATAACCCCTTGAATATTAAACTTATTACAATTAAAAATGATGTCATATAAAAATCTTGTGTTCTCCCCAATGTATCTGCCTGCTATGAAACCTTTTTGGTTCTCATGTATCACTTTATCTATTACAGACTTGAATCTATTTGAAATTATGCCAGATAGGATTTTATATGTCACATTAAGTAAAGATATTGGTCTCCAATTTTTTAGCAGTTCTCTTGGTTTATTGCCTTTGGGTAAAATAGATATTATACCTAACTTTTGTGATTGTGAAAGTTCGCCCTTAGAAAATGAGTTAATAAATGATCTATAAATAAAATCTCCTAAGTCTAGCCAAAAGAATTTGAAGAACTCGGCTGAAAAACCGTCTGTACCTGGGGATTTATTATTCTTACATTTCTTTAAAACTTCCAGAATTTCAGCTTTAGTTATGTCTTGATCAATTTTTGCTTTGTCTTCATCAGATAGTACAGGAATTTCAAAGTCTTCAAAAAGAGTATGTAATTTTATATCTTCTAAAGAATTATCCCTGCTTTTATATAGGTTTTCATAAAAGTGCTTTATTTCTTCCAAAATTTGCTTTTGATCTGTTATCTCAGTACCACTAGGGTTTACAAGTTTTGTGACGGTTTTGTTGACATAATTTCTTTTATCTAAATTGCAAAAATATTTCGTGGGTTTCTCACCGTCCTCTATCCATTTAGCACCTGTCCTTAACAGTAATCCATTCAATTCCTGTTTTCTTATATTTTCTAGTTCAGTTTTCATATTATTCAATCTTTCATTTGTTTGTTCATTATAATCTGTATCAAGTTCTTCTTGTATATTTTTTATTTCAGTCTGAAGTAACTCCTTGTTGTTAGATAAAGCTCTTTTTTTCCATGAACTATAGGATATGGTAATTCCTCTAATGTTCATCAAAAGTATTTCAAGAAATAACATATCTTCTATTGTTAACTGTAGTTCATCGTTGGATATATTTGCTATTTCACTTCTCATTATGGGAAGGGGTGCATATTCTTCCTTTGTTTGGAGTATACAATTCTTAACTTTTTTCACATATTCGGGGTCTCTTAATAATGAATTATTTTTTATGTTTGTTTGACAGTTTTGTGTAGGTTTTGTTGTTTGTTGGACCATTCTATGTTGGTTTTGTTGTTTGTTGGACCGGCCGTTTGTTCGACCGTTCTGTATGGGTTTTGTTGGTTGTTGGACTATTTTGTGTGGGTTTTAATGTTTGTTGGAGCGTTCTGTATGGGTTTTGTTCTTTGTTGGACCGTTCTATGTAGGTTTTGTTGTTTGTTGGACCGATTCGTGTGGGTTTGTTGTTTTTGGTCCGAGCTGTGTGGGTTTTGAAATTTGTTTGACTGATCTGTGAGGGTTTTGTTGCTTGTTGGACCGTTCTGTATGGGTTTTGTTGTTTGTTGGACCGACCGTTCTTTGTGGCTTTAGGTGTTTGTTGGACCATTCTATGTGGGTTTTGTTGTTTGTTTGGCCGATCTGTGTGAGTTTTCTTGTTTTTTGGACCCATCTGTGTGGGTTTTGATATTTGTTTGACTGATCTGTGTGGGATTTGTTGTTTGTTGGACCGTTCTGTGTATGTTTTGTTGTTTGTTGGACCATTTTTTGTGGCTTTAAGTAAATGTTGGACCGTTCTATGTGGGTTTTGTTGTTTGTTGGACTATTCTGTGTGGGTTTTTATATTTGTTTGACTGATCTGTGTGGGTTTTGTTGTCTGTTTGGACGTTCTTTGTGGCTAAAGGTGTTTGTTGGACCGTTCTCTATGGGTTTTGTTGTTTGTTGGACCGTTTTGAGAGGGTTTTAATGTTTGTTGGACCGGTCTGTGTGGGTTTTGTTGTTTGTTGGACTGTTTTATGTGGGATTTGTTGTTTGTTTGAACAATCTGTGTGGGATTTGTTGTTTGTTGGACCGTTCTGTGTAGGTTTTCTTGTTTGTTAGACTGTTCTTTGTGGCTTTAAGTGTTTGTTGGACTGTTCTGTATGGGTTTTGTTGTTTGTTGGACCGACCGTTCTTTGTGGCTTTATGTGTTTGTTGGACCGTTTTGTGTGGGTTTTGTTGTTTGTTGGACCATTCTATGTGGGTTTTGTTGTTCGTTAAATCATCTTGTTGTTTTTTGACCGATATATGTGGGTTTTGATATTTGTTTGACTGATCTGTGTGTGTTTTATTGTTTGTTGGACCGATCTGTGTTGGTCTTGTTGTTTTTTGACCGATATGTGTGGTTTGTGATATTTGTTTGACTGATCTGTGTGGGTTTTGTTGTTTGTTGGACCGTTCTGTGTAGATTTTGTTGGGGGTTTTTTTACCGATATGTGTGGGTTTTGATGTTTGTTTAACTTAATCTGGGTTTTGTTGTTTGTTGGACTGAACTTTGTAGAATATCTTGTTTGTTGGACCGTTCATTGAGGGTTTTGTTGCTGGTTGGACCTATCTATGTGGGTTAAGTTGTTTGTTTTGTGTGGATTTTGTTCTTTGTTTGTCCGTCCTGTTTTGGTTTTGTTGTTTGTTTGACTGTTATACATGTATATAGGATTTTTTATCTTTTTGTTTGACAGTTCTGTGTTGGTTTTGGTGTTTTTTGGACCGGTCTGTGTGGGTTTTGATGTTTGTTGGACCATTGTGTTGGCTTTTGTGTTTGTTTGACCGTTCTGTGTTGGTTTTGGTGTTTGTTGGACGGTTCTGTGTTATTTTTTGTGTTTGTTTGACCGTTCTGTGTTGGTTTTGGAGTTTGTTGAACCGATCTGTGTTGGTTTTGGTGTTTGTTTGACCGTTCTGTGTTGGTTTTGGTGTTTGTTTGACCGTTTTGTGTTGGTTTTTGTGTTTGTTGGACCGTTCTGTGTTGGATTTTGGTGTTTGTTGGACCGTTCTATGTTGGTTTTTGTGTTTGTTGGACCGTTCTGTGTGGGTTTTTTTTTTTTGGTGTTTGTTGGACCGTTCTGTGTCGGTTTTGGTGTTTATTGGACCGTTCTGTGTTGGTTTTGGTGTTTGTTTGACCGTTCTGTGTTGGTTTTGATATTTGTTGGACCGTTCTGTGTGGGTTTTGGTGTTTGTTGGACCATTGTGTTGGTTTTTGTGTTTGTTGGACCAGTCTGTGTTGGTTTTAGTGTTTGTTGGACCAGTCTGTGTTGGTTTTTGTTTTTGTTGGACCGTTCTATGTTGGTTTTGTTGTTTGTTGGACCAGTCTGTGTTGGTTTTTGTGTTTGTTGGACCGTTCTGTGTTTGTTTTGTTCTTTGTTGGACCGTTCTGTGTTGGTTTTGTTGTTTGTTGGACCAGTCTGTGTTGGTTTTGTTGTTTGTTGGACCGGTCTGTGTGGGTTTTGTTGTTTGTTGGACCGTTCTGTGTTGGTTTTGTTGTTTGTTGGACCAGTCTGTGTTGGTTTTGTTGTTTGTTGGACCGGTCTGTGTGGGTTTTGATATTTTTTGGACCGCTCTGTGTTGGTTTTGGTGTTAGTTGGACCAGTCTGTGTGGTTTTTAATGTTTGTTGGACCGTTCATTGCGAGTTTTGTTGTTTGTTTGACCGTTTTGTGTGGGTTTTGTGTTGGACCAGTCTGTGTTGGTTTTTGTGTTTGTTGGACCGTTCTGTGTGGGTTTTGTTGTTTGTTGGACCGTTCTGTGTTGGTTTTGTTGTTTGTTGGACCAGTCTGTGTTGGTTTTGTTGTTTGTTGGACCGGTCTGTGTGGGTTTTGTTGTTTGTTGGACCGTTCTGTGTTGGTTTTGTTGTTTGTTGGACCAGTCTGTGTTGGTTTTGTTGTTTGTTGGACCGGTCTGTGTGGGTTTTGATATTTTTTGGACCGTTCTGTGTTGGTTTTGGTGTTAGTTGGACCAGTCTGTGTGGTTTTTAATGTTTGTTGGACCGTTCAGTGCGAGTTTTGTTGTTTGTTTGACCGTTTTGTGTGGGTTTTGTTGTTTGCTGGACCGTTCATTGCGAGTTTTGTTGTTTATTTGACCGTTTTGTGTGGGTTTTGTTGTTTATTGTACAAAAATTCACTAAAATAACCACATTCACACTTTTGCAAATGGAAGCTAAGAACAATGCATATAGCAAGGAGAAGGATGAACAAACAACGCAGACTTTTGACGTCAATTGCTATCAAAATAGCCATCCACGGTCAATCGAATCATACATTCATAAAACAGATACATTATCTAAGGGTTAATATAATTTTCACAATTTCCAAGAACACGTTTATGGGAAATAGTCTAGCTATTTCTACGCTGACCGAGAATCGGTGTCAGAATACAATTACGTTTTCTGGATATTAAACCAATCTTTTTATCTTATAGCAGTGTTAGTTATTATATTTTTCAGTCATTAAAGCTAGGACTTGATAATGTAGGATATTTTGAATTTCAATGAGCGTTCGACAGCCGGTACAAATAAGTAAAAAAAATATATATAAAGACTCTCTTTAATAGAGCAAAAACATATAGTCATTAACTAAATTATCTTAAAAGATGAGAGAAAAGAATTGTCTGTCCGAGCTTTCAAATGTATAAATAAAATGGATGTCTAAAAGAATGCAAGGTCTAAGCTTTAATCATTTGATTCCAAGAAATAAAGTAATTTTTAAACATCTAGTTTAAAAATATCTAGAAAGAGACGTTTGGTGTTGGTTTTATATGGGTCTCCTTGTCTCCTGTAGTTTATTAAAGTTGTTAGGTCTTATTCCCATCGTTGTTGCAATACTGCGGGTGTCATCCGCTGTGGTCAGCGCAATGTTGTCTTAGTGGAGATCTTTTCCATGTATTTTTATTCGTAAGCTTTTGATTGTGGCATGGTCTTGGGTTTTTATGTTTTCCAAAACTGAATACTTCGACTTAAAAAATTCTTATGGAAGTATGGGTCCAGAACGCCTGTCTTCTGAAGTTTTCTGAGCTTGTTGATTTTTTTCTAAAGAATAGGAAAACTGATAGATGCGCGAAAGATGGAAAGAGGGAAAATAAAAGATGTATTGAGGAGAATATAAATCATCATAACACGATGATAATTTCACACAAAAAAACATCGATAATATAGATAACATCATTGATTAACAATACATCAAAGAGTTTCTCCTTCAAAATGATTTCTTTGTTATTAAACTGAAGTGTAACATAATGTATTTTAAATGTCAAAGAATCCAGAATATTAAAGGTCATTAACACGAAAAGAACCCATTGTAAATATTCTCGAAACAAATTCATTCGTTCTAAACGCCGAAGAAACATTTTCTTTAATAAAAAGCCTGCGTTTTCTTTTGTATCAAAAATAATTTTAAGATATCAAAAGAAAAGACTTGAAGAGTAGAAATGCAAAGTCATTTTTGCAATTTATTTTCTCTCTCGAAGGAACAAAAATTGGAAAGAAAAACAATCAAAGATATTAATTTTTTATGTAGGTCAATATTATTGGCTTTATTACCAAAAATGTCCACTTTATTATCAAGCTTAAACAAAGAGGGGTGAAGAAGCAATGTAAAAATAAAGAAACAACTTGTGTTTGCGGATGTTCAACATGCTCATACCGAGCGTCGGTAACCAAGATGTAGTCGTGTGCTCAAATATCTTCAATATATACCTTTCATAAGATTCAGTATATAAGACCTAACAAAAAGACATTCCATAGGTATCTATAATCAGTGGGACCTAATATTATCTTACTCATGTTTTGGGGTTATAATGCAACATACACCTGGGGTAACAAGGGGTGATGTTCCCCACCCCAAATATGCAAATATCAACCTACTGGTTCCCTTTATTTACCGATGAGAACTGTTGTGTTCTCCACCCACTCCGTTTGTGGTGCTTATCGTGATGCAGCGGTTTGCAGCAGATAGTCGCCATATTTTAAGGATGAGATCATGACAACTGGACTTTGCACCTGAAAACCGCAAAACTACACAATTCCGCCAGAAATGCGGTCACGCGGATAGCGCGTGCTTGTTAGAATAAAAAAAAATATGTGGCGAAACAAAAACTTATAAGGAAATTGATGTCGTTATGAAATAAAGTACATTTACACAACTTAGATTCGTCATATACCTTTTTTCATGTTTTGTGTAACAATAAAATCTATAAATGTGCAGACAAAGATCGTATATCTAGTCATATTTATTGACATATGTATCCTATTATCAATAATTCCTACTTTTTTCCGATGCGTTTTTCCAGAGGGAATGATTAAGCTGTCAAAGATTCTTAATTTTCACTGTTATGTTTTATATTGTCTTTTTTTTCATAATTTTGATTTGTTTTGTGTTCTTTTCATTTGTTTTGAGTCTTTTCCTTTTTTGGTCGAATGGAATGATTTCCACAGAATTTCTTTTCTTTTTTTTTTTTCTTCTTCTTCTTCTTTTTTAAATTTTTAGTCTCTATTTATTCATTTGCTTTATCTCCTTAACTTGAGATCAATTATTTTCAAATCATTTTACTAGAGGAGGGTTTATCTGTAGTTTTTTAAAGACTTTTCATTTGTTTCTTTAATTTTTTTTTTTTTTTTTTTTTTTTTTTGCATTTCATTTGATCTTTTTATGCTTCCTTCTCCCATGACCTATTTCTTTTTCTTTCTTTTATGTTTCATCTGAAGGCATTTTCATTACATGACAATCCTATGTAAAAAAAAAAAAAAAAAAAAAAAAAAAAAAAAAAAAAAAACCCAGGAATTTCATTTTTTTTTTCTTTTATCAGATTGTTATGAAAATTTCGACCGTCAATTTAAAATGCGGGGAGAATATATATACAAGTATTTATTAGAAAATGAAAATTATGTCAGACTCAAAACTTATCTTCAAATTCGCATCGAACTCGAGTTGAAATTAACCTTTTGTCAAAGTTTCTGTCATATTGCGATGAATGATTAGAAATTTTTCTTTCTTGTACTTATAAGCCCGAATAATTCATGATACATTTATCTAAACGGTATCTAAAAATCCATCAAAACTTCACTTTTCATATCTACTGTATGGTCAAATATTTGGGACGATTGCTTAGACGCAAGGGGATAAATGTATCCATAAACATTGACTTCTAATTAGAAAGTAGGAAAATTCCAAAGTGAGTGTAATGAAGATTTCTCATTGTTGCAGCGAGTTTGTTTATCCTGTCTATAGCCCTCTCTGTGATAAGTTATCGCCCTTATCTTAGCCCCCCTCTATACCCGTGTGTCGATTAAGTCCACTCAATTGATTGTAGCTAATCTTCGAGCTGTCAATTTTTCTCAATTTTTGAGCCTTAACCTCATATGATTCATCCTCTAAAGAATTGCTTTGTAAGAAGTTTAGATGAAATTTTGAACACTGAAATATTTATTGACAGATATTATATATTTATCAAAAATTTGGATGATCTAAGGTCGTCGAAGGGCGCATCTGCGAGAAAAATAATGATGCGTCGGATTTGATCAAAGAGCAACCTCATCGCGTGAAGAGAGCAAGAAACTAGACGCGTGAAGAGAGCAAGAATCTAGACCAATGGAATCATGCAGTAGTGCTCAGTGCTTTATGACGAAATGGTGACACATTTTTTTCTCAAAGTCAGTTTGACGTCACATAAAAGTTTCATTGGAGATAAGCACTGAAGGGCTCCGAAATCACTTTGGGATAAACTCGGATTTATCAAAAATTGAAAAGCATATAAAGTGCTATACATTGTACGTGTTATTAAATCTAATGCATATAAAATGAATTAAACTACAATTATTTATTGCTGGGACTACATGTATTTTAGAATGACCTCTGGCTCCAGTTTACATGCCAGAAAATGGGTCGTACGACCAAATTCGCGATTTTCGAAATTTTATTTTATTTCATTCCGCCTTTTATCATTTTTTTAAGTGTACCACACATATATATGTAGGACTAGTCGTATTTTATTTACCAATTTCTTATTTGATATTAGTTATAATCAGTGATATTAGTTTTCTGAGAACATTTAAAAATCAAGAGTAAGCTGTCGCTGTATCCTAACAAGACGTTGTTGTTGTTGTTGTTCTTCTTCTTCTTCTTCCGCACTATATAAGCCAAGCAAAACATTTTGGAGATCTCCGCCTTTCTTTCATATATCAAAATATCAGAAGAGTATGTATCGTATTTTTAAAAAGCAAAAGTAAATTGGAGCAGATAATTCTATTATTCATAAGATAGCGACATACATACGATTTCCGGAGGAAAAAAATAACGTTATGTACGAAAAGGTCGATCAGACACAGGGACCATAAGAATGAAAATAAGATAAAATCTAGAAGGTGTGTCGGATTTATTCGAAAATTAAAAAAAAGTGTCCTGCTGGTTATAGAACACGTAAAAAGTCGGAATAAAATTCAAAGGAATATTGATAAGGATTTTTTTTTTTTTTTCGTCTCTTAGTAGAAAGGTTGGTTCAGAGTGTGTTATAGAGCTCCATCCTCATAGTTGTTTAATGTTAAAATTTCATGCATTTTTCATTTTTGAGAAGTTGCTGATAAAGCCCTTTATCTACAAAGTAATTTTATGGTGAGCTTAGGATAAGATCCTCTGTAATGATGACGAGGACATGATTATAAATTCCGAATCATGTATTGGTCCATCCCGGACGTACCATCTTCCATGATAATTCATATATAAATTGATCACATTAATATTTAAAAAAAGAAAAAAGAAGAAAGAAATTGATAGAGGTATTAGATGCTAAGATATCCGCGTTAATCAATCTCCTTCATTTTTACTTTGGTTTTTTGTATAAGTCTTTGGCAATTAGATGTCGGGACAAACCAGGAAACAATTTACTAGAAATTCACGTCAAATCAATATTTCAAAAGAAATTCAGATCAAATTAATATTTCAAAAAAAAAAAAAATCCAGAGAAATTGATATAGGTATGGGATACTAGGATATCCGCGTTAATCAATCTCCTCCATTTTTAATTGGGGATTTTTGGTATAACTTTATGTCCAATAAATGTTGGGGTATATACCAGGAAACAATTTAGTAGAAATTCAGATTAGCTTTTTTATCAAATAGCAAAGTTGAACATTATAGAATATGATAGACTCCTTGGCTACTCATATATCCCTATTCAAATTAATTTGATATGAATTAGATTGTCTTATAATACTGGCCTTTGACTCCTTCCGTAACATAAAGCTCTGGTCATTCAATTTAATAACATCAGAAACTCAATAAGGGAATGAAGAGAAAGAGAAGTAATAATCATTTAGTAATTCTTTAATTAATAAACCTTGAAATTAGTTTATTGATTAATTTATTTATTATTAAGTATTCTTACTTCCTTATTTAAACAATGACGATTCTTAAGAGTCTCTGGATTAGATGATAAAACCATGTTATTTGCATCCTGGCTTTCATCAACAAATAAGATCTTGTGGGATAATCGTAAAGGATGACACTTCCAACAGAAAAAAAAGGCCAATGCATTTAGATCTGATATTTAATTATGAATGTTTCTCTGTACTTATCGTAGATATTATACAATTATTGCACAGTGGATAAAACTCATATCGACCGAGGCCGAAGGCAGAGGTTATCTGTGCTTTAACTGTTTTATTATATACATGAACATTAGAAAAGAAACTGGTAGCTAAGTTTTGCTTTTTTAAAAATTAGCCCTGCTCGATTTTACGACTTTTTCCTTTATCTTATATCATCATAAAAGTAGTCATATTATCCACTTTCAAAAAGAATGAAAAAAGAAAAAAAGAAAAAGAAAAAGTGTATACTCCTAAATATTGATATCGTTTAAGTAATCCTCAAATGCATACATTTCCCTCTAATGATAATGAATTTTACATTGAAGCCATGCATTCAAAAAGAATTTGATTAATGTAAATATGACAGAGTGACAATTTTCACAATGTTTATTGAATGTGGATATCTTGCATAAGAAGGTGTCTTCCTTATCAGTAAGATAAAAGCCAAGGGAGATAACCTATCAAAGGTTCCTTTCTCTCACCGGACAGACCGCGATATCCTCGCCATTTGTTTATTTGGAATTCGTCCGCATCTTAGTTCCTCACAGGTATGTTAATCCGAATTTTATTTCATAATATTAGCTTCTTATATTGACATGATAAATATTCCATATTCAACTTTTAGAGCTACCTTGTATTCTTTTTTCTTTCTATTTTTTTCTAATAGATGTGAAAAATACGAATGCAAACCAACTATTTCTGTTTGTTTTTTCCCCTTTTTTGTAATTGTCATTACAGTGAAGGCGCCAAAAACGTTTTGCCAAAGTTTGATTTCTGCAGTGGGGTTATTTCTAAAGAAATTACAAGAAAATCATATAAAAAAGTGTTACCTTCAATTTTTTTCTTGTCAAAATTAATAGAAAATTGTATTTTACGAATATCGATTGCAAAATTTAGAATTACGATCTTAAAACAGCAAAATAGAAGGAACTAAAAATCATTGTCAGCATGTTACATTTCGCAGAGTCATTTTGTTGGAAAATAGAGTGAATACAAATTATAGTATTGTTTTTATATTCTATAATTGAGGGAATTGACACTGAAGTCGAGGAAGTATATACATGTATATATATATATATATTTTTTATTTTTTTATTTTTTAATCATTTTTTTTTTAATTTCATTTACGTTTCAATTAGCCTCATTGTTTCCAACGAATTTGGACACAAGTCTCCCATTGATGACATTTTCAGTCTAACTTCGTTTCCTCTTCTTCACCACCAACTTTTAATTCTGTTTACAATAATTTCACCTTTGCGCTTGTTTCATTTCATTTTATTCATCTTTCTTAAAAAACAATAAAATCAAATGAAATTTAAAAAGAAGTTTCATCTAAAAAATACATTTTTAAACTCAATTTAACTTTTATCCTTTGCGTCTCTTTCTGTGCGTTTCTGCTCTGTGTTTTTGCAGTGGGTGTTTTGGGGTTTTGCTGTGGGTACTGCAACCGAGTGTTGTTGGAGATCCCCTCCTTTCTTTTAAGGCCACAAACTTGCGATTGTAGCTCATTTTCTATTATTTACTGGAAAAATAAATTGTTTATTAGGAATAGAATTTAAACAACTTAATTCACAAGTTTGTTTGTTTTGTTTTGTTTTGTTTTGTTTTGTTTTGTTTTGTTTTGTTTTGTTTTGTTTGTTTGTTTGTTTGTTTGTTTGTTTGTTTGTTTGTTTGTTTGTTTGTTTGTTTGTTTGTTTGTTTGTTTTTTTTTTTTGTTTTTTTTTTTTATCAAAGTATAAGAAGTATGAAAAAGAAATTGAAATAATTAAAAATGATCAAAGCTGATGTTTTTTCCATAAATGTTGAAAGCAAATATACATCTTGTCGAAATTGAAAGGAATGATCCGTATGAATTTACATTTATTACTTTCATCCTTCAAGATAAATCAAAATGTAAAAAAAAATAATACACAAAAAATATATACTATGTATAGATGAAAAAATAGAGAAATACATGGATAAAAAAATAGGCGAGTAATATGAAATTTAATTCATATAGTAAAATAAATCTGAGGAAAATGAAGGACCTCTAGTATCATAATCTTGAATGCAAAAATGAATTTTCTACAAATCGTCAAGCGGCGTAAAATTGCGATAAACATGAATAACTTATAAATTCACAATGATTTTAAGGTTGAAAGACTAAACGAATACAAACACACAAACTTAAATCTATGATGAATCTATGATTAATTCACCTTAGAAACAGTATGTGCAATAAAAGAAATAAATGACAAGACATAATAAATTATTAAGATGGATAAAATATATGTAACTGTCGTTCTCAAAATATAGTTTGTGTTCTATGATATAAAATATATCATTATGATAACTATATATTCAGTATCATAGAGGAGACCAATTTATTCCAGTTCTCCTCCTATTCTCAGATATATTGATACTGAAGAATCAGAATGATAACAAAATGATAATGCCAATATTGTCCTATATCCGCTTACAAACTAAAACTAACGATAACTTTCAGTTTCTTTATCATGTGGGATGTCAGTCAAGTTTTGACACTTTTTGTTGGGGTCCAGTTTTATCAATCGGTCATGTGTAATACAATGGGGATGGACAGGACCTCTGATTCCTCGGGGCTTACTCTAACCCAAACGGCAGATGAACGTAATGATATGGTAACCACATGTCAATGAGTTTCTCATATCTATATAAGCACAGACTATCTTTGGAGTGTCTAACCAAATCCCTCTTCCACACATTCGTTCGCGCCAATATTGGTAGATATTTGAATTCTTTTCTATACTTACGATGATATTACTTGTCAAGGTGGCTAATTAAATTGAGTTTCTCACACTGGCGAAGAAAATTGTGTAGATAAAGATTAAATGTAAGGAGAATGGTATAAATGTTCAGAGTTCATGTATACCGATTTAGTTATTTATAGAATTGGGCGGAATCAATGTATTTTTCCAACTGTGTGAAGAAAAATGCGACACCTTTTTTTTTGCAAAAAATTGATAAGGCCACTTCTTTGTTATTTTCTGTTTTGCGTCCTCGTGCTGGTTGTTTTTAAGCCCAAAGTCATAAACCAAAACAAAATTAAAATGATCAAATCTTTTGTAAATTAAATGTGTTTTCTACAAAAAAAAAAAAATAAAGAGCAGTTGGTCAAGTAAAAATGTAAAAGTACTTCAATGATTCAAGACATTGCATTATCTATCATTCTTTGGATGAGTAAGATATTTTATAATCAAATGACTGTCAGACTTCACATGCTTGTTTCTTTTACTCCATGGCTGGCTGGTAGCTTTTTCAATTTCAAAAGGACACAAAACAGAATAAAAACAAGAAATGGCCTAACTTGAAAACATCGAACGTTATGGGTTTCATAAGTGCCGAGCTCAGACATCTCTTAGCAATTCTATCTTCATTTCAAAAATTTCAAAATATTGTTTTTCACCTATCCAATCCATGGAATCGAATTTCCTACTGTACGACTAGAAAGCAACCTTTGTTACCATATAAGTAAATTTAATATGCACATTGTATGTACTAATATTTCGGTTATTCAGCTCTCGTCCTTTACCTTGGGCAACTTCAATGTTCAATCTGTTTTGCGTCCTCGCTAATAAATTTATGATAGTTTGGGGGTTTTTCCGTTTTCTTTTTTCGTGTTGTTATCGTAAAGGTACCACGAAAAAAAATTATGCTTCTAGTCGATGCAGTTTGTTTTATCGATATTTTATCCAATTTTTGTGGTATCTTTTATCTTTTGTCGAATTATATGAAAAAAACCACCAAATTTAGTTCTGCGATACGTGTCTATTATTATTATTATTTTCTTTGCTGGCTTTTCAATTTCGAAAAGACCAAAAAGAAAAACGACAGCAAAATAAAGAAATTGACCTATAGAGGTACAATATATTTGAGCGAAAAAAGTCAAGAAAATAGTTGTACATGAAGAGTAAGAAATACGGCACATAAAATTAAGTTTTAACAAATGAATCCGATTTTTTTCAATTCTTACTTTTCAAATGATTCTTTTATGACCAAATAACATATATGCAATGTATTAGATGAGAAATAAATATCGTTTCAAATTTAAAAAAATACTTTATGTAGCTAGGTCATTTGAGCTTTTCTTACCCTTCTGCGGAATTTCTTTCATTTTCAAAATGTTGCTACATATTGAAGCGAATTTGTCTTCAGTATTTTCGTTGACAGAAAGATACATTATTACTTTTTATGTGTCTTTTCGAAAAAAAAAATTGGTGAAATCAGGACGATAAAAAAAAATCAGGAGAAAACACACAAAAAGATGAAAAGAATTAAGTATTGATGTATGATGTAAATTTATGTTATCATTGAGGTCAAAATAAGCTGTTTTCATTGGTGGATCGGGATCCCTTATCCGCCCAGAGTCCTTATCTTATGTAAACGAGATCACGTCGTTTAAAACATGGTTGGATTTGACTGATATATCGAGGACTCTACCATGTGAACGTTTTGAAAACATGAGAGCCATACCCTTGATGGCGGACCTAAATGCACTATTTGTGTACTCTTAACACACAGACATTGACGAATTCTCTGTACGGAACTACACCATACGAGTGTCGTCTGACGCTGTTTATTTCTTTGGAAAATTTAGATGTGAACGTATAAGCAAAAGACAACAGCTGGGTGCTACTTCCAGGTAAGACAAAACTATAGATTGGTGTTACACCTCTGAACTAGAACATATTTTTAGAACCGATTCTTCGATCGCATTTGGTCGCCATATTGCGTTCAGAGACATTTTTACAAAACTAAATTATCAATTCGAGTTCGAGATGATGTCATAGTGAGTGACGCTGATAAATCGGGATCGAATCAGCTCCTGTCGAATACCGATGACCTTATCACATTCTAAACATTTTGTCGTGAATGGTTTTTTACACTCTGGCGACCGATTTACTGATTATTTTCTGACTATTTGACGAATGAATCAGCGATATTACAGATCATATTGAGTAGTGTGTTCTTACGGAACGCGTTCAAATCTAGGCGCCATTGACGGTCGATGGGTACAAATACTACAAATATAAAACATTTCAAATTTAAACCTATTTTCAAATTGTTCACATAAGATATGGAACAAAACGTTGGGTTGCATCGAGGAAAAAAAGTTTATGTGGAATCTATTCACTTTTGAAATGATTCGAAGAGCGCGAACATTTTGGCATCAATATCGCTAGTTGATGCTCTAGGCTGCACACAAGTACCGACGTCAATAGGATGTTCTTTATGTGTTTATTCATTGTCAAAGAATAGGAAATATCTAATACAAACAATGTAAATCCCATCACTTGGAGGTACCACTACCCCGTCAGAATCGATGCATACACAAGGCCCTGTCTGTCTGATTGGGAAAAAGTCATGATATATTGTAGGCAGTTCAAATGTTAGGTGATATCCTTTAAAGGGAACAGGTTAAAATATAAAGGGGACATTTTACTCAAAAGCCTTCCAAATCTGTTTCCACCATACACATGTGTATGTAAAAAGTTTGTGAAGTCTATGTTTATGGCCACGGTATCATATCACATCAAATGTTTAACTATCTCCTTCAACAGATAGTTGATATATTCTCATTGAAATCACTGTCAACGTCTCAATGGCTTTCCACTCCAGACTTTGTTTGAGTGATTTCTTAAAGAATTAAAAATCAAGTACGGTATGATGTAAAAACAACATATGAGAAGACATGGGTCGGGAAGAGGATTAGGAAACCCTACTCATTAAACCCTGTGTTTACTTAGATTTTACTTCCAAATTTTGGGATTCTATTTGGTGATATTACGAAATATTTCATTTTCTTTTCTGTAAGCAATGTTATGGTCTATCGCACAATTCTTTAAAAATCTTTACAAAATCATATAAACTCAAAAATCATAAAAACCCCAAAATCATAAAAACTTAAAAATAATTTTTTTTATATAAATTCAAAAATGCATATAAACTAAAAAAAAAAATAAATAAATAAAACACCAAAAAAAATCATTTAAAAAAGTCATTGTCTATTGCGCAATCCATTAATCATAAAAAAAAAATATGAAAGCTGCAAAAATCCATAATTTTTTTTTTTTTTTTTTGTAACAAATCATAAAAAAACACAAACGCGGAACAGAAATACTACAATTATTCCTAGTACTCTACATATAATTTATAAGTAAATATTGTTGGTCATTTATAAATCTTTCAAATATTGATAATGCATTTTAAATTTGTAGCACAACAAATCCCCGACCACTTAAATGGTATCACACTTCTTCAATGCTATCAGTGATTCGTATTTACCGTTCCCGTTTATTGTACCTTTTGGTTGGTCAAAATATCGAAACAAATAGAGGTTTGCACACAATTTATCTGCCAGGTTTCCAATAGATTGAAAATTTCCAAGTTTTTCTGAGGAACTGTATTGAAGTAGCGATTACAGCTAGTAAAACTGCCAGATTGTCGTATCATAACAAATAGCGAGGTCTTAATTTCATATTACTACCATCGATGAAGAATTGAATGTTATTACAAAAAACAATTTTAAGATTGTATAATCCAGTATTGAACGTAAAAAAATCTTCCCATGCACAAGCCTTTTTACACACCAACGAGAGTTTGTATGCTGTATAACATAAGTTATATAACGAATAGAGGCCGAATGGCCGAAAATTATGCAAAAGAGCATATCCATTTTATTTTTTCTGTTCCACTGCCCCATCCAAGTCCTATAACAAAAATGTTTCAGACGTTTTACTTACAATCCAGAAGTCGCCAGACTCACCAGGCAAATTTGGTGAATTTTGACTCTGTGTGGTGAAATTTGCCTCTGTATGGTGAAATCTTGTAATGCTTTGTTATCAAACATATGTATTTCTACAAAATCATGTTAGGAAGTTGTAAAACAAGAGCCCCAGAAGGGCACAAACGCTCACCTGATACCCATGCACACTGACATTGCATTATAATAGTGTGGGTGCCAGAATTTATAACACACAACCCTGGGTCTATATGCGCATGATTTTTTTTTTAATTCCAAAAAAAAAAATTCCAAAATATAAAATCCGTTCCATTTTAATCAAACTTTTAATTCTAGGGGGTGGGGGGTTTAGCCTAGGTGTTCATGAATTGGTTCACGGTAAGGATTGCGTTTTTACATATTTCAAAGGGATCAAATCTTCCTAAAATCATAACTTCCCTGCATTCTTGAAATTTACATTACAATGCGTATGCATGTTGTTTTCTGAAGTACAAAAGCAGTAAGCAATAGGAAACTAATTCACAATAATACTTTTTATTTATAAGTTCTGTTTTCAAAGTTTCGATCCCATACATAACTATACTACAACAGCCTTTGTTTGTATATTGGTATTTATTTGAAACATGTTGAGCTGAAACGGCGCCGCTTTTATTCATTTGAGTGGCGCCACCTATAATGAATTTCGATTTACACTTGGGAAGATTGCTCATTTTTTGGTGAGTGTCACTGCTGGTGCACCAGGAGTCCCCGAGGGCACATGTAGCCAAGTTCGATCAACTTCGGTTGGTTGTTTCTTCAACGCATTCGAAAAATCCTGTTTTCAAATCTTTGAAATTTCTGAAAAGTGGGTCCTGTAGCATCACATCCCACCCATCCTGCTACGTTTTTCGGTACATGTCTGGACATTATAATTTTCACACTCTTTGGCCATATAAAATTATTTAGATTGATGATCACTGACGAGGGTAACTTAAGTACCCGAAATGTGCATGTCTGGTCCATGCTGAAAAAATCTGTTCTTAAATGATACTATTGAATTTGAGGAAGCTTAACATTATTAGTAACACGGTTAGTTAGTGACCTGATACGGAAAAATACATTGTGTGAAAAGAAAACCCCTATCGGACGAGGCGTGATAATTAGATCTGATAGTGTTAACATTCGTCATGTTTGATTGATGTGACGTCATTGTTCTAGTTGTTTCCGCCTTATGCGTGTGTCATACGCTCTTAATCATTGCAATATCGTCATATTGGGGATCTCCTCCTTACCATAAAAGTATATTCCGCATTTTCTATATTCTGAAACTCTTATTGTAGAAACCTTTTCTTATTTTTGGAGTACTGTGCCGATGGGAGTTTAATCATCCCATCTGGGCCTCTGTGGAATAAAATGATCATTTTTGCGATAAAAATAGATAAAATCCAATTGACTTTTTGAAGAATCCTCTTGGATTATGCATGGATTCACTCCATTCAAGTGTCAAGCGGGCAGCTTTATTAAATTTGCAATATCATGATAGTGCTCCCATTATACACGGGATCTATCCATCTTTCTTTGTCATGAATGGGTTGCCAGTGTCAAATTGCAATTAAAATTTATAACCATTCCAAAAAGTGAAGATACGAATGCTATTTTGAGTTTGCTTTTTGTTATTTCCATGTCATCGTATACCAAAACGGTTTTCATTGTTAAAGAATTTGCCTAGCATCAACTTCATTCATAGAACGATGCTGGTGAAAACTCGTATCCAAGTGGTCTCTCTCTAGACTTCAGCACGTTTGATCTACATGAAGAAAATTGACCAGCAATAATAAATCTTGCATATATTTTGGGGTGAACTGTGTACCAGAATGACTCCATAAATACATAGTTACGGAAAACTCGATTGTCGCGAGGGAAAACCTTCATGAGCCGCAAAATGCATGTATACTTATTGAATAATAAAATAGCACAAAACGATCTAGTTTTGACACTTTGTAAAAATGAACATGTAGATTCGACAAGTGCCCGAACTCGTTTGTCTTATTTTGGTAATGACAGCAATAATTGTCCATAATACTAATATAACCATTAAACTACATAATGTATATAATTGATAACAACTTAAAGCTTTCGAATAAGAGAGAGGGTTCTGCACCTATAATTCGGATAAGCAATAAAAAAGCCACACTATATATGTTACCAAACTACCATCGGCAGTCCAACACTGCTTGTTATTGGTCTCGTGAGTCATTGATATTTTTATACCATTGGTGTTAGAGTTTCTGGTTTTGTTTGTGCCTTTAGATTCTCCATATGCTCTCCCTTTAGTAGTACTATTTGGTATTTGCGTGTTTTTTAGCAAAGCTATTGTCATAGCGCGTCGTCCGTCCGTCCGTCCGTCCGTCCTCCGGCGTCCGTCCGGCGTAAACTTTCACATTTTTGACTTCTCCTCCGAAACCACTGAACAGATTCTGACGAAACTTGACAGAAAGCAAGAACTCAACGTCCTCTACCAAGTTTGTGTTTTTTGTGCCGATCGGTCAACAAATATGGCCGCCAAGGGCTCTGATTGGCTGACACATTTTCGACATCTCCTCTGCAACCACTTCACAGAATTTCATGAAACTTCACAGGTAGGAAGTACTCAAGGTCCTCTACCAAGTTTGTGTTTTTTGTGCCGATCGGTCAACAAATATGGCCGCAGAGGGCTCTGATTGGCTGACACATTTTCGACATCTCCTCTGCAACCGCTGCACAGAATTTCATGAAACTTGACAGGAAGGAAGTACTCAAGGTCCTCTACCAAGTTTGTGTTTTTTGTGCCGATCGGTCAATAAATATGGCCGCCGAGGGCTCTGATTGGCTGACACATTTTCGACATCTCCTCTGCAACTGCTTCACAGAATTTCATGAAACTTCACAGGAAGGAAGTCCTCAAGGTCCTCTACCAAGTTTGTGTTTTTTGTGCCGATCGGTCAACAAATATGGCCGCCGAGGGCTCTGATTGGCTGACACATTTTCGACATCTCCTCTGCAACCGCTGCACAGAATTTCATGAAACTTTACAGGAAGGAAGTACTAAAGGTCCTCTACTTAGTTTGTGTTTTTCGTGCTGATTGGTCAACAAATATGGCCGCAAAGGGCTCTGATTGGCTGACACATTTTCGACACCTCCTCTGCTACCGCTGCACAGAATTTCATGAAACATTACAGGAAGAAAGTACTCAAGGTCCTCTACCAAATTTGTGTTTTTCGTGCCGATCGGTCAACAAATATGGCCGCCGAGGGCTCTGATTGGCTGACACATTTTCGACATCTCCTCTGCAACCGCTGCACAGAATTTCATGAAACTTGACAGGAAGGAAGTACTCAAGGTCCTCTACCAAGTTTGTGTTTTTTGTGCCGATCGGTCAACAAATATGGCCGCCGAGGGCTCTGATTGGCTGACACATTTTCGACATCTCCTCTGCAACCGCTGCACAGAATTTCATGAAACTTTACAGGAAGGAAGTACTCAAGGTCCTCTACCAAGTGTGTGTATTTGGTGCCGTTCGTTCAACAAATACGGCCGCCAAGGGCTCTGATTTTCCGACACATTTTCGACATCTCCTCTGCAACCACTGCACAGAATTTCATGAAACTTTACAGGAAGGAAGTACTCAAGGTCTTCTACCAAGTGTGTGTTTTTTGTGCCGATTGTTCAACAAATATGGCTGTCAAGGGCTCTGATTGGCTGACACATTTTCGACATCTCCTCTGCTACTGCTGCACAGAATTTTTATGAAACTTTACAGGAAGGAAGTATTCAAGGTCCTCCAACAAGTTTATGTTTTTTGTGCTGATTGGTCAACAAATGTGGCCGCCGAGGGCTCTGATTGGCTAACACATTTTCAACATCTTCTCTGCAAAAAAAAAAACGCTGCACAGAATTTCATGAAACTTTACAGGAAGAAAGTACTCAAGGTCCTCTACCAAGATTGTGTATTTTGTGCTTATCGGTCAACAAATATGGCCGCCAAGGACTCTGATTGGCTGACACATTTTCGAAATCTCCTCTGCAACTATTGCACAGAATTTCACGAAACCTTGCAGCAAGCAAGTACTCAAGGTCCTCTGCCAAGTTTGTGTTTTTCTTGTCGATAGGTCAACAAATACATGGCTGTTGAGGGCTTTGATCTGTAGAAGTATTTTTGTGACTTTAAACCCTTTATCTGCAACTCAGGTGAGCGATGTGGCCCCCTTGGGCCTCTTGTTTGTAATAGTTGTGTGTTTGTGGTTTTTTTTTTTTTTTTTCGATGGTACTTTTTGGTATTTGCATGTTTCTCTGGGTATTGTGTTTGTCCATTGATTTCTCTCGGACATAAGCGTGTGTTTTTGTAATAGTTGTGTTTTCCCCTTTAATACCCTTTGGTATTTGCATGTTTCTCTATGTATTGTGCTTGTCCATTGATTTCTCTCGGACATAAGCGTGTGTTTTTGTAATAGTTGTGTTTTCCCCTTTAATACTTCTTGGTATTTGCGTGTTTCTCTGGGGATTGTGTTTGTCCATTAATTGCTCTCGGACATAAGGGTGGGTTTCTGTGGGTTTTGCAATTGTTGAAGTACGAATATCCTCTCTTTTTTTTCAAAATGTATCCTTTCTTTTTTTCAAAATGAGACGCTTCTTTGGAGTTGTTTCCTTCGGAAATGTCGGTCCCATTTATAGATTAAGGTAAATCCGTATTTCTCTTTTTCAAAAGTCTACCATCTTGTCTCTTGTCATCTATTTTATTTGATACCAATATGAAATTCAATTTTTAAAAAACCACGAGAAAAAGTCACCTGTAACTTCTTCTACCCGCCATTTAAAAAAGTGATAAAAAAAGGACCGAAACATGCAGAACGCAGATTGTCTTATTTTTGATGTTCTAAAACTTATTTATCGGTAACCTATTTCTAACACGTGTTCACAATATGTTTTCCACTTTAGAATCTTCAAACCCATTAAGTTTTGACAAGTGTTATCTGAGAATCGCATATAATGCTCTCTTCTATGAAGGTTATCGGTTAGTTCCCTTGTCCGCTGCACGCAACCTGTTTGAATTCGCGCACCTGTTTGAATCTGTTAAATTGCTTTAACATGTTATCCTGTCAAATTATCCATATTAACAACACAAAATGTAATGCATATGATTAATCAGCTTTTCAGGGAATGGGAAAACACATGATCGACGTAAATGCTAGGCCAAAAGACATCATTTTCGAGAAAAAAATTCTCAAATAAATGAAAAAAAAAAAAAATACACAGAGCATTAACCCTACAAAGTTTTTGGTTTTTGTTTTCTTTGTTTGTTTGTTTGGGGTTTTTTTTTCATTTCAAAATAATTTAATTCCCATTGTTCTTTTAAAGAAACGAAGATTCTGATTGGCTAAAAATTTTGCTGATACATCGATAAACAAAAATTTTCAAGGAAGTCTATTTATAGCACTACTTTTAGAACCCCCTCAAACACGAATAAACTGAAAATACAATTTGTTGATGTTTGCTTAACATTCCAAGGGTACCATTTCTTTTCTACTTACTAAAAATGAACTGTGCATGTAGGATTTGTTCAAACTGGTCCTTATTCCAAAGACATAGAGATATGATCGTTCGCTGTTTAAATCATGGCGGCTGCCATAACTTGTTTTCGTCTTTTTCGTCTGTGGAATCAGTTGTATCACTGCGCAATCCCCCGAACTTACGAAATATAGTGCGTTGATTGATTGTTTTTAGATCCAAGACAGCAGTCTGTTTCCATAAGTAGATGATATAAAATGATAAGAAATGAATCTTATATTTTTTCTTTTGATGCAGGTATCACCCGAAAAATTGGACAGAAAATTTTTGCATCAACGCGCTATGCGCTGCATCAACAGAAAAACTTATTTTTCCTTTCTTAATTCCCTAAAACTTCATTTCGAATAAAAGATATTAATAGAACATTGATTTTGGCACCACTATGAGACGAAAAAGATTTGTAACAAGTCACGATTGCAATATTTTTATTTCATTTTCGCACCAGAAAATGCTTCTGGTGCGTGCCAAGATTAAAAGAAATATTTCAACCGTGACTTGTTACCAATCTTTTCCAACTATAGTGTTGACAAAATCAATGTTCTATTCAGAACTGAAATGTGATTCATTAAAATTCGTATTTCTTTTTTTCTTTTCTTTTTTAAACATGACGTTCATGCCAATTTGGAGGCTGTATTTAAAGGCTGAAATTGTGGTCTGTATCAGCAAATTCAAGGATCTCATGAATGTCTGAAACTGTCAAAAATAATGCATCTTTCTTACTTTCTTCGTATTTAGGAACATTTTATCAAAAAAGATGTCATAAATGATCGAAATCCATAATTAGGTCCAAGACAGATCTGTCATTTCTGCTGATATTAAGATATTTAGATATAATTCTGAGTTGCATTCTCAGTGGATCGCTGAGTCATGCGTCATGATTATAGTCGCACGAACCCTCAATCATGTATGGTGACATTGTGTTACAAAATAATTGATTTTTATTTTGCCAAGAGAGATTTGAAGATAAGATCCTGGTTACCAATATCAAACCGCAGTGACCCCCTCGAAGCTCGGGACACTACCCTGAATCCCCCGTTCTTATCACAGAGTTAAGGCGTGATCACACAGCGAATGCTTTGTGAGAACGAATGTTGCTTTGTCTTAGCATGGGAGAGTTTATTTGCATTCTGCTTATTCACCTAGTAAGATTAGGAGTTTAGTCGATATACCGAATTTAATAAACTACTGAACTTCATTTTCTCACGCACTGGACAAATATGAAATTATTGCTTGCGCATTTGTTTCGTATTCTATATCCATTATTTTAATGTTCTATTTTTTGATATGGTAATGACAAGTGTCCACCTTATCCCACCATTTTACCTTTTAAGCTATATACTTCCCTTCTATTATAAATGAAAGAGTGTGATTTGAAACCTCGACAGATTTGCACTTCAAAGAAAATTGATAACGTTTTGGTTGTTCCTTCAATTTTTAATGCATTTGCAAGACATTTCCATCGATTTTAAGCTTTCTCTCTCGTTTCAGGCAAATCTACCCCTAACAAAGGCGTATGTCACTGAATAGGAACGCAACGTAGCCCATGCTGACGCTAAGCAACTTCAGTGGCGCTATGCATGACAATGATACAATTCATGGAATCAGGGTTCCATCAATTCATCCACCGGATATTCCCCATCCCGCCATTATCAAAAGACCGTTTGAGCCAATCGCAAAGTCCGTGGATAATTTTGACGAAAATTACAATCAAGAAATAGATGATGATTTCAGTGATCACGATTCACATTATTCAGAGGATTTTATCGATGATCCCGGTGATTATCATGGAAATAATAAAGAACCGAATATCACTCAGCGACTTCTCAACTTTGCTGAAATGGTTAATGCAGATATTCAGAGATTCTTTGGAAAGAAAAAGGACGAAGATTCGTGTGATATCTATGAGGATAAATGGAAAACAACAAAGTCTGGTCGAGAACTATATTATGCAGATTTGTTAAGGATTGCTCAAGGAGAAAATGTAGACAGTACTCATACAAAAGAATTACTAGCTCAAAACAACTTCACCGCGGATCTTGTGGATAACAAACATAAATTTAGTGGTAGATTAGACACAAAAGTGGGGCTAGGACCTCTTGCAGAATTATTTGAGTACGGGCTTCGGGACTTCTTACAAGAGAAGAAAGCGAAGTCTAAAAAGTCAAAGAAAATGAAGTTTGAAGGGAGAAAACATAATGATGTGACCCCCATGAATCAAAGAAAATTTCCGGACTCATTTTGGCGGGAACCTGGGGCAACCAAATCTGGAGATCAAAGGGTAAACGGGACGGGGAATCTCCTGCAGTCGTCCAGACCTTTAGATTTTAGTGATTTATTACATAGCTGGACACGAGGTGAGGAAGATGAATTCAGTGGAGATATGTCGTCAAGTGACATGAGCGTTGCTTCCTCCGAGTCACCGATGCAGCAGATGTAATTAACGTAAAGGCGGGAAATTCAAACTTTTCGTGTTCCATAAAGGTATTTGTGGAAAATTTACGTGAATTTCGTTGGATTATCTTTAAGACAAGGAATCAAATATACGTGTACTTCTCTAATTTCTTGAAATATTCCAAGATTTTGAGACGGTTCGTGTAATGATAATCCATGTGTATCATAAAAGATATCCAGAATACTTTGCCGGATATCAGGGTAATTTGTTTTGTATGTGCAATGTAAACAATTCATCAACTGATAAAAGTAGCACATGACTGAACATTCCATATATTATATACATGTACCATAAATCTCACATTAGTATTATCCATATTACATTCGTAAAAGAAAGTTTATAAGTCTTCTTTTTAAATCCTTTAATTTGGAGGGACAGCATGGACTGCAAATTTTCAGCAGAAGCAAATTGGGTTCATCAGCCTCTACACGGAAAGAGAAAAGATCTCTCACGTGGCTTCATGAGAAAGCTCACGACAAAGTACGCACATCATTAAAAGAATATGTTGTCAAGGGTCCATGAAATAAAAACGTTCTACAAAGAAATTTCCATTTTTACAAAAACGATGGAAACTTCTTTGTGGAACATTTTTATTTCATGGACCCTGGACAGCGCTTTGGGTCAAGACTAGGATATATTCTTTTAACAATTATAAAATGAAATGTTTTGATTTTCCATGTGTCTAAAATAAAAGCTGAACTTGCATATTCAAGTGATCACTTATGAAATAATTGTCTTGATTTGTGGTTTGTTTCGGGTATGCAACGTACAACAAGTGCATTAAAACCACATTGAACGTCAATTTTGAACCACCTTCATGGTGAGACCAACATACAAATATGATTGACTGTTGTTGCATTGATTTCCGTCCTTGGATCTACAAATAATCTATACTTTATCAGAAGTCTTTGAAATTGCCTTGTCTGTTAAATACTGAAACGTTAACGTAAAACACCCAAACACATTGACGACGTGTTCTCGGTTTTCGGAATATCTTAGGCTGAGGCTTAGCACAATGTATCCATTTGAACCAGAGGTGAAAGAAACCACTGAACACTGAAAACATTAACTCCGCGTCATCCTTAGATTTCATATCTTTTGCGAATGGTCATCTAAATACTTCAATATATGACCAACTTCAAAATCTCAAATTTCCCTTGTACGAGTAGCATCTCAAATTCAAACAACAATGTCTTCGTTCTAGAGGAAATAATCAAATAGTCTGACTTTTTCACTGAAAAAAATATTTTGGACGATAGTGAAAAAACAAAACACTATAAAGTCTCTTGTTCACTAATGTTTATTAAAGGACATGTTGCCTTTTGCTGAAGATAGAGATGGAGATAGAGCAGTTATATCAGTGATTGAAAGTCAAGCACATAAAATCAGAATCCAAAAACTGAAACATTCTATGAAGGAGCAAAATCTTCATTGAAGATGATATCAGGTGCTAGTAACACCCTTCACTTCGAATCTAACCGTCGCCGGTCATTGCAAAACCATTGTTACCATCACACTTTTTGGCCATATTACAATGTTTAGATTGAGGATCACTGGCGAGGGTTAAGTACCCGAAACGTGCATGTCTGGTCCATGCTGCAAATTTATCAGTTTTTAAATGATGCTATTGAATTTGAAGACATTGAACATTCACACTACGTTGAACTGTAAACCCGGGACCTGGCACATGAGACGAGCTGGTCATGTGTAGTGCCTGAACGACAGCTCTGCTCGTATAGTCCCAAGGGAGTTGAGAATGCTCTTGATTGTACAGGTCTCTCACCAGGGAGGTAGTTGTAGAAGTCTCGTGAGGGTCAGGCGAACGGGACTATAAACTTTACTTTTTCACTTTATCCTTGCAGAAACGGTCAAATTAGGAGAATGCATCAAATTCGATGATTTTGGATGAATGTAACCTAGAATATCTTTCGATATTGTGAACAAGATACCTTCGGTTTATGATTTTCTGAATTATCGATTTTGTGCTGTATATAGGGATATGGTCATTATCCATATTTGTCATGCTAAAGGGTTTATGTATCCATCATATCGTCCAAAATGTCTTTGCAGTGAAAAGTCAGTCGTTAATAATGTTGAAAGATACTATAGATTAGATCTCATCTTCATTGAAGATTTTGCTCCATAGTAGAATATTGTTCCGTGTAATTTTGCATTAATTAAAGGTTTCGTATGCCAGTTGATTAGAAATTTGGATTCTGATTTGGGGTTCTGGGTTTGACTTTCATGTCTGGTCCATGCTTCAAATTTATCTGCTCTACAATGATGCTAATTAATTAGAAGACGTTAAACGTTTGTACCACTTGGCGAGTGTCACTGCTGGTGGACAAGGAGTCCCCGAGGGCACATGTAGCCAAGTTACAAGTCAATTTCGGTTGATCGTTTCTTCAAACGCATTTGAAATTTTCTGTTTACAGACACAGTTTGTTCAGAGATGGTGTAAAACCCATTCCTTAGCAAGTTCTGATGTATATATTTAGGTCGACCACGAGCATCACTGATGAGACATTACTTGTTGAAATGCGCGTATGGTGTACTGAAATTAATACAATAGAACATTATGATAGCGAGCGAAGCTCGCCCTTATGGTAACGCGTATACACATATCCTATTGAGAAAATATGCTGAACCAAAGAATGAGAATGTACTACTATGCTTTCAAAAACTTTCGTCCCCTCGCAGACAGAGTTGCTGCGGAGATGCTGGATATTGCCATTTAATTTTTTTTTTTTGACTCAAAGTAGACGTATATGTTATACTCAATTTTTGTTTATAAGTTAAATTTATTGAAAACATTTTTCGTAAATCAGGTGACGATAAAGCATCAACAAGACGGCGTAACCACGGGAAATCCGACATTTCCGGTTTTAAACGAGACGTTTCGCTCTGATTGCTTTTTTCGTCTCGGGTGGTTTCGTACTGTCAGAAGTCGGAATATGTTTGTTTTTTTTTTCTTTTGTTCTCAAGTAATTTATTTTCAGCTAGCATAAACATTATTCTTACAAAATAAAAATGAATTATAAAGAACCATATTTTTAAAGAACCATATTTTAAGCCCCCCCCCCCCCCCTAAAATGTTCATCTGCTGGTCTAGATCAATTTTACAAATGCTTCCGTGTTTCCACTCGCCTTATACTACCTTTTTTGGCAATCATCAAACGGAAAGTTTTGTAAGATAAGATAAACCATCATAGTCAAAATAAAAAAGAAAGATCTTTTTTTATTTTATATAATCATATATATTTTCTCTCCGCTCGCACAAAAAGGCTTTGCCTTGATTCATATTATAGATAATATAACATTTTACGAATTATTTCAAAAGTGATAATTTTAGCCACTGGCTTGGTATCTCTGCTGACGGGCTGTTGGTCCCCGATGGTATAATTCGCCTAGTTTTGTGGTACTTCGGCACTTGACTATGTTTGAAAAATCCCCATCACCAAAATTGATTAATTATGCAAAGCTCTGTCATTTGCTGGCTCTTTGGTATAGATTTTAGGTCATATTTAGAATTTCGCCCATCATAGTTTTTGGTTTTCCTCTATTTCTATGAAACCGAAAATGGATTCCTTGTTCCTGATTTGATGTACGCAATTTGATATAGAAAGAATTGATTTTAAAAAATGCAAAATAAGGCAGCCCTTCCGCGGCCACTACTAAATTCTGCTGACTAATACTGCTTCATGTTGTCCGAATGGTAACCAAGACAGAATTGCTCCTAAATATCCTTTTAGGCTGAGTTATAAAAAGTCCATATATCAGCGACTAGTTCAGGCACTACGTCTAAGATTCTCAGTGTTAAACGTCTTCAAATTCATTAGCATCATTTAAGAACAGATAAATTTGCAGCATGGACCAGACATGCACATTTCGGGTCCTAACCCCTCGTCAGTGATCATCATACTTATATAAAGCGTGTTAAAATACTTGCTGATCAAAAATTCATAAAAAGTGGTCCATTTCTTTCTTTCTTTCTGTTTGAGCACCTGGCAACCCTCTATTGGGTCAGTTGGCTGTATTGATGTTATATATTGCAGGGAACTCATTCGCCAACTGCCCGTTACAGAGTACTCTAGCCAGGCCGTTCCCTTCTGGGGTACCTCATAGCCCCTTCTATTATTTAAGGGGCGGAGTACTACCCCATTTTAATGCCCACCCTCCACTTGTGTATGTGGTGTATGCATGTATGCAGGAGGGTTTTATAATTATGTACTGCTTGGATGGTCCGTATTTCCAACGGCTTTTACAAGGTGCCACCACACCTGGATACCCTTGCCGTAGCATGAACGTGGATACCCATCCAATGATAGAATAAGACAACATTGCAGTGACTATGATGGAACATACATGCATAAAATAAAACAAAACATACAAGATGTCACACAAAATAAACACGCCAACAAACAACCGGAAATAAACGGAAACACTTATATCAAGATGATCGAGAAAGAATCTAAAGAAAGACACTACAACGAAGGATAACTTGTGAAATAAGGAAGAACAATGTTCACTCGGGACTGACTTTGGAAGGTCATCTACAATATTCATTGCAAGTAATGTAGACCTAGTTATCCGGATAACGTGACAAAACCCTCCCAATTTACCTGAATACGCAAAGGTCTTCTACGAAGAACAGTTGTTGTATAAACAAAAACATGCTAACTGTAGGGTGCCATTGGACACTAGGCAATATAAAACGTGGATATCAAAAGCATCGGGTACATTAAAACAGTTGGATGAATCGAACTAGTGATAATTCACCCGAAAAATCCAACCAACTTACAAATGGGACAGATTAGATAAGCCCCCGACTTCTCTGACTTTATCAAGGAAGTTAGGTCATCACGATTGGTCGGTGTGCATTGTTGGAACAACGCTGGTTCAACATTATGGATGGGTCCAAAGACATGCATAAGATTGTTTCATGATTTCATTTTGGATCGCTTCGGTTTTTTTTTATAATCACAACTTTTTTTTGCATCGTGGAGCTAGTTACAAAATTCAACTAAGTGTCTAAGGTTTTTAGATACTTACTCTCGTGACTGGATGACTGGATAATTAAGATGTAATAATTACTTCTTTCCAACATTGTCGCATGAAAAAAAGCTTTGTTTTGGCCCTTTATCAATTTGACATCATATATACTATTTTGCTATTTGGGAAACTTATCATTTAACATCTTAGTACCATTAATCACAAGCTATTTTGGTCATAGATTTCATTTCAAAACGACTGTAAACGTGGAAATTTTCGCGTGTGGGTAATTTTCACTTATTTCGTGAATCAATGGGTTCCACGAAAATATCCCCCTAGCGAAAATTACGCTCCCGCATTCTTACAATGGAAGAGATGATTATGCCGCGAATATTTACAGTATGCTACTGAATCGACTCTACACAAAATTTGGGGTCAAGCATTCTCTGCAAAGTAAATACACAAGTTTTAATTCTAAAAATAAAACCAGAGGTCGCCACTGAAATACATTTGTGGATGTGTCAGAAAATCACTTCGACATTTAATAAGTACCACTGATGAGGATTTACTATCCGAAACACATGTCTGATGCATTAAAATTGATTATAAATTTTCTTAATTTTAAAAGGTAAAGAGTTGGAACACTTCCATATTATTGAAGAAGGTAAAGAATTGGTAAATTTCCGTATTATTCGAATGCAAGTGCCAGGTAGAAGCTTTTCTTTGGCGAAAAATTAGTTCATCGTTGTATTTGAAAATCCGTCTATTTGAATATGCAATTTCATTCTAGATTACCATCAAAATGTAGGATGGTTGTGTCACACCTTCACTTTCTCACGCTTCTTAATAGAACATACACAAAATTCGTAACCAATCACTCTCGACAAAATAGTAACCTATGATTTAAAAAATTCAAACGAGCGTTTTAATTAATTTTATGTTGGTTTAATTTTTGCTTGAAGTGCCGCTGATGTTGTTCTTTGTCGGAAACATTCATATCTGGCTTATGTTTTTTCAGGTTCATATGCTCGATAAAGAACTGTTTATCAATTCCTGTAAAATAAAGGCAGAGAAAGTCCAAATAGTACTTTGCAGCTCGAATGTGTAGATTCAACTTTTGAAAGAAGCACAGAGCAACTGTAATAAAATTCCTGAAGGTTTCTACATGTTTATGATGACGAAATTCTTGACGGCAAAGTTGTTGAGTAATAGAAACCCCTTTTAGCCAAAACCTGATGACTTGAGAAATTTTGATACCAAATGATGGTAGTCCGCGACATTACCATCAACCCATCTATCTGATCTAAAGTAATCTATTTCGTTAAACACCTCTGTCTGAATTTTTTCAAATTACGATTTTGACATCAGGATCCGAAAATGGATGCTATGGACATTCATTGCAAAAATATTCAATGAAAGTGTGAATTTTTCCAAAATATTCCGCAGTCGAGAGTGACTCGAGACGTAGTAGGAGTCGGAGCATTGTCCCCACATAACTGAAGTTGTTAGAAGCAACATTTGGATCTGATCAGTAATGGTTACACAGCCAATTGTGCCTCGTATGAAATTCATGCGAAATTTACATGAACTTTACATGAAAATTCACATGAAATTTATGTGAAATGAGCGCGAACATGAAATTTACATGAATTTTTTCACATGAAATTCATGTGAAGATTTTTACATGGATGTTATGTGAATTCAGTTTCCTGTGAAGGTCACATAGAAAAATTCATGTGAAATTCATGTGAAGGAAATTTATGTGAAATTCATGTGAAATATTTTTTACATAAATCTTATGTGAAATTTATATGAATTTTACATGAACTTTCATGTGAAATTTACATGATGCTCATTTCATATGAATTTCATGTGAGGCACAATTGGCTGTGTAACTTGCCAACATGTATATCATGATACATGAACTTAATATCAACATAAAATATACAATAGATTATGCGAAATACAGGTGAAACGAACTTTGAGATTTCTCATCTCATCTCTATCTAAAATATAAATAAAATAATTCTAAAATGAATTAAATTTAAAATCAAAGTTATCGTATTCTTTGTTGTGGAAATATTTTCTATGTTTTTCTTCGTCGGTGCGGTGGTGTTCGGTGTTCCCTGTGTTTCTATTTGTAATAGAAGATTCCACAAGGCATGTTTGACAGGCTTTGGAATCAATGGAATTGCATTTTTGAATTAGAGTGTACATCTTATTTCTCCATTGAATGCAAGGTGGCACCACTTACAATGATTTTTTTTTTTTTTGGTACTTTTTTATTCTAAAATCCTGATACCAGTGTCAATGTGAGAACTCCCTCTTGTTTTTAAATAAATCAGCAGGAGAAATATTAATAATGTTAAACGTCTTCAAATTCGATAGCATCATTTAAAACCAGATAAATTTGCAGCATGGACCAGACATGCACGTTTCGGGTATTTAACCCTCGTCAGTGATCCTCAATCTAAACAATGTTATATGGCCAAAAAGTATGAAAATCATTAAGTCCAAAAATGTACCGAAAGACGTAGCAGAATGGGTGGGATATGATGCTACAGGACCCACATTTTAGAAATTTCAAGAGATTTCGTAACAGAAAATTGCAAATGCGTTGAAGAAACAGACGATCAACCGAAGTTGATCGAACTTGGCTACATGTGCCCTCGGGGACTCCTGGTCCACCAGCAGTGACACTCACCAAGTAGTTCAAATGTTTAACGTCTTCAAACTCGATAGCATCATTTAAAACCAGATAAATTTGCAGCGTGGACCAGGGTACTTAACCCTCGTCAGTGATCCTCAGTCTTAACAATGTAATATGGCCAAAAAGTGTGAAAACCATTAAGTCCAAAAATGTACCGAAAGACGTAGCTTTACGCATCCGTCTTAGTCCTACTTACTTAGATACTATAACTTGTATTACATATGTAACATAATTAATGTAATATATGAAATTAAACTATTTTAACTTTACTTATCAGCTTGGTGCATTTTAGTTGCACTGTACTCTGGAGAGATAAAGTTTTCTTTCGTGTCTCTATGGAGCTATGTTATTGTCTCCGTCTGTTTGCCTGAGTTTTTCTTTTCTCGTGAGAGATATGTTTTATATTGTACAACGGCTGAAATCACCATTGGGGAAGTTGTTCGGTCGCTACGGGGATCATATAAATACATATGAGATCTCTCTTTCCACATTGATCAATGACATACTGGATTGCGATTGAATGGCTGTCAGCATCACCAAACAAGACATATTTACCTGATATGTACATTGATTAACATGTACATCGAGACAATCACCGATTTTGACAAGTTTTCATGGAACTGTTGCAACGGGTGTTGCACGTCTTAAATTCATAGCATCATTTCGGCACAGATAAATTTGCAGCATGGACCAAAGATGCACGTTTCGGGTACTTAGCCCTCGTCAGTGATGTTGCAAGCAAACAAGATCGAGACGCTGACTTTCACCAAGCATCTGGTATCACCTCGGAATATTGTTTATCCCGGGGTTGCAACTGTTCCAATGGGAATTCTAATGATTTCGCCTTACCTTCTCGACTTTTAGACAGAATAAATTATGGGTACTTCATCGATGTTTATTTATATTTTTTCAAACATTTGTAAGTTATTTGATTATGATTTGTAGACTCTTATTTCCGGTTTCCTATTTGACTTTCATTCATAAACTGTAATTATGCGCTTATTTTGTTTGTTTAGATTTTTTAAAGGTAATTTTTGATGTAGCTACTCGAGAATTATCAAAACCGATCTCAATCTAGTAATAAATGTAAGATTTTTATTATATATATAAGATGTATTTAATCAAACCTTTTTTTCCAAAAAATATTATGTACTATGAAATTAACAAAAGGAAAAAAGTCATGAAAAAGTCGATAAAATGTGTTTTAATCTTTCTTTTTTTAAAATTGATTTAATCTTCATTTTTTCACATATAAAAATTGATATACTTTTGAATTTTAATAGTCTGGGATGTATCATTGAATTGGCTGCAACCTTCCTTCTTTGCAGCATTTTTGCGCTCTTTCAGATATAAACTGTAAATTGAAATTCGCATGCCAGATGGGGTGTTTTAAGGAAAAAGTGTTTTCCTATTCAAAAATCACTTAAATTATGCTAAACTTATAATTTTTATATTATTTATATATATTTATTTATTATGTGGATAATGATTTATATATTGACATATATGCCCTTGAACTCTATGAAGAAAGTTCTATGTGTAACAATTCCAACTTCAAAATTTTTGTTTTTCATCGAAAAAAATTACGTGTCTATTACTTTTATAATTCCCACGACCACAGAAAAAGGAAGTCAATTTTTCATTCTGTTTTCCTCTTGATATTGGGGAGAGGGGTTTATTGTTTTTTATTTCTAATAAATCTAGTCGCTCGAATGTAATGATGAAATAAAAGTTCAAGAATGAGCAATTCTTAAAATACAAGAAATAATTCTATTATAATGTGAAATCAAAGAATCATAAATTAATTTAACAGTAAATAAGAGAAACTTGTCATTTCATCCAAATATGTTTAAGGAGGTTAACATCTGAGCACCATCCATCCAATGCTATTTTGAACATAGATTTTATTTGGATATGCTACTGAATCAACCCTACAGGAAATTTGGAGTCGCGTACTCTCTATAAGGTAAATACACAAATTATAAAAATTTAAAAAATAAAACCAGAGGGTGCTAGTGAAATGAATTTGGGCGGCGTATGAAAAGCACTTTGGGTGAAAGCATCACTGATGAGAGTTATTAAAATATTCGAAACACGGGTCTGGAGCATAATAAATTGGTTTTCTTCAAGAAAGTGTAGAATTGGAACCTTTCCGCATTATAAAACACAGAACCCGAAATAAGAATTCTCAAAAATCATAATCAAAAGAATTTGAAATATATATATTTCGGATTAACAGACGGAGACAATAACACAGCACCATAGAAATACGAGGGACAATTTTATCTGATGAATAATCTCCAGAGTCTATGGATCGTACGGAATGTATTGTAGGTGGCGCTGTTAAACACCGACCATAGTACTTAAATATTTTCTTTGCTCAGAAAAAAAAATACACAAACATGCATTTTTCATGTACAATAGAATGTCTATAACATCATTAATATTAGGAGATAAAAGTGATTTTTTAGATAAATTTGAAATTGTCACTAGAAGAAAGATATTTTGCTCTTTTGTTTTTAGTCTTTCAATCCAAATTCCTTCATATTTATCTTGTCAAATCAAATCAAATCAAATAATATTTATTTAGAGTCGGACATGTCAACAATACAACATTAGCTCTTTTGAGCTATTTACCGACTAGACATATATAATATTATCACAACAATCAATTTAAATATTAAGATACTATAAACTACAAACATGCAAGTGACTAAAACTAAACTAAAACTAAGACACATGTACATTAAAGGACATCACAAAACTAAAAAGTAAGGACACTCAACATATCACATACATGATGAGGGAAAGTGTTCTTGGTATCACAGGGATATGACAGCACAGTCAGGCTTCTAATCACATTTCTTAAGTCAAATCTAAGTTGCAATAAAAAAATAATAGAACTTGAAGCAAAAATATTAATAAAATATTAAAAATATTACTTGTGTTTGTGTTTTCATGCTTGGCAGGAGGTACCTTTCAGAAAAATTTCGCGACGTAAAACGAAATAATCGATTACTATCACATGAATCATCATACAAATTTAAGTATCCTAGTAAGTAGCTTTAAGCTTATATTTGAAAACATGTCGAACATTGACCCTGGTATTTAAATATAAATATCAAAGAAGTACCTATCAGTTACTCGGTCTCAAATTTGAGAAGGCAAGGCAAAATCATTAGAATTTCCATTTAATACTGGAACGGTTTGCGAACCTCGGAATGAATAACATTCCGAAGTGAGACCAGGTGCCCGGGGAGAATCAGCATCTCCTGATTGCATGCAACACCTATCACAACAGCTCCATGAAAATAACGGTATAAAATGTCCAAAATTCATTGTATATGGCGCTACCTTGAATATATCAAACGAAAAGATACATTTTTCGTATGCCTTCTGTTTTTTATATCCATTTACATATCCAACTATGTCTTTCTTGGGCCCCTACGTCATGCTGTCTGTTTGCATGTTCATGTTCAAGTATGCGCACGTAATCCATGATTCACACCGTTTGCTACTGACGTGGCAGATGGCCGACCTTAGTCGGCACCGATTGCCCATTGGTCTCGTTGGTTTATGTATAGTCATTTGTGTTTGATGTTTCTGTGTGATTCGGCGTTCCTTGTAACATTTGTGTCTCTTTCTGTGTTTGTCTGCTTTGTGTTTTTACAGTGGGTATTTTGCTGTTGGTGCTGCAACTAGGTGCTGTTGGAGATACCCTCCTTTTTTCTATCATAATTCAAATATGCAATTCCATTGATCCCAAGGCCTGTCAAACATAATTATCATAATTACTTGTGGAAGCTGCTTTTACAAGATAGAAACACAATGAATACTGAAGAATACAAGGCCGACAAAGAGTAAGAAACATAAAAAATATTTCCACAACAAAGAATACAATAAACTTAAACGTTCTGCGAAGAAGCATAACTTAATCCAAAATGGAGCCCTGGGAGAATCCATAGTCTATTTACAGAGATTTCACCCTGATAGACATGATCGATATATCATGCACTTTGTGAAAATTCTTCTCTTGAGTAAAAAGGCAAAAAAATCATCAGTACGAATATTCTTTTGTTTATTTCATTAAAACCAAAAATTATTAACATTAACGAATTGACAAAATTATTAAACAGCTCCCGATTATGGGTATTCAATAGCATAATTTAAAACAGATCAATTTTCAGCATGGACCAGACATGCACGTTTCAGATATTTAACCCTCGTCAGTGATCCTTAATCTAAACAATGTAATATGGCCAAAGATGACACACTTCTATAAAGGAATGAAAAAATGGATATATAAAGTATAAAGTAAAAATAATGAAAAGTACAACACGAGGAGGAATGAAATCATTTAAATATTTATTTTGTTTACCTCCTTTTTTTCTCTCTCTCTGTTTATTTGTTTGCGTGGTTTCTATATTTATTCATTCATAAATTTTATTTAGGTGCTTTTCTTTCGATCTTTTCTTCTTCTTTTTTTTTATTATTTTGTTTTGTTTTTGTTTTTTGTTTTTTTTGGGGGTTTTTTTTTTTTTTTTTTTTTGTTTTTTGTTTTTTGTTTTGTTTTGTTTTGTTTTGTTTTTTTTTTTTTTTTTGGATAGGATTTTTGTTTGTTCATATGTTTATCTATTTATTGATTTATAATAAAGGTTATAAGAATTACTATTCGGTGTACAAAATGAAATACAGGGAGATTTTTCGAGTTTCGGTTATCCAAAATATGGGACCAGATTAAGATGATAAATGTTTTTCTTTTTTCCCAATATCGTTAGCTTTGATTCATATTTCCATTTTCTTAAAAAAATGTATTTCCGCAATTCTGGATTTTAGCCAAAATATATGCAATATTATGTCGCGTATTTTGTCGTTGTTTTTAGAGTGTTTTGTTTTTGTTTTTGTTTGTTTTTTGTTTTGTTGTTGTTGTTCTTGTTGTTATTGCCGTATGTCTTCTCGTTATTTAGAAAGTTCCGTCTTAATTCAATAAAGTTTTTCTACTATCTCATCAAATTACAATTTAGACGATATACTTCTATTTGAGGAATTGCAAATGTCAACGATACAAGCAAATTCCATCATTTTCAAAAGGTAAAACAATACACCTTGAATTAATACTGATAAAAACATCTTTGTACAATACAACAACCGGTTCTTGTGAAATATCCATCCGCGAAAAAGGAAGACATATCGGAAAAGGTTCATTTCATAACAGAGTTACCCTGAGTCCAAAATATGCCTCAAACAAACGGAAATATCTGTTTTCAAAAAGGAATAAACGTTTAAGTTCATTTCTCACGGTGGGTAGGGGATCAAAAGGTACTTAATCATTAGAGGACTACAGACATGACAACGAAGCTCTAGGACTCGTCATTAATCTCTGGGCTGAGTTGTTTTAGTTAACCCTTGGATCAACAGGCGCTATCCGATTGTTTGTACCATTAATGGAATGGCGGACAAACAATGACATTTGCACGCGGGCTTTTATCTCTCAAGAATCCAAATGTGGTGACGAAACACTCGGTGAAGTGATAAGGGCTAAATCTCAATACGCAGGTTTATATTTCTATAATTGATACAGGGCTGTCAGTTTTACATTCTTTAATTCAGAGATAGTAATTTTTAAAAAATAATTGCAGATTAACCTATTAATTTTTTAACTGTAAAAGATCTGAGTAAAACTTGGTACATTTAATGACAAGATATAGACATTTCAGCCGTAAATTATCAAATTTATATTGTAATTTTGACATAAAATTCTATGTGCCCAGACAAAAACGATAAATTTAAGTACAAAACATCAACGGAAAGTTGGAAACTCTTTTAAAAGGTCGATACTTATATTATTAGTTATACAGTGTTTTACAGGGGGATACAGAAATATATTGGGTCGATGAAAAAAGTTGTATTGGGCGAGGCGAAGCCGAGCCCAATACAACTTTTTTCATCGACCCAATATATTTTTGTATCTCCCCTGTAAAACACTGTATAACGAATTTATCCCGCCGATGGCTTTTGGTTTGTGTATGTTACGTCAACATGTTTTAAAGCATCTCAGTGACGTCAACAACGTAAAGCGTCTTAGCAGAGGCAGGATATCAAAATGATATCCTGTCAGTAAGAAAATACAACATAATATTCGGTTCTTCTCGACCAATCACATTGCAAGAAATTTGCCAGAGGCGGGATAAATATATATATACGTATATTGTATATTTTGAAAATATTCCATCACAAGTAATAAAGGTTTTTTAATAAATAACTTAATCAGTCGATCGATAATACAAAAACATATAAGCACATTTATAAAAGGCTTACTTTAAGATTGAAACCCAACACCCAAAATCAGAATCGTAAAATCAACATGCAGGCTTACATATTCTTGAATAATTATTCCAAAAAGAATTTCATCACAAGGAAAGAAGAAGTGGACAACAGACGAAGACACTAACACTGTCTAATAAACAATAACCAGAGACCAGAACGGAATGTATTGTATTAATAATAGTGTTCCAACTCTATACCTTCCCGAAGAAAAATTCAAACCAATTATCATGGGGGCGGACAGGGGGTACCTCTCACACCCTCCCGCCCCCTTACCTCCCCTCCCTCTTTCCTCTCCCTCCCTTTCACCCTTCCCTCCCCTTCCTCCCTCCTCCCGCCCCTTCCTCCCCCTTCCTCCCTCTCTCCCCTTCCTTCCCTCCCTTCCTCCTCCCTCCCCCTCCTCCCTCCTCTCGCCCCTTCCTCCCCCTCCCTTTCACCCTGTCCACCCCCTCTATTATGCACCAGACACATCTTTCGGATATAAAATCCTTATCAGTTATGCTTCCATCCACATTGATTTTTAGACACAGCCAAAATTCATTTTAGTAACGCCGTCTGGTTTTATTTTTTGAAATTAAATTTGTGCAATTTGCAGAGAGTGTGCGGCTCCAAATTTCATGTAGGGTCGATTCAGTAGCATCTCCAAATAAAATATATGTTTAAAATTACTTTTAGGGATTGTGCTTAGATGTCAACCTCCTTTAATGTTAATGATAAATGAAAGTTTCCGAAATAGCAAAATAATATTTATAGCGTCAAATTGATAAAGTGCCAAAACAAAGCTTCTTTCAGGCGACTGAGATGGAAAGAAGTCATTCTTACACTTAAATTTTCTGCTCCACACTGCAACAGGAATTAATTGTTTATATTAATAATACGGAAGTGTTCGAACTCTATACCTTCCCGAAGAAAATTTCAAACCAATTTATTATGCACCAAACACGTGTTTCGGATATAAAATCCTCATCAGTGATAGTTCCATCCTCAGTGATATTTAGGCATAGCCAAAATTCATTTTAGGAGCGCACTCTGGTCATATTTTTTTTAAATCCAAATTTCCTGTAGGGTCGATTCAGTAGCTTATCCAAATATAATCTTTGTTCAAAACAGCATTTGGGGATAACTTGATAACACTAAATAAAAAACATCCATGTCAAGGGGAACGAGTTTAACTGCTCCACACTGCAAAAGGAAATTGTTTACCGGTATATTAATAATATGGAAGTGTTCCAACTCTATGCGGTAACTTCCCGAAGAAAATTTCAAACCAATTTATTATGAACCAGACATGTGTTTCGGATATAAAATCCTAATCAGTGATGCTTCCGTGTTTAAACATAATCAAATATCACATGATTCATGCTACATACTCAATACAAGCGACAGTATTCAACAAAGTGGGGATTGAAAAGGAAGATTCAAGCTTACTCAATTCTCTCGCTGTATTATTTAAATACAATGTAAACACAAAAGAAATACCCATCGATTACTCAGTCTCAAAGTCGAGAAGCTAAGGCTATATTATTAGAATTCCCATTTGAATAGAGTTGCGGATAAATAATGTTCCCAAGAGAGATCAGGTGCACGGGGAGAGTAAGCGTCTCCTGTTTGCATGCAACACCCGTCGAAACCCCCTTTATTAAGGAGTTCGCACTTTGGCCCCGTAATCGGAATAAAATTTAAGAAAATTGCCAAAATTTATTGTTGCTGGCGCTATCTTGAAACTTAAATACAGAAATAAAAGATACACTATAATTCGAAATGCAATGTCATTTATCCAAAATATGTATTTAAATAAAGGTGTCACCACATTGAACGGATAATAATAATGCATATAGAAATCGTATTTATTTATAAAAAATTGTGGAAACAAATTTTAATTTTATCTTTTCCTTTGAAAAAGACCTTTTTGATTGATATGATTACCTTATTTTATTTGCAGTTCTCATTCAACTTGTTAAGATGAAACAATGAAATTTTAAACGTGATAAGATCTCGGTGTCCTCCATAGCGGAAGACCATAAAAACACCGCTTTTAGAATAAGATTAAAGCTTCCTTTCTGGTCCTACTTACTTAGTTAGATACTATAACTTGCATTATATATGTAACATGATTGATGTAATATTTGAATGTTCAGACTTAAATTAACTAATAAGCACGCCGCATTTTAACACCTACAATACATTCCGAACTTGCACTGGACTCTGGAGATTCATCATTAGGCATGGTCCGTTTGATTTTCAGGGGAGGGGGGGGGGGGTCTTGGGATTTTGTCGGGGCAAGATTTTTTCGCCTCAAAATTATTTTTTTCATGCAAAGTTAGAGCAAGAATTTTATTTTATCAAGAAATGTCTTTGTGTACAAAATGTCTTTATCGACTATTACAGAAGTACATTATTTGTATTCAAAACTGTAAAAATTTCTTATTTTTACGCCAGTTTAGTTTAAGAGAGTGTTAAAAGATTTGTACAATATAAATCTGCACATAAAACTTATATAACAGTGTAAGGTACATGGAAAAGGGGGGCGGGGGCTTCCAGACAATTTGTAAATTAATTGATACAAAACTTTTTCTTCGATGAAGCTAATGTAGTACATCATAATGATTATTTTAGACTTTGAGAAAGCGATGTCATATACATGTATAAACATTTATAAAACTATTAATATTTCAAATGTGAACTTTACAATGAAAGAAATGATATATAGATAAAGCACTATGGCGAGCGAAGCGAGAGAAAAAATTTGAGACAAATTGAATGTTGCGGCGAACGAAGCGAGCTGAAAAATTTTCAGGAGTATTAAGCTGAATTTTGAGGTAATTCTTCAAATTCAAATTATACACGGAGTAATAAGAGCATGATTATTTTTTCTGTCACATCATTTATTGAATTAAATTTATTTTTACACCATTTAATAAATTTATTTCATTAGCAAAATTCAGAGCAAATTTTTTTTCCGAAAAAACCCAAGCGACCCCCCCCCCGAATATTAAATAGACCGTGCCTTAGATAAAGTTGTCCTTCGTATTTCTATGGAGCTATGTTATTGTCTCTGTCTGTTTGTCCAATTTTTCTTTATTCGTGAGAAAGTTCTGGGGTTTTTTTTCAAGAATGTGTACAGCTTTTAAACTGTAATTTTGGAATATGATTTCGGGTATTGTGTTCGACATTCGTTAACGATTCTTGAATTCTTGGAAAAATATGAAACAGAGGAGAAAGTCGTATCCGGTAAATTTGTTAAATTCGGTGTTTTTGAAGGTTTATTTTTTTTCCAACATGGAGGACAACGAGATGTTATAATGTCTAATAATTTTCATTGCATCGTACGCCAGAAAATGTTAGCAGTGACAAAGTCAGTCGCTCACAGAACTACCCAAGCTTGGTTCAGTAATTTTTCGGTTAGTCTCTTTGCCCTCAGAACGAAGTCGTTGTAGTTTAAGCTTGCTCTGGAATAGCGTATCATTTCCGATATGAATACACCATGTTACTACTTATAAAAGGGAATATTGTAATTTTGAAGCTGAAGTCGTCACGTTTGCCATATATGAAGTACATTTTGTATTCAGGTGAACATTATCGTCAAAAGATAACATGAAATCTAAATATGAAGCAGAGTTAATGCTTTCAGTGGTATTTTTTTCTTCACCTCTTAAGGCAAACGTAATCGATATCTGTATGTATAATTGAATGGGGATATTAGGTGGGGGGGTCGTGAGAAAGTAAGGACTGAACAAACTCTACTTCATACGAGTATCGAAGAAATTTCAGCTACAAGGGTAGCACGATTGGTTCCCATGATTTGCTGAATGACCGTTCCTCCAAGCACAACAAATGTTATCGAAAAATAGCATTCTCGTAAAAAACATGTACAACATCTGTATTTTGGTGTGTGAGTTGCGTTTCTGCAGATTATTCAATATATTGTTACAAGTTTTACCTTGTCAGTCTTTACTTGCATTCCTTTTGCAGTAGTCAAAGACCATGAAACTGGACAAAGGGGGTACGAAAGTTTTACCTCAAGTACAAGCTGTCCAAAAATTCTGTGCTCTGTTTATCCGAGTCATTTTATTTCTTTGAACTTTTGACAATCTTTGTAAGCTCCGCAGCAGCAAACGTTCTTTAGACATGGGCGGATCCAGGATTTTTTTCCAGGAGGGGTCCTAAAATTCATTGGTCCTAAATTTTTTGAAAAGCAAAAAAAAAAAAAGAAAAAGAAAAAGAAAAAAAAAACCAAGAAAAAAAAACAAACAAGGAGAAAATCTTGAATTTCCACCGCGCTCTTCTTGGTTAATAATCAAATTATATGTAAAATAGTCTTCTGGCGAGCGGTAGCGAGCCAGCAAAAATCTGTCAGAGTTGAAATAAAAAGAACAGACAATAATACTATTTGCACCCTCTATTACTGTATTTATTCAGTCAATTGTCATTGTTTATTGACAAAGATGTACAATGTATAAGGGTTGCAAAGGTAAGCATCATTTAAAATTGATATGTATATGCAATAAAATTTGGCGAGCGTAGGCGAGCCCGGGAAAATTTTGAAATGTGGACCAAAAAATGAATAAAAATGAAAGATTTTTAATACGAATTCATGTTATTTTTCAAATGTTATAACAAAAAAGGTGAATCGGGACTTAATCTTATGAAATATGTATATTTATAAGCGTTATCAAACTATGCTTCGAAAATTCCAGGGGGGTCCGGACCCCCCCCCCCCCCCGACCCCCCTCTAGATCCGCGCTTGTTAGAGGGACTGTCTGCTCTATGAACCTATCCTGTATGAATTCTTCCTATACTAAGAACAATTTAAATAAAGAATTCAGCAACATCTGACTTTGCTGTGACACCATAGGATAGGCAATATGAATCCTGCGATGTACTTTCTATGTCAAATGGATTTTCGAATCAGCGAATCGCTTCTATATTAAACGTCTTCAAATTCAATAGCATCATTTAAGAACAGATAAATTTGCAGCATGGACCAAGCATGCACTTTTCGGCTACTTAATGTGACACCATAGGATAGGCAATATGAATCCTGCGATGTACTTTCTATGTCAAATGGATTTTCGAATCAGCGAATCGCTTCTATATTAAACGTCTTCAAATTCAATAGTATCATTTAAGAACAGATAAATTTGCAGCATGGACCAAGCATGCACTTTTCGGCTACTTAACACTCGTCAGTGAACCACAATCTAAAAACTGAAATGGCCTAATTAAGAGTGTGAAAGTTATGTCCAAAAATGTACCGAAAGACGTAGCAGGATGGGTGAGATATGATGTTACAGGACCTAACTTTCTTGTCATTGGTCTATCTCTCTACAATTTGGGATTGACACAATTCTTTATGGGAATAAAAGAAAGGAGAGGATCTCCAACAACACTCGGTTGCAGCACCAACAGCAAAACTCCAAAACATCCACTGCAAAAACACAAAGCAGACACGCACAGAATGAGACGGAAATGGTACAATGAAGGCCAAATTACATAGAAACATCAAACATACATGACTACACATAAACCAACGAGACCAATGGGCATTCTGTAGCGACTTAGGACGGCCATCTGCCACGTCAGTAGCAGACGGTGTAGTTATCCTGTGCGCACAACCCTCCCACTTTTCCGATTACCCAGAGGTCTCGAAGAACGTACAATTGTGGTTTAAAGCAACCTCCTCACTGTTAGATGACCACACATAAACAAGACCGCAAAACGCAGGGGTCCAAGCAACACAGATGAATATGTAAATGGATATAAAAAGAGGGCGTACGTAATACAGTCCGTGCTCTGTCGGCTGTAGCGAGCTCATGTATGTTATCACCCGAGGAGTCGGACTTCTCAATGACCATGTCCGTCATATCAAGCAACGTTTCTACATACTTACGAGTTTGTAGCTCTACAGTGTCTAGTTGTGCACCATCTATTGAAAACAGCTTTAAAAATCCTCCTTATTTTGTCTTTCAGCATCATTGAAGAAACGTTCATGACTATGTTCCTCTTATACATTTTTCACAAAAATAAATGGTCTTCAAATAAGCATCCATGAAGCCTTTACTTTAATATATTCATGGGACAAGTCATCAGGAAATGTGGTCGATTCAGCTTGACATATTGCAAAGAGTAACAATTTTTTTTACTAAAGAGGAAAACACCATATAAAATTGTCCCTTTGGTGAAATTATTTTGCTCAAGACAGCAACTATATCAATTGGAACTTCTGTGACAGTATCATGGCACACATTTCAAAGCAAAATGTACAGGTGTGTACATTGGACATTGAATGATACCGTATCACAGATATATGTACCATTTCAAAACCTACAGAAATATTACAAATGTATATATATCTCCATGTATCCTTGTGGGAAGATAATGATATTGTCAATTCAACTTTAATTTACATACGAGTATCATTCCCAAGTTGCAGTACCCTACCCTGTGTCTACTTTCTCTTTGAATGATGGTAATATAACTTTCGGCATCTATAGCAATATCACCTTCACATAGAGAAGATGCTGAGTCTAACAGTGCCATTTGAGAAACTATACACAAGATTCTTATGATACTATCATCAGTAATACTACGATGTTGAATTATTGTCTGCATTTAGACGCATTTAAACATTTATTAGCTCACCTGAGCGAAGCTCAAGTTAGCTATTGTCATAGCGCGGCGTCCGTCGTCGGTCTGTCGTAAACTTTTCACTTTTTCGACTTCTTTTCAAGAACCACTGAAGGGATTTTGATGAAACTTTGTAAGAATAAAATACTCATGGTTCCCTACAAGTGTTGTTGTTTTTTTTTTTTTTTTGGCCGGATCCGTCAATAGGTGGCGCCAACACGGTCACGGGGGATACCCTTCTTTGACAAACTTCTTCAGAACCGAAGCACATATCGACAAACCGAAAGCATCTGGATAGTCTAAAAGGATGTCTTAACAAGTGTTGTTGTTTTTGGTTCCAGTCCAAAGTCAAATTTTTGACGCGTTTTTGACGTCTTTTTGAACTTTGTCAGAAATGCTCATTTTTTAAATTGTTTCTTTGACTAATTCTATAAATGTACGGTTTTGTGCCCTCATTTAGTGCATGAATGTCATATTTAAGTTACTATTTAATTTGATATACATTACATGCTATAATCTTCTTTTTTGGAATTTTAATGAATTTTCTAAAATATGAATAGATATGTTTACTGTGCACATGGACCCAAGGGTTGTGGGTTCAAGTCCCGGCACCGGCACCCAATATTTTTTCTCTTCCTTTTTCATGTTTTTAAAATTTTGTCACCTTTTCATGCTCTTTTAAATCATCTGAATACCTTTAATTTCATTTTTGACCAAAAAAAATTTTTTTTTTTTCATTTTCATTTTTTTTCCGTTTTGCACACTCTTTCACTGTGTATTTGACATATTTCAGTCTCTTAATGCTGTGCCTAAAGTTTATATTTTTGATTTTTTTTAATTTTGAAAAATGGTTTATGTGTATATAGTACAAAGGTTGTGGGTTCAAATTCTGGCATTGACACAATCATAATGCAATATTAATAGGTTAAGAGTGTGCATGGGTATCAGGTGAGCGTTGTGCCCCCTGGGGCTCTTGTTTTTTTTCTGAAACTAATGCTGTACCATTCTCAGAAGAAACCCCTTTGATTTTCTTTTTTTTTTCCTATAGAAGTTGTGTTGAAAGACACTGAGTTTTTCTAATTATCATATATTGATCAAACAAATCATAGCAACTGATTTTATGGTATAAAGGATAATAAAAAGTTCCATTCTTTCCTAACATTTATTTCATTCCTCATAACTATTTTTACACAGCTATATGCAAACTATGACTATTCATCAAATTCATGCTGTCAGCTCCAATGAGCAATGCATGCCAAAATATTCACTTGGACAAAAAAAATTCCACAACTCCTATTTCCATCATAGAAAACGACATTCATCATTGAAGGCTTTTGGTGTAGAAATAATAGAAATTTATCATGCAAAAAAATATGATGTACTTCATAAATATCTATAACAATGAATAAAGGGTAAACTAAAGAGTGAAACTTACTAAAGGTTACCAAAAGTAAAGGTATACATTAAGAATAATGAATAGAATCTAAAGTAATGTATACATACAAAATAATCGACATACAAAGAGTAGGAATTACAATACATCTGGTTCTCATGTATCTCATCTAACTGATTGAGTGAGCTATTAGAATTTTCAATGTCAAAGATAGAGAAATAATTAAAGAAAGGTCAAATTCTCTTCAACTTCTATAAAAAATTGAAAATATGTGTAAATGAAAATAAAAACTGTCCTTCTACATGTACCTTTCATTTTTTCATTGTGTCTCATGAAACCTTGTCTCAAAGAATCACAGTTCTGTTACAGGCTTTATATGATATATAATATGAATTCATATTGTAAGATTAATAGTATAATAACATCTTATTATAACATGTCATTTAAAATGTTTGGGAAAAGGAATAGTGGAATTTGTCTGACTTCCTGAGTTTGATTGTTAGTAAAAGTAAAATATACATGTATATGTATTTAATAATATCAAAATTACAAAATGGTAATGCAATAACAATACGCACGTATCACAGTAAGGAAATCACTAGGATTGTAATACTTTAGAACAAAGACTGACAAAGATGAAGAAATTTTAAAATGACAAATGAACTGTTGCTATGGATACAACAAAAAATCTATGAAAAAGTAGGTACATGTATATATCAAAATTGATAATACAAATTTAGAAATAAGTCACTGGAATAAAAACAATTTGATAAAACTTTTAATATAACAAATTAACAAACATTTAACCCCTGGAAAACTTGTTTGTTTATATCATCAAAAAGTTAAAGCAATTTTTAAATTTTGATTGTTATTAGCCGATACCTGCACGACTACATGACCGAACAAGACAAATGGATGCTAGTATGAACATTGTACATAAGTGTCAAAATCATAATCCAACAAGTTAAGACAATGAAAAGCATCCCCTTGTATTGCAACAACCCACAATGCTAAGACAGGCTGGACCTCTGAATACCATAAGTAAAATGTTCTACATCTTACACCTTGTACCTTGTACCTAGCTACTCTAGTATATAATCAGAGATGGATTCAAAATATGATATACATTGTACTAAGGCCATACCAAATTAATTAAATGTTCTTTGGATTTTCTTGTGAAAAAAAGGGTGCGAGCAGGCGAAAATATAATTTTTTTTTTTTTAAGTATTGCAGTTTTTAAGGTGCGGGCGAGTAAAATAATTTCATTTTTGATGTAGGTTACCCCAGTAACACATTTCTGATGTTTTTCGTACTCAAAAAGGAATCCCCATAGAAATCTGGTGACTAGGAAGCCTAGCACATAGCTCTATGGAAAAGATTTTTTTACATTCTCCCCTCCTTGAATTTCGAGGGGACAACAAATTTGCTTCCAACATAATTTTTCATACACAAGAAGTATCATTTTCTTCGAAATTTGCACAATTTCAGACTTTCAGAAGCTTTAAGATTTGCAGAAGTCAGAACCGACCCTAAAATAATCTTGAACCAGAAATTTCGTGGTGCGGGCAAGCATTTTATTTTTATAATATTATTTTTGGAATTTTGTAAAATATGGTGCGGGAAATCCAAAGAACATTTAATCAATTTGGTATGGCCTAATTTCTATTTCATTTCTGACAGTGACGACATTCATGTAAATTGAATTTGATTTTATTTTGCCTCAAGGAAAACATTTTACGGGTCAAGGTAATACATTGATCCTACTCTGCGAGTTAAATAGATGGTTCTCTTTATCAAGAGTCAACACTTGCATCAAAACATAACCTTAAGTCTACGATCATTTTAACACTATTCAAATGGACATGCAATTTTTTTAATGAAATCAGCTAGATCTTTGTAGTTCTGACTGGATACTTTAGATTAACTTGTCACAAAGAACAGTGATGCTATTTTTGGCTGAAAACTGATATGGATCCATATTTCTTAGATATAATAATAATTTCTGACATCAAGAGGGTACATGTTTTATACAAATAAACAAAAAGAGTAAAGCAGTAGAGAATATCACAGTGTACTGAACCCAAAAATATATACCGGTATTGGATGCTACATGAAATAAAAATAAACAGTATCACAATGTCAAAGAACAAAAGAATTAGAATCATTGTTAATATTGTATGTATATCACTCTCTAAAAGGTAAAATACATATTTATAAAACAAATATAACAGAATTATGTTAAAGGCCGACGGGGGACTATACATGTATAAGGGGACAGGTAAACTTTACGTCATTTCAACACTGACTGCTTTAGGGTTAACATCTCCATTTGGTATCTAATTGGTTCCTTTTAGTCCTTTTACCCCTATCGATTTTTGATGGACAGCTTAAAACAGATGAGACTCAGGTATCTCTTTAGCATAATAAAGGATAACCTGTCGGTATGTCTTTGATGCAACACACCGCTTGCAGACGGCGTTTGTCTTCAGAGACTGTATACCACGCCTATCAAGCCTATGTCACTATGTGTCACTCAAGTATGAACATTAATGACCCGGTGGTTGTCAACGTCGTCCTTTAAGAGAGGTTAAAACATGGTATGTAAGACATGATTTCTGTACGGTTGCTGCCCTTACAATGCCTCCTACATAAAGGATAAAAAAAACATTCATTCGAATAGGAAAGCATTCAGTATCAAGAGGCATAATATAAAACATACAGAACTGTAAGCCAACAGCTACTATTGACTCAAATTTGACACGTAAATACATGTATCAATGAATAAGCATAACATTTGATCTTCTACATAAACATTTAGACAAACTACATGTATCAAATGAAATATACCGTAGTATGGACAGAAAGAAAGAGATTAATAGAAATTTGTCAAAAATGGAAAAATATACCTGCACACATGCATAACTAATGTATTGATTGACAAAAACGATTACATGAAAATAACAACTTTTTAAAAATGATGAAAATAACAAACATGTATTGTCAGCCACTGAGAGTCATTTAAAACTCTTCTGCTGTCCTGTTCACTAAATCCAACCTTGTTATAGTGAAAATGACAGTGGAGCAGAAATGTATTTTCATACACTGGATGATAAAAACTCATGAAAGGGTGTAAACAATATATCTAATATCAAAAACAATCATAACATTCTCATTCAAAACCCTGTTTGTGCTCAAAAAGGGTCAATTCACAACAAGAAACATGTGCACATTTTGAGGATTGTCTGAAATATAGACAAACTACAAGTCTCAGGATTCCTTTCATTAGACAATGGGATCATTTGAAAAAAATAAATATATAAAGTGTCAGATTGATATGTATAAGTAATCATTTTTTCAAAATTAATATGAATTTTGTATGGTGCTACATACATGTACATGGTGCTTTACCCATTTTAATATTTTTAAAAATGAAATTGAGCAAATTCAGATTTTACTGCTGTTGGTGATATGTCTGTTGGATTGCCGTTTGATCCTTCTTCCGTATTTACTTTTTATTTGACTTTGACCGAGTGGAGTCTGCTATACTCATTCCCTCCGTCATTTTCTGTATAAGTTCCACCATGAGTTCCTGGGGAAGACTTGTGAAATTTGGTAATCGTACCACTTCTGCTATGTGTTTTTTCATCATACTCAGAGCTACATTCTTCAGTTCCTCTGTAAATAAAATGAAGTTTTGGCTCTTTTCTTAATAATTTTAAAATTAAAAAGACAAGATTTATCTGGTCTATTTTGGAAAATTTGTAACAATATACTCCAGTGTACACAATCTATTATTAATTGTATCATAAATTTTAAAGCTTTTTAAGTTTCAATTGTGGAAAAAAAATCAAAAAGAACATCTTAAGACTAGTACAGACAAACGGACAGATAAAATTATTTCAAAATGTTCATAAACAATTATGTATTTGAAAAATATTTTCCAAAAAATGTGAATTAAGATTGAGGGAAAACTGCATCGTGTGCGTAGCGCAAGATGCTCAAGTTTTCCCTCAATTTTTGGTGTTGATACCTCGATCAACCAAAAAAATATTACATTGATTACTTATCATTTCATTTCGACGCTTTTTAACGTTTATTTGCAGCTTTGAAATCGTGTTGCTAAAGACGTTGCTTATGACGTTGCCAAGCGCGTACTTCCGTTTTGTGTTGATACAGGTATCAACAAAATTTCTCGGCCAATCAGAATCGTCGTTTCTTAATAATAACAATGGAAATTAAATGATCTGGATATGAACATAAATTCAATTTCTAAGTTGAAAACAATATACAGGTTGGATCTACAAGAGAATTTTTTTTAAATTTTTGCCAGCACTTTTCATTAAAATTCAAGTAATAAATTCAGGTTTAAAGTGTGTGAGCGCATTTCCTGATTCTTACCAATCTCTGGCAGACATGAAGTGGCCTCAAGGTAAATATCCACAACATTGCTTGGGCTTATCTTGTTACTGATGTCAAGTATTAAATGGGACTTCAAACCGTCTAATACAAAACGATCTGCCACTGTAATATTTGTAAAAACATGTTTAGTAAAGAGGGATGAAAACTGTAATAAGTAAAATTAATGGAGAATTTGAGCTATCCTATATGATTGTGTTTTAGACCTTGACATTCCCTTACTTTCAGTTTCTATGCATTCATCATTCATTTTTCTCATGCAAATACTTTTGAATTAAAACTGTGCTTTCTTGTATTTCTTGAAAAGAAATAAAATTTATGTAATTGCCAAATTCTTTTCAAAATAATTTTTTCTTAGTATTTTACCCCTCCAAACTTCCAGCAAGAGTGTACAATCTTCTTTTGGGAGTAAAGTATTGGTATAGATGTAATGTAAAACAACTTCAAAGGCATCTGGATTTATATCTAGGAATTCAATAGGTGCCTAAAAATAAAGACAAGATCTTGTAAATTGCAAATTCTTGATAATGATTGCTGAATCTGAAATTAAAGCATCAACAGGTGCATTTGCATGCAAAGCAAGAACAAAAAAGATTTATTCTTGACCTCCTATCATCTGAATTCTTTATATTTCTATATGAGAGTCATGTCTACAATAGAGATCTATTCTAAGATGTGTTTTGAGAAGAAGTATCAAAGTGTGATGTTAATTGAATCTATCACAATGTTGCGACTGAGACAGGGGAATCTCATCCGAGTGTAAAAAATTTGCAATCCACGGCGAGGCTTGCCGAGTCGTGGATGCAGCAAATCTTTTTCACGAGGATGAGATCCCCTGTCTCAGTCGTAACGTCTTGATTGATTATTTTTCTCACTCACCATTATAATGATTTTAAAAAGCTAGAATCGATACTTTAAACCTACACAAGTCTAACGATGGTGTGACGTTACTTTCAATATCATCATAATGGGAGTCACATGGGGTGTGAGACAAGGAAATCTCAAACTGCTGTGTCTACGTATTTTCTTTAGTCTCACGTCGTAAGTGAGTGAGAAAAATTGGATCATTATTTATTCAATTTCAGCTTATAAAGATCATGGTCAGATGATCAGACTGCTCAAGAACAATTAAATATATCGAATGTTTGACCCTAAATATGTAACCTTGAACTTAAATAAGACCTTGACCTTCATTTGGTGTTAAGTCTTCTCATGCTTGACTATCCCTGCAAGTTTGATGGAAGTTAAATGTATCTGAATCAGATTATAGGCATTTATGAAAAATTGTGACTACCAGTCTACCAGACAGAAGGACACACAGACATGGATGTCAGAAATGTGATCCCTGTATAATTACTTTGAGCTGAAGGCGACATAAAGAATAAATGAATGAAATTGTAACATACAATTAAAGATGTATTCCCTGTATCTTCCAGAAAATAGAGTATATTATTTACAGGGCTTGAAATTCCCACTCGCCCGTTCGCCAATGGCGAGTGAAAGTGCCGCCGGGCGAATAGATTTTCATCTGAACTCGCCCGTTTGGCGAGTAGAAAAATCATCGACCGCCATGCAGGGTTTTTTTTTTCAAAAATGTGTGTACGCCTTGGCGTTAATTTGCCGCACATCCGGCTAATTAGCCTCCGCTGTATTCAACCCGAGACGTAAAACGTCACGTAGACGCCCCCCCCTCAAGCTTTAAATTTAAACGTTTATGGCTTCTACGGCGCATGTCAATCTATAATGCATTTATGGCACGCGTTGTGTTGTCTGTATCTATCGAGTGACCAACAAACGTAAACGTTCACATGCATCTCATACATGTAATCGCTAGATCGCTTGGACCGGCACGTGTCATATAAGTTTCAGCGTGACAGGAAATCGGAAATAGAAATACATGTACATGTACGCTGTATCAGATTTCATTACATTTTGATTTTTATCCGTCTTATTATTCATCATAATACCCGACCTCACAGTCTTTGCCATTACATAATAATTGTCGTTTTTTTTTCAAGATAAGAAAGAGGATGTCTCGCTCACGTAAATGAATAAATAACAAATTGGTCAATGTTCATGTTTTTAATACGCTTGAATATAGTGATGGGTCTTAATCAACAAACACACAACATATTGCACGGATCATCGTTTTATTGACGAGTCGGATGGCGATATAGAAAGCTTCTAATACAACTGACATTTAAAAAAGATTCGTCTGGATTTGTTCAGGTTTTTGGGGAGGGGGATGCGCTCATATATTTTAGGCTAAGTAAAAACATTGTCAGCTTTTTTTGGACCCAAATGATTTACTTCAATGTTGTGTTTAAACTGCTGTCAAAGATGGTCTTTCACAATAAATGCTTTCAACAATTATCTTATGTAATTAATAGAAAAGAAACTTAAATATTTACGGGCTCCTTGATTTTTGGTACGGGCTCCTTGAATTCCAGAACTAGGAGCCCGTATGGCTCCTTTGGAATTTCTATGAATTTCAAGCCCTGATTTAATTTAATTTTTTTTTATTGGGTAAAGAAACCTACAAAAAGTTCTCTTGTCCAGGACATATAAACATAACATGTGTTTTGCCGGCGAATTTACAATGTTTACAATCACAATATTTATAAATAAACTCATGTCATAAAAGGTGAGCTTTATCTAACAAAGCTTTCTAGTCATCAATCTGGAAAGGTTTGAAAGTTTGCTAACTACCGACTAAATAATTCGTGAAAATCTACCCTTATTTACCCTTAATCAAGTTGAATAATCTATGTCGTTATTATTTTAAATTTGTAATCATGGTAATGCGCATGCGTAACTTGGGGTTTTCCATTTTCGGTGTAAATATTGTGAGCCAGAAAATTATTTACAATAAATTATCTTTATATTTTGGTATCTTAAGGAGATTGGTTGCAAAAATTTTGTTATTTACGAAAAGTTAATAACTTTGACAATGCTAGAAAAATACAGTTTGTGTTCTACAAGTTAAATTTCATCCAATTTTTGACGATTACAGGGTCTACAACTTTAATTTACAAGAAAAATCTATTTGATGTATTGATAATTCCTACCGATGAATTCTTTTCTTTCATGTTATCACAGAACAAAGCTTTGAAATAGTCTGATCTGACAGTCATTATAGCTTTATGTCCGTGAAATTGCTGCCTTCCCACCAAAAATTTTACATCACTGAATAATGGATTGTTAACCAACTCTGTCATGTCATCTGCCAATTCTGAAGGAGGGGGAGGGGGCTCTGGAAAAAAAAGGATAGACTTCTAGATATAGAAATTTTCAATACAAAAATTTATACATGGCACATGTATATACAGCTTAAAGAGATGACTGACATACACTAGATAATACGAATTTTTCATAAAACATGTAATTAATTTGAAGTCAATTCTTCCATTACAAACAAACTTAGAAAAGAATCAAAGCAACAAATTATATATAAATTAACATACATGTAAATAACCATTGTACAGCACTTCAGTCTTGCAAATGTTTTCAAAAGTTTTAACATATCTATGACACACTCAATGTTTTATTTTTTTGAGGAAATACACAAAATGCAATTTTAATTGTTTTCAAGAAAGAGAAATATTATCATACAGTAATATCTTTCATGACTTAATTTGCAATTGTCTATAGAATTTCTGTTTTGTTTTGTTTTGTTTTTTTCTTTTGTTCTTACAAAAACATATCAGTAGTCCTTTCACATAATAGTTTCATGAGTGTCAGCAAATTTGCAATAAATCAAAATCAATTATCTTCATTGCATTATTCACTGATACTTCCAAAACTGTAAGCTACATGTACAAGAAAAATTTTAAATACATATATCCAGAGAAAAGATTAAATATTGGAAGCATACCAAAGTTAAACTTGGACCCCACCAGCTCGATTGCATCTAGTTCTGCCCATGTTCCACATGCTGTACAATCTACCTCTACTCTAAGTTCATCCACTGGATAATCTGGCCGCTACAGATATATATACCATAAAATCAAAGACGCATTACCTGGTAATGTTATAATACAGAAAACCTCACTGGCTTTGGTTATATTATGAAACAGAAAACAATGGGTACTACTATGAGTAGTTTTTCATTTCTAATTAGAGAAAGTGTGATTACATCAAATATTAAAATTAGATAATATAAAAAATATTATCGCAACATGCAGCAAGCCAATATGCCATGATGAAGTTTGAAATTAAGACACACAATTTACCTTGAATTCACATATTAAACATATTACCTGTATAGGAGGGGTAAATATTAAGCAATTACCTGTATAGGAGGGGTAAAAATTCTAGATTTGTTGATCTTTTGACATCTGGGTGTTTCATATATAGTTTCCCAGTGACCTGTTGGGTTTTTGGCTGCCACTCTCTTTACTGCTCCTGCATGGTAAGTCTCATATATGTTGATTTCGTCAATGAAAACAGCCTCTTCATAGGAAAGCTAAAACACAAGAATCAGTTGTAAAAGGTGATTAGCATCCAAGGTCAAGGTTAAAAAAAATGATCACTAGGAATGAAGTTTTTGGTTGAATTCAGTATACAAAATTTAGTCAATCTTTGATAGTATTAAAAGTTGTCTTATAAAAGTTCGACAAGAGTGAAATAATTGGGCAATCTATCTTAAAAATTAAAATAGATATTGCTTCTTCTTTTTCATAAAAGCAGGTCAAAATCACAAAGTCAAAGGTCTAGGTATCATATAAAAGGTCTTGTCTCAAGTAATGCATTATCTGAAATGCTGTTCCAGACATGGTTTGAAAAGTATGGTCAAGTTCAAACAGACAGAAGAAAAGCAATTATAATGTTCCTGAAATTAATAATGAGGCATAATAACACCAAAGCCTATCTTTCATTTTTCACCTCTACAAATTGGTTAGCATCTATATCCCTTGACGCCCAAGCACCGTGTAAGTCTCCATACTGGGGGTATACTCGGGGATTACCAATAACACAATTTGCTGCCCAGCTGAAAAAAAAATAATTGAAAACCGAGTTGTAAATAATTAACTTTATCCTGAAAATCAGTTGCATCTTCATTATACTTCTTACCCAGTACATGTAAATAAAGTTTCTTTGATGGACAATGAAATGTCTTATATAATCTTTTATTGGTAAAATGAATGAATGTTCATTAGATGTTCTGACTTGCTCTTTACATGACAATTTGATATTCTTATAAAAGTAAAACCCCAAAATATCCTTTTCACAGTAAATTGTATCATGTGTATTACATGCATGCATTCATTCACTGGTAAGTTATTAGCAATTAATTTCCACTTATTATTTTCTATACATGTATACCTAATGATTGCCAACAGAATGTTGTAAAGAGTCATGCCTTCTTTATACTGAAGTACATGTAAATACAAATTGTAAATTTGATATAGATCAATGAATTACCTGCTATTGTTGTACTGGGATGAAAATGCTGTCACCTTTTTCACCCACTGCCTTAATTCCCCTATCTTAGGTCTACCTGAGTTACTAGCCATTCTGAAATATAATGGTCCTTAATCCAGCAAAGTCCCAGTATATCCTCCACTCACTGACCAAATCTCCAGGCAATGATGTATCCTATATTTGTGTACTGAAATATATAAAATAATATAATATTGGAAACATGGTTCACAAAATGTGAATCTGATATCAGAAGTATAATTTATAATTGACTTTGAGAACAGAATATATTCACTTGGCATTTTTGACAATTTCTAATATTACCATTGTTGGTGCAAGATTTTTTTTTTTATCATTTACCTTTTATGAGGGGGTGGACAGGAAGAAAGGGAGGTGGGAGGAAGGGGGCCAGAGGAGGGAGAAAGGGGGGAGGGAGGAGGGATCAGGGAAGGGGGAAAAATGGGACAGAAGGGGAGGAAGGGGGCAGGAGGAGGGAGGAAGGGGGGGAGGGGGGAGGTAAGGGAAGGGAAGGGTCAAAAGGAGGGGGAGGGAGGTGGCAGTGGGAGGGGGGGGGGGGTAAGGGATGAGATGAGGGAGAGAGGTACCCCCCTATCCGCCCCTGTTTATAATTCTGACTTTTTATAATATCAAATTATATGCAATCCCTCATTAACTGTACATATAATTAGAGGCTGTATGTTTATTTTCAAGATATAACTGTTGAACAATGATGAAAATTAATGTTGATATGGATGTTGATTGGAAAATTAACATTAATGAATTTCTGAGTGTAAGTGTTGCACAAAGGATATATCCAAAAGTGTGTGTAATACAAATTATAACTTACATAAATATACGATGTACAATATTTTTGCAAAAGATATGTTACCTTTATATCATAAAATCAGGGATACATATGCATTTCATATTCAATTTCGTAAAATATTACATATATCTGTATGATTGATTATCTACATGTACATGTATAAAATGTACATTATTATAGGTCGTTGTACATTATTAAGCGACATACTTGTTTTCTGGTTAGAAAAGGTGGTGTATTGATCAATTTTACTTCCGCTGATATTTTGCTGACTGGGCTATGGAATTATTTGAAATTGAGTATGTTTCAGAAATGTAATTACGGTGAAAAAATTAAATTCCTACATAGAGAGATATAAATAAAGTGGCAATAATATGTGCCAGGCGATAATATGTACCCGACCAGTATGCATCACCAGAAAAATTTTGGAATTCCTTTCCTAAACTTTTGCCTATGCATCACTGTCTGAGTCAGTCTGACCCAAAACAATAATCAAACGATTACAGTGCATGTAGGGGGTATTTGGATGAACGAAATTTGATAAAATTAAGGAAACTGATAAAGTTTTATTAGAAGTCAACATTATTGTCAACATTTTTATAAAAGGGTGACTTGATGAATAGTTTTTGGTCATTTATTTAACAAAATAATTTCAGATGAGATATTATGGTAGGGAAAGGGTATCCTCCTGAAACTTTCGGTAGGAATATATATTTTTTCCTTAATTTTCTACAAATCCGTCTTTGGAAAAGATGTTACCTCAGATTTATAATCATAGAATTGAAAATCAATCAATAAAACACATCAGAATCATGCTTGATCGTTCGGTTACTGATTTAGCAAAGTTACGAAATTGATGAAATCTACTGGTAGTGGTTAAAAGATCGACATAAAAGAAAGTCCAAAATCGTTAATTCGGTTACTGCTTTCACTATCAAATTTCATGTCTCCTGGCTGTTTCAAAAAATTGAAGGATTTTGAGGTGTTTTTTGTAAATCTCTCTTTAATGGCTAAAAATATTATTACCATTATAATTTTTTGAGATAGTACATATATAAACCTACAAAATGGTATATATTTGGTGTGAAAAAATTAATTTGAAGATGGGGACATGATGTTTGAAGATCATTGGGGATTTTACTACAGATTATAATTTATATAGGGAAAACAAAAATTGCATATTTTAGATTTAAAATTTTTATCAGATAACTTTGTTTGATGTTTCTAAAAATAATTTTCCTTTAAAGTTCATTTAATTTCCTATAAATTGATACATAAAACTCCATCAACATTTAGATGGGGGACATGACATTTGAAATTAAGGCCTACGAAAAAGTAAATTTGGTAGTGGCTTTGATCAGGTTGGGGAAAGGTACCGATCGAGCTAATATACCTCCATCAAGCTAATGTACCTCGATCGGGCTAATCAATCTGACTTTTTTATTCAGAAAAAAGTACTTTTTACCTCCAAATCATATTTGGGTGCAAAATTGCACCAGTTTTTATATCAAGAAATAATATTTAAAAAGCAAGTATGCCTGAAAACTTTTTAGATTTCGAGAAATCTCACCCAATATATTCAGAAAAGTGGAGGTATATTTTCTCAGTAACTATTCACTTTTCAAGCATGTTTCTTTTGTAAACATAACTTCTTTTATAAAGAACTGATGCGATTTTGCTCAAAAGAATAATTTTGAGAATGTTTTAATTTTTTACTACTGAAAATATTCAGATTGATTAGCCCAATCGAGGTATATTAGCCCAATCGAGGTATATTAGCTCGATCGGTACCTTTCCCCATGGCCCCAACCTGTTGATACCAGCTGACCAGTACAGAAACGGCAGCAATGAGACTGGATTCAAATACCTTCTACAGTATAGATATTTAATATTGTCTTTATGATAGAAGTTCTATAGTTCTGCAATACACTGGTACTGTTTTAAGACTTTAGATTATCAGATTATTTCTTATAATTTTCTGTTTTGACAGATGACACCAACCTCCTGTTTACAAATAAACCAAGGTTTTAATAGCATAAACCCTATAGCCTCGAAGCTAATTTGGCCCCGGTCAATTTTCTTTATATAAAGAGTCAGAGACTGATATCGCTATAGTGTGTATGATAATTAAAATGAAGGCAAGTTTTAAGGTTTCATTAGATTCTGTAAGATTTTTGTAAGATTTTCATGGGTTCTATTTTTAGATATGCATATAAAAATCAAACTGGACGGAGTCAAAACGTAGAGGTGGTTTCCGGCGAGGGGCTCAGAATGGGGACATGTGAAATTCGCTTCTTCGTTGTGTATTGTGGATTTCTCAAAAACGGAGCGGCGAATCCCTAAATAAATTTCATATATTACTTAGACAGATATTGCCTTCAAATCAGCATGATTTTTATTTTAAGAATTAATTTGGAACAATGGTCAAAATGGGACCAAAGTCCATCTGAATGACATGTCAAAATTTCTCTATTTTCACTTTCACTTTCGTTTTCGGAGTGAAAATGTTAACGGAAAGGTATATATCATTAGGTACCAATAAAATCTACAGGAAATGATCTTTCTTTTGATATATCACTTTCTATATCAGCCATTCATTTTTAGTCAGTAAATGACGTCAGCTTTGGGGTGTAGAACACAAGTTTTTGAGGTCAAACGTTTATGCTATTGTAACCTTTAGGACACATGAAAGATGATACACAACATGTACATGTACAATAGGTATGCTTATTTACAAAGAAAGTCCTTGGATACCATACATTAAAATTCACAATATAGCATGAACAAGACTTTGAAAATGAAATATTGGGTGTAGGTCTTATGTTCAAAGAACTTTGAGGGTTGAAAATAGGGTACCTAGAAGTTCTATGACGAAAATACGGGAAAATTGGGCATTTTGACGGAGGTTGCGGACATGTTTATGCGGCTTGCTGATTGAAAGATATACGAGTTACAGGACTTTGCAATACACCAAATTCTTCGAAAAATCCTATATTTTCAATTTATGCGAAGAAAAAATTCAATCGGCAAAATCAATATATGGTTTAGGTTTTAATAGCATAAACCCTATAGCCTCGAAGCTAATTTGGCCCCGGTCAATTTTCTTTATATAAAGAGTCAGAGACTGATATCGCTATAGTGTGTATGATAATTAAAATGAAGGCAAGTTTTAAGGTTTCATTAGATTCTGTAAGATTTTTGTAAGATTTTCATGGGTTCTATTTTTAGATATGCATATAAAAATCAAACTGGACGGAGTCAAAACGTAGAGGTGGTTTCCGGCGAGGGGCTCAGAATGGGGACATGTGAAATTCGCTTCTTCGTTGTGTATTGTGGATTTCTCAAAAACGGAGCGGCGAATCCCTAAATAAATTTCATATATTACTTAGACAGATATTGCCTTCAAATCAGCATGATTTTTATTTTAAGAATTAATTTGGAACAATGGTCAAAATGGGACCAAAGTCCATCTGAATGACATGTCAAAATTTCTCTATTTTCACTTTCACTTTCGTTTTCGGAGTGAAAATGTTAACGGAAAGGTATATATCATTAGGTACCAATAAAATCTACAGGAAATGATCTTTCTTTTGATATATCACTTTCTATATCAGCCATTCATTTTTAGTCAGTAAATGACGTCAGCTTTGGGGTGTAGAACACAAGTTTTTGAGGTCAAACGTTTATGCTATTGTAACCTTTAGGACACATGAAAGATGATACACAACATGTACATGTACAATAGGTATGCTTATTTACAAAGAAAGTCCTTGGATACCATACATTAAAATTCACAATATAGCATGAACAAGACTTTGAAAATGAAATATTGGGTGTAGGTCTTATGTTCAAAGAACTTTGAGGGTTGAAAATAGGGTACCTAGAAGTTCTATGACGAAAATACGGGAAAATTGGGCATTTTGACGGAGGTTGCGGACATGTTTATGCGGCTTGCTGATTGAAAGATATACGAGTTACAGGACTTTGCAATACACCAAATTCTTCGAAAAATCCTATATTTTCAATTTATGCGAAGAAAAAATTCAATCGGCAAAATCAATATATGGTTTAGGTTTTAATAGCATAAACCCTATAGCCTCGAAGCTAATTTGGCCCCGGTCAATTTTCTTTATATAAAGAGTCAGAGACTGATATCGCTATAGTGTGTATGATAATTAAAATGAAGGCAAGTTTTAAGGTTTCATTAGATTCTGTAAGATTTTTGTAAGATTTTCATGGGTTCTATTTTTAGATATGCATATAAAAATCAAACTGGACGGAGTCAAAACGTAGAGGTGGTTTCCGGCGAGGGGCTCAGAATGGGGACATGTGAAATTCGCTTCTTCGTTGTGTATTGTGGATTTCTCAAAAACGGAGCGGCGAATCCCTAAATAAATTTCATATATTACTTAGACAGATATTGCCTTCAAATCAGCATGATTTTTATTTTAAGAATTAATTTGGAACAATGGTCAAAATGGGACCAAAGTCCATCTGAATGACATGTCAAAATTTCTCTATTTTCACTTTCACTTTCGTTTTCGGAGTGAAAATGTTAACGGAAAGGTATATATCATTAGGTACCAATAAAATCTACAGGAAATGATCTTTCTTTTGATATATCACTTTCTATATCAGCCATTCATTTTTAGTCAGTAAATGACGTCAGCTTTGGGGTGTAGAACACAAGTTTTTGAGGTCAAACGTTTATGCTATTGTAACCTTTAGGACACATGAAAGATGATACACAACATGTACATGTACAATAGGTATGCTTATTTACAAAGAAAGTCCTTGGATACCATACATTAAAATTCACAATATAGCATGAACAAGACTTTGAAAATGAAATATTGGGTGTAGGTCTTATGTTCAAAGAACTTTGAGGGTTGAAAATAGGGTACCTAGAAGTTCTATGACGAAAATACGGGAAAATTGGGCATTTTGACGGAGGTTGCGGACATGTTTATGCGGCTTGCTGATTGAAAGATATACGAGTTACAGGACTTTGCAATACACCAAATTCTTCGAAAAATCCTATATTTTCAATTTATGCGAAGAAAAAATTCAATCGGCAAAATCAATATATGGTTTAGGTTTTAATAGCATAAACCCTATAGCCTCGAAGCTAATTTGGCCCCGGTCAATTTTCTTTATATAAAGAGTCAGAGACTGATATCGCTATAGTGTGTATGATAATTAAAATGAAGGCAAGTTTTAAGGTTTCATTAGATTCTGTAAGATTTTTGTAAGATTTTCATGGGTTCTATTTTTAGATATGCATATAAAAATCAAACTGGACGGAGTCAAAACGTAGAGGTGGTTTCCGGCGAGGGGCTCAGAATGGGGACATGTGAAATTCGCTTCTTCGTTGTGTATTGTGGATTTCTCAAAAACGGAGCGGCGAATCCCTAAATAAATTTCATATATTACTTAGACAGATATTGCCTTCAAATCAGCATGATTTTTATTTTAAGAATTAATTTGGAACAATGGTCAAAATGGGACCAAAGTCCATCTGAATGACATGTCAAAATTTCTCTATTTTCACTTTCACTTTCGTTTTCGGAGTGAAAATGTTAACGGAAAGGTATATATCATTAGGTACCAATAAAATCTACAGGAAATGATCTTTCTTTTGATATATCACTTTCTATATCAGCCATTCATTTTTAGTCAGTAAATGACGTCAGCTTTGGGGTGTAGAACACAAGTTTTTGAGGTCAAACGTTTATGCTATTGTAACCTTTAGGACACATGAAAGATGATACACAACATGTACATGTACAATAGGTATGCTTATTTACAAAGAAAGTCCTTGGATACCATACATTAAAATTCACAATATAGCATGAACAAGACTTTGAAAATGAAATATTGGGTGTAGGTCTTATGTTCAAAGAACTTTGAGGGTTGAAAATAGGGTACCTAGAAGTTCTATGACGAAAATACGGGAAAATTGGGCATTTTGACGGAGGTTGCGGACATGTTTATGCGGCTTGCTGATTGAAAGATATACGAGTTACAGGACTTTGCAATACACCAAATTCTTCGAAAAATCCTATATTTTCAATTTATGCGAAGAAAAAATTCAATCGGCAAAATCAATATATGGTTTAGGTTTTAATAGCATAAACCCTATAGCCTCGAAGCTAATTTGGCCCCGGTCAATTTTCTTTATATAAAGAGTCAGAGACTGATATCGCTATAGTGTGTATGATAATTAAAATGAAGGCAAGTTTTAAGGTTTCATTAGATTCTGTAAGATTTTTGTAAGATTTTCATGGGTTCTATTTTTAGATATGCATATAAAAATCAAACTGGACGGAGTCAAAACGTAGAGGTGGTTTCCGGCGAGGGGCTCAGAATGGGGACATGTGAAATTCGCTTCTTCGTTGTGTATTGTGGATTTCTCAAAAACGGAGCGGCGAATCCCTAAATAAATTTCATATATTACTTAGACAGATATTGCCTTCAAATCAGCATGATTTTTATTTTAAGAATTAATTTGGAACAATGGTCAAAATGGGACCAAAGTCCATCTGAATGACATGTCAAAATTTCTCTATTTTCACTTTCACTTTCGTTTTCGGAGTGAAAATGTTAACGGAAAGGTATATATCATTAGGTACCAATAAAATCTACAGGAAATGATCTTTCTTTTGATATATCACTTTCTATATCAGCCATTCATTTTTAGTCAGTAAATGACGTCAGCTTTGGGGTGTAGAACACAAGTTTTTGAGGTCAAACGTTTATGCTATTGTAACCTTTAGGACACATGAAAGATGATACACAACATGTACATGTACAATAGGTATGCTTATTTACAAAGAAAGTCCTTGGATACCATACATTAAAATTCACAATATAGCATGAACAAGACTTTGAAAATGAAATATTGGGTGTAGGTCTTATGTTCAAAGAACTTTGAGGGTTGAAAATAGGGTACCTAGAAGTTCTATGACGAAAATACGGGAAAATTGGGCATTTTGACGGAGGTTGCGGACATGTTTATGCGGCTTGCTGATTGAAAGATATACGAGTTACAGGACTTTGCAATACACCAAATTCTTCGAAAAATCCTATATTTTCAATTTATGCGAAGAAAAAATTCAATCGGCAAAATCAATATATGGTTTAGGTTTTAATAGCATAAACCCTATAGCCTCGAAGCTAATTTGGCCCCGGTCAATTTTCTTTATATAAAGAGTCAGAGACTGATATCGCTATAGTGTGTATGATAATTAAAATGAAGGCAAGTTTTAAGGTTTCATTAGATTCTGTAAGATTTTTGTAAGATTTTCATGGGTTCTATTTTTAGATATGCATATAAAAATCAAACTGGACGGAGTCAAAACGTAGAGGTGGTTTCCGGCGAGGGGCTCAGAATGGGGACATGTGAAATTCGCTTCTTCGTTGTGTATTGTGGATTTCTCAAAAACGGAGCGGCGAATCCCTAAATAAATTTCATATATTACTTAGACAGATATTGCCTTCAAATCAGCATGATTTTTATTTTAAGAATTAATTTGGAACAATGGTCAAAATGGGACCAAAGTCCATCTGAATGACATGTCAAAATTTCTCTATTTTCACTTTCACTTTCGTTTTCGGAGTGAAAATGTTAACGGAAAGGTATATATCATTAGGTACCAATAAAATCTACAGGAAATGATCTTTCTTTTGATATATCACTTTCTATATCAGCCATTCATTTTTAGTCAGTAAATGACGTCAGCTTTGGGGTGTAGAACACAAGTTTTTGAGGTCAAACGTTTATGCTATTGTAACCTTTAGGACACATGAAAGATGATACACAACATGTACATGTACAATAGGTATGCTTATTTACAAAGAAAGTCCTTGGATACCATACATTAAAATTCACAATATAGCATGAACAAGACTTTGAAAATGAAATATTGGGTGTAGGTCTTATGTTCAAAGAACTTTGAGGGTTGAAAATAGGGTACCTAGAAGTTCTATGACGAAAATACGGGAAAATTGGGCATTTTGACGGAGGTTGCGGACATGTTTATGCGGCTTGCTGATTGAAAGATATACGAGTTACAGGACTTTGCAATACACCAAATTCTTCGAAAAATCCTATATTTTCAATTTATGCGAAGAAAAAATTCAATCGGCAAAATCAATATATGGTTTAGGTTTTAATAGCATAAACCCTATAGCCTCGAAGCTAATTTGGCCCCGGTCAATTTTCTTTATATAAAGAGTCAGAGACTGATATCGCTATAGTGTGTATGATAATTAAAATGAAGGCAAGTTTTAAGGTTTCATTAGATTCTGTAAGATTTTTGTAAGATTTTCATGGGTTCTATTTTTAGATATGCATATAAAAATCAAACTGGACGGAGTCAAAACGTAGAGGTGGTTTCCGGCGAGGGGCTCAGAATGGGGACATGTGAAATTCGCTTCTTCGTTGTGTATTGTGGATTTCTCAAAAACGGAGCGGCGAATCCCTAAATAAATTTCATATATTACTTAGACAGATATTGCCTTCAAATCAGCATGATTTTTATTTTAAGAATTAATTTGGAACAATGGTCAAAATGGGACCAAAGTCCATCTGAATGACATGTCAAAATTTCTCTATTTTCACTTTCACTTTCGTTTTCGGAGTGAAAATGTTAACGGAAAGGTATATATCATTAGGTACCAATAAAATCTACAGGAAATGATCTTTCTTTTGATATATCACTTTCTATATCAGCCATTCATTTTTAGTCAGTAAATGACGTCAGCTTTGGGGTGTAGAACACAAGTTTTTGAGGTCAAACGTTTATGCTATTGTAACCTTTAGGACACATGAAAGATGATACACAACATGTACATGTACAATAGGTATGCTTATTTACAAAGAAAGTCCTTGGATACCATACATTAAAATTCACAATATAGCATGAACAAGACTTTGAAAATGAAATATTGGGTGTAGGTCTTATGTTCAAAGAACTTTGAGGGTTGAAAATAGGGTACCTAGAAGTTCTATGACGAAAATACGGGAAAATTGGGCATTTTGACGGAGGTTGCGGACATGTTTATGCGGCTTGCTGATTGAAAGATATACGAGTTACAGGACTTTGCAATACACCAAATTCTTCGAAAAATCCTATATTTTCAATTTATGCGAAGAAAAAATTCAATCGGCAAAATCAATATATGGTTTAGGTTTTAATAGCATAAACCCTATAGCCTCGAAGCTAATTTGGCCCCGGTCAATTTTCTTTATATAAAGAGTCAGAGACTGATATCGCTATAGTGTGTATGATAATTAAAATGAAGGCAAGTTTTAAGGTTTCATTAGATTCTGTAAGATTTTTGTAAGATTTTCATGGGTTCTATTTTTAGATATGCATATAAAAATCAAACTGGACGGAGTCAAAACGTAGAGGTGGTTTCCGGCGAGGGGCTCAGAATGGGGACATGTGAAATTCGCTTCTTCGTTGTGTATTGTGGATTTCTCAAAAACGGAGCGGCGAATCCCTAAATAAATTTCATATATTACTTAGACAGATATTGCCTTCAAATCAGCATGATTTTTATTTTAAGAATTAATTTGGAACAATGGTCAAAATGGGACCAAAGTCCATCTGAATGACATGTCAAAATTTCTCTATTTTCACTTTCACTTTCGTTTTCGGAGTGAAAATGTTAACGGAAAGGTATATATCATTAGGTACCAATAAAATCTACAGGAAATGATCTTTCTTTTGATATATCACTTTCTATATCAGCCATTCATTTTTAGTCAGTAAATGACGTCAGCTTTGGGGTGTAGAACACAAGTTTTTGAGGTCAAACGTTTATGCTATTGTAACCTTTAGGACACATGAAAGATGATACACAACATGTACATGTACAATAGGTATGCTTATTTACAAAGAAAGTCCTTGGATACCATACATTAAAATTCACAATATAGCATGAACAAGACTTTGAAAATGAAATATTGGGTGTAGGTCTTATGTTCAAAGAACTTTGAGGGTTGAAAATAGGGTACCTAGAAGTTCTATGACGAAAATACGGGAAAATTGGGCATTTTGACGGAGGTTGCGGACATGTTTATGCGGCTTGCTGATTGAAAGATATACGAGTTACAGGACTTTGCAATACACCAAATTCTTCGAAAAATCCTATATTTTCAATTTATGCGAAGAAAAAATTCAATCGGCAAAATCAATATATGGTTTAGGTTTTAATAGCATAAACCCTATAGCCTCGAAGCTAATTTGGCCCCGGTCAATTTTCTTTATATAAAGAGTCAGAGACTGATATCGCTATAGTGTGTATGATAATTAAAATGAAGGCAAGTTTTAAGGTTTCATTAGATTCTGTAAGATTTTTGTAAGATTTTCATGGGTTCTATTTTTAGATATGCATATAAAAATCAAACTGGACGGAGTCAAAACGTAGAGGTGGTTTCCGGCGAGGGGCTCAGAATGGGGACATGTGAAATTCGCTTCTTCGTTGTGTATTGTGGATTTCTCAAAAACGGAGCGGCGAATCCCTAAATAAATTTCATATATTACTTAGACAGATATTGCCTTCAAATCAGCATGATTTTTATTTTAAGAATTAATTTGGAACAATGGTCAAAATGGGACCAAAGTCCATCTGAATGACATGTCAAAATTTCTCTATTTTCACTTTCACTTTCGTTTTCGGAGTGAAAATGTTAACGGAAAGGTATATATCATTAGGTACCAATAAAATCTACAGGAAATGATCTTTCTTTTGATATATCACTTTCTATATCAGCCATTCATTTTTAGTCAGTAAATGACGTCAGCTTTGGGGTGTAGAACACAAGTTTTTGAGGTCAAACGTTTATGCTATTGTAACCTTTAGGACACATGAAAGATGATACACAACATGTACATGTACAATAGGTATGCTTATTTACAAAGAAAGTCCTTGGATACCATACATTAAAATTCACAATATAGCATGAACAAGACTTTGAAAATGAAATATTGGGTGTAGGTCTTATGTTCAAAGAACTTTGAGGGTTGAAAATAGGGTACCTAGAAGTTCTATGACGAAAATACGGGAAAATTGGGCATTTTGACGGAGGTTGCGGACATGTTTATGCGGCTTGCTGATTGAAAGATATACGAGTTACAGGACTTTGCAATACACCAAATTCTTCGAAAAATCCTATATTTTCAATTTATGCGAAGAAAAAATTCAATCGGCAAAATCAATATATGGTTTAGGTTTTAATAGCATAAACCCTATAGCCTCGAAGCTAATTTGGCCCCGGTCAATTTTCTTTATATAAAGAGTCAGAGACTGATATCGCTATAGTGTGTATGATAATTAAAATGAAGGCAAGTTTTAAGGTTTCATTAGATTCTGTAAGATTTTTGTAAGATTTTCATGGGTTCTATTTTTAGATATGCATATAAAAATCAAACTGGACGGAGTCAAAACGTAGAGGTGGTTTCCGGCGAGGGGCTCAGAATGGGGACATGTGAAATTCGCTTCTTCGTTGTGTATTGTGGATTTCTCAAAAACGGAGCGGCGAATCCCTAAATAAATTTCATATATTACTTAGACAGATATTGCCTTCAAATCAGCATGATTTTTATTTTAAGAATTAATTTGGAACAATGGTCAAAATGGGACCAAAGTCCATCTGAATGACATGTCAAAATTTCTCTATTTTCACTTTCACTTTCGTTTTCGGAGTGAAAATGTTAACGGAAAGGTATATATCATTAGGTACCAATAAAATCTACAGGAAATGATCTTTCTTTTGATATATCACTTTCTATATCAGCCATTCATTTTTAGTCAGTAAATGACGTCAGCTTTGGGGTGTAGAACACAAGTTTTTGAGGTCAAACGTTTATGCTATTGTAACCTTTAGGACACATGAAAGATGATACACAACATGTACATGTACAATAGGTATGCTTATTTACAAAGAAAGTCCTTGGATACCATACATTAAAATTCACAATATAGCATGAACAAGACTTTGAAAATGAAATATTGGGTGTAGGTCTTATGTTCAAAGAACTTTGAGGGTTGAAAATAGGGTACCTAGAAGTTCTATGACGAAAATACGGGAAAATTGGGCATTTTGACGGAGGTTGCGGACATGTTTATGCGGCTTGCTGATTGAAAGATATACGAGTTACAGGACTTTGCAATACACCAAATTCTTCGAAAAATCCTATATTTTCAATTTATGCGAAGAAAAAATTCAATCGGCAAAATCAATATATGGTTTAGGTTTTAATAGCATAAACCCTATAGCCTCGAAGCTAATTTGGCCCCGGTCAATTTTCTTTATATAAAGAGTCAGAGACTGATATCGCTATAGTGTGTATGATAATTAAAATGAAGGCAAGTTTTAAGGTTTCATTAGATTCTGTAAGATTTTTGTAAGATTTTCATGGGTTCTATTTTTAGATATGCATATAAAAATCAAACTGGACGGAGTCAAAACGTAGAGGTGGTTTCCGGCGAGGGGCTCAGAATGGGGACATGTGAAATTCGCTTCTTCGTTGTGTATTGTGGATTTCTCAAAAACGGAGCGGCGAATCCCTAAATAAATTTCATATATTACTTAGACAGATATTGCCTTCAAATCAGCATGATTTTTATTTTAAGAATTAATTTGGAACAATGGTCAAAATGGGACCAAAGTCCATCTGAATGACATGTCAAAATTTCTCTATTTTCACTTTCACTTTCGTTTTCGGAGTGAAAATGTTAACGGAAAGGTATATATCATTAGGTACCAATAAAATCTACAGGAAATGATCTTTCTTTTGATATATCACTTTCTATATCAGCCATTCATTTTTAGTCAGTAAATGACGTCAGCTTTGGGGTGTAGAACACAAGTTTTTGAGGTCAAACGTTTATGCTATTGTAACCTTTAGGACACATGAAAGATGATACACAACATGTACATGTACAATAGGTATGCTTATTTACAAAGAAAGTCCTTGGATACCATACATTAAAATTCACAATATAGCATGAACAAGACTTTGAAAATGAAATATTGGGTGTAGGTCTTATGTTCAAAGAACTTTGAGGGTTGAAAATAGGGTACCTAGAAGTTCTATGACGAAAATACGGGAAAATTGGGCATTTTGACGGAGGTTGCGGACATGTTTATGCGGCTTGCTGATTGAAAGATATACGAGTTACAGGACTTTGCAATACACCAAATTCTTCGAAAAATCCTATATTTTCAATTTATGCGAAGAAAAAATTCAATCGGCAAAATCAATATATGGTTTAGGTTTTAATAGCATAAACCCTATAGCCTCGAAGCTAATTTGGCCCCGGTCAATTTTCTTTATATAAAGAGTCAGAGACTGATATCGCTATAGTGTGTATGATAATTAAAATGAAGGCAAGTTTTAAGGTTTCATTAGATTCTGTAAGATTTTTGTAAGATTTTCATGGGTTCTATTTTTAGATATGCATATAAAAATCAAACTGGACGGAGTCAAAACGTAGAGGTGGTTTCCGGCGAGGGGCTCAGAATGGGGACATGTGAAATTCGCTTCTTCGTTGTGTATTGTGGATTTCTCAAAAACGGAGCGGCGAATCCCTAAATAAATTTCATATATTACTTAGACAGATATTGCCTTCAAATCAGCATGATTTTTATTTTAAGAATTAATTTGGAACAATGGTCAAAATGGGACCAAAGTCCATCTGAATGACATGTCAAAATTTCTCTATTTTCACTTTCACTTTCGTTTTCGGAGTGAAAATGTTAACGGAAAGGTATATATCATTAGGTACCAATAAAATCTACAGGAAATGATCTTTCTTTTGATATATCACTTTCTATATCAGCCATTCATTTTTAGTCAGTAAATGACGTCAGCTTTGGGGTGTAGAACACAAGTTTTTGAGGTCAAACGTTTATGCTATTGTAACCTTTAGGACACATGAAAGATGATACACAACATGTACATGTACAATAGGTATGCTTATTTACAAAGAAAGTCCTTGGATACCATACATTAAAATTCACAATATAGCATGAACAAGACTTTGAAAATGAAATATTGGGTGTAGGTCTTATGTTCAAAGAACTTTGAGGGTTGAAAATAGGGTACCTAGAAGTTCTATGACGAAAATACGGGAAAATTGGGCATTTTGACGGAGGTTGCGGACATGTTTATGCGGCTTGCTGATTGAAAGATATACGAGTTACAGGACTTTGCAATACACCAAATTCTTCGAAAAATCCTATATTTTCAATTTATGCGAAGAAAAAATTCAATCGGCAAAATCAATATATGGTTTAGGTTTTAATAGCATAAACCCTATAGCCTCGAAGCTAATTTGGCCCCGGTCAATTTTCTTTATATAAAGAGTCAGAGACTGATATCGCTATAGTGTGTATGATAATTAAAATGAAGGCAAGTTTTAAGGTTTCATTAGATTCTGTAAGATTTTTGTAAGATTTTCATGGGTTCTATTTTTAGATATGCATATAAAAATCAAACTGGACGGAGTCAAAACGTAGAGGTGGTTTCCGGCGAGGGGCTCAGAATGGGGACATGTGAAATTCGCTTCTTCGTTGTGTATTGTGGATTTCTCAAAAACGGAGCGGCGAATCCCTAAATAAATTTCATATATTACTTAGACAGATATTGCCTTCAAATCAGCATGATTTTTATTTTAAGAATTAATTTGGAACAATGGTCAAAATGGGACCAAAGTCCATCTGAATGACATGTCAAAATTTCTCTATTTTCACTTTCACTTTCGTTTTCGGAGTGAAAATGTTAACGGAAAGGTATATATCATTAGGTACCAATAAAATCTACAGGAAATGATCTTTCTTTTGATATATCACTTTCTATATCAGCCATTCATTTTTAGTCAGTAAATGACGTCAGCTTTGGGGTGTAGAACACAAGTTTTTGAGGTCAAACGTTTATGCTATTGTAACCTTTAGGACACATGAAAGATGATACACAACATGTACATGTACAATAGGTATGCTTATTTACAAAGAAAGTCCTTGGATACCATACATTAAAATTCACAATATAGCATGAACAAGACTTTGAAAATGAAATATTGGGTGTAGGTCTTATGTTCAAAGAACTTTGAGGGTTGAAAATAGGGTACCTAGAAGTTCTATGACGAAAATACGGGAAAATTGGGCATTTTGACGGAGGTTGCGGACATGTTTATGCGGCTTGCTGATTGAAAGATATACGAGTTACAGGACTTTGCAATACACCAAATTCTTCGAAAAATCCTATATTTTCAATTTATGCGAAGAAAAAATTCAATCGGCAAAATCAATATATGGTTTAGGTTTTAATAGCATAAACCCTATAGCCTCGAAGCTAATTTGGCCCCGGTCAATTTTCTTTATATAAAGAGTCAGAGACTGATATCGCTATAGTGTGTATGATAATTAAAATGAAGGCAAGTTTTAAGGTTTCATTAGATTCTGTAAGATTTTTGTAAGATTTTCATGGGTTCTATTTTTAGATATGCATATAAAAATCAAACTGGACGGAGTCAAAACGTAGAGGTGGTTTCCGGCGAGGGGCTCAGAATGGGGACATGTGAAATTCGCTTCTTCGTTGTGTATTGTGGATTTCTCAAAAACGGAGCGGCGAATCCCTAAATAAATTTCATATATTACTTAGACAGATATTGCCTTCAAATCAGCATGATTTTTATTTTAAGAATTAATTTGGAACAATGGTCAAAATGGGACCAAAGTCCATCTGAATGACATGTCAAAATTTCTCTATTTTCACTTTCACTTTCGTTTTCGGAGTGAAAATGTTAACGGAAAGGTATATATCATTAGGTACCAATAAAATCTACAGGAAATGATCTTTCTTTTGATATATCACTTTCTATATCAGCCATTCATTTTTAGTCAGTAAATGACGTCAGCTTTGGGGTGTAGAACACAAGTTTTTGAGGTCAAACGTTTATGCTATTGTAACCTTTAGGACACATGAAAGATGATACACAACATGTACATGTACAATAGGTATGCTTATTTACAAAGAAAGTCCTTGGATACCATACATTAAAATTCACAATATAGCATGAACAAGACTTTGAAAATGAAATATTGGGTGTAGGTCTTATGTTCAAAGAACTTTGAGGGTTGAAAATAGGGTACCTAGAAGTTCTATGACGAAAATACGGGAAAATTGGGCATTTTGACGGAGGTTGCGGACATGTTTATGCGGCTTGCTGATTGAAAGATATACGAGTTACAGGACTTTGCAATACACCAAATTCTTCGAAAAATCCTATATTTTCAATTTATGCGAAGAAAAAATTCAATCGGCAAAATCAATATATGGTTTAGGTTTTAATAGCATAAACCCTATAGCCTCGAAGCTAATTTGGCCCCGGTCAATTTTCTTTATATAAAGAGTCAGAGACTGATATCGCTATAGTGTGTATGATAATTAAAATGAAGGCAAGTTTTAAGGTTTCATTAGATTCTGTAAGATTTTTGTAAGATTTTCATGGGTTCTATTTTTAGATATGCATATAAAAATCAAACTGGACGGAGTCAAAACGTAGAGGTGGTTTCCGGCGAGGGGCTCAGAATGGGGACATGTGAAATTCGCTTCTTCGTTGTGTATTGTGGATTTCTCAAAAACGGAGCGGCGAATCCCTAAATAAATTTCATATATTACTTAGACAGATATTGCCTTCAAATCAGCATGATTTTTATTTTAAGAATTAATTTGGAACAATGGTCAAAATGGGACCAAAGTCCATCTGAATGACATGTCAAAATTTCTCTATTTTCACTTTCACTTTCGTTTTCGGAGTGAAAATGTTAACGGAAAGGTATATATCATTAGGTACCAATAAAATCTACAGGAAATGATCTTTCTTTTGATATATCACTTTCTATATCAGCCATTCATTTTTAGTCAGTAAATGACGTCAGCTTTGGGGTGTAGAACACAAGTTTTTGAGGTCAAACGTTTATGCTATTGTAACCTTTAGGACACATGAAAGATGATACACAACATGTACATGTACAATAGGTATGCTTATTTACAAAGAAAGTCCTTGGATACCATACATTAAAATTCACAATATAGCATGAACAAGACTTTGAAAATGAAATATTGGGTGTAGGTCTTATGTTCAAAGAACTTTGAGGGTTGAAAATAGGGTACCTAGAAGTTCTATGACGAAAATACGGGAAAATTGGGCATTTTGACGGAGGTTGCGGACATGTTTATGCGGCTTGCTGATTGAAAGATATACGAGTTACAGGACTTTGCAATACACCAAATTCTTCGAAAAATCCTATATTTTCAATTTATGCGAAGAAAAAATTCAATCGGCAAAATCAATATATGGTTTAGGTTTTAATAGCATAAACCCTATAGCCTCGAAGCTAATTTGGCCCCGGTCAATTTTCTTTATATAAAGAGTCAGAGACTGATATCGCTATAGTGTGTATGATAATTAAAATGAAGGCAAGTTTTAAGGTTTCATTAGATTCTGTAAGATTTTTGTAAGATTTTCATGGGTTCTATTTTTAGATATGCATATAAAAATCAAACTGGACGGAGTCAAAACGTAGAGGTGGTTTCCGGCGAGGGGCTCAGAATGGGGACATGTGAAATTCGCTTCTTCGTTGTGTATTGTGGATTTCTCAAAAACGGAGCGGCGAATCCCTAAATAAATTTCATATATTACTTAGACAGATATTGCCTTCAAATCAGCATGATTTTTATTTTAAGAATTAATTTGGAACAATGGTCAAAATGGGACCAAAGTCCATCTGAATGACATGTCAAAATTTCTCTATTTTCACTTTCACTTTCGTTTTCGGAGTGAAAATGTTAACGGAAAGGTATATATCATTAGGTACCAATAAAATCTACAGGAAATGATCTTTCTTTTGATATATCACTTTCTATATCAGCCATTCATTTTTAGTCAGTAAATGACGTCAGCTTTGGGGTGTAGAACACAAGTTTTTGAGGTCAAACGTTTATGCTATTGTAACCTTTAGGACACATGAAAGATGATACACAACATGTACATGTACAATAGGTATGCTTATTTACAAAGAAAGTCCTTGGATACCATACATTAAAATTCACAATATAGCATGAACAAGACTTTGAAAATGAAATATTGGGTGTAGGTCTTATGTTCAAAGAACTTTGAGGGTTGAAAATAGGGTACCTAGAAGTTCTATGACGAAAATACGGGAAAATTGGGCATTTTGACGGAGGTTGCGGACATGTTTATGCGGCTTGCTGATTGAAAGATATACGAGTTACAGGACTTTGCAATACACCAAATTCTTCGAAAAATCCTATATTTTCAATTTATGCGAAGAAAAAATTCAATCGGCAAAATCAATATATGGTTTAGGTTTTAATAGCATAAACCCTATAGCCTCGAAGCTAATTTGGCCCCGGTCAATTTTCTTTATATAAAGAGTCAGAGACTGATATCGCTATAGTGTGTATGATAATTAAAATGAAGGCAAGTTTTAAGGTTTCATTAGATTCTGTAAGATTTTTGTAAGATTTTCATGGGTTCTATTTTTAGATATGCATATAAAAATCAAACTGGACGGAGTCAAAACGTAGAGGTGGTTTCCGGCGAGGGGCTCAGAATGGGGACATGTGAAATTCGCTTCTTCGTTGTGTATTGTGGATTTCTCAAAAACGGAGCGGCGAATCCCTAAATAAATTTCATATATTACTTAGACAGATATTGCCTTCAAATCAGCATGATTTTTATTTTAAGAATTAATTTGGAACAATGGTCAAAATGGGACCAAAGTCCATCTGAATGACATGTCAAAATTTCTCTATTTTCACTTTCACTTTCGTTTTCGGAGTGAAAATGTTAACGGAAAGGTATATATCATTAGGTACCAATAAAATCTACAGGAAATGATCTTTCTTTTGATATATCACTTTCTATATCAGCCATTCATTTTTAGTCAGTAAATGACGTCAGCTTTGGGGTGTAGAACACAAGTTTTTGAGGTCAAACGTTTATGCTATTGTAACCTTTAGGACACATGAAAGATGATACACAACATGTACATGTACAATAGGTATGCTTATTTACAAAGAAAGTCCTTGGATACCATACATTAAAATTCACAATATAGCATGAACAAGACTTTGAAAATGAAATATTGGGTGTAGGTCTTATGTTCAAAGAACTTTGAGGGTTGAAAATAGGGTACCTAGAAGTTCTATGACGAAAATACGGGAAAATTGGGCATTTTGACGGAGGTTGCGGACATGTTTATGCGGCTTGCTGATTGAAAGATATACGAGTTACAGGACTTTGCAATACACCAAATTCTTCGAAAAATCCTATATTTTCAATTTATGCGAAGAAAAAATTCAATCGGCAAAATCAATATATGGTTTAGGTTTTAATAGCATAAACCCTATAGCCTCGAAGCTAATTTGGCCCCGGTCAATTTTCTTTATATAAAGAGTCAGAGACTGATATCGCTATAGTGTGTATGATAATTAAAATGAAGGCAAGTTTTAAGGTTTCATTAGATTCTGTAAGATTTTTGTAAGATTTTCATGGGTTCTATTTTTAGATATGCATATAAAAATCAAACTGGACGGAGTCAAAACGTAGAGGTGGTTTCCGGCGAGGGGCTCAGAATGGGGACATGTGAAATTCGCTTCTTCGTTGTGTATTGTGGATTTCTCAAAAACGGAGCGGCGAATCCCTAAATAAATTTCATATATTACTTAGACAGATATTGCCTTCAAATCAGCATGATTTTTATTTTAAGAATTAATTTGGAACAATGGTCAAAATGGGACCAAAGTCCATCTGAATGACATGTCAAAATTTCTCTATTTTCACTTTCACTTTCGTTTTCGGAGTGAAAATGTTAACGGAAAGGTATATATCATTAGGTACCAATAAAATCTACAGGAAATGATCTTTCTTTTGATATATCACTTTCTATATCAGCCATTCATTTTTAGTCAGTAAATGACGTCAGCTTTGGGGTGTAGAACACAAGTTTTTGAGGTCAAACGTTTATGCTATTGTAACCTTTAGGACACATGAAAGATGATACACAACATGTACATGTACAATAGGTATGCTTATTTACAAAGAAAGTCCTTGGATACCATACATTAAAATTCACAATATAGCATGAACAAGACTTTGAAAATGAAATATTGGGTGTAGGTCTTATGTTCAAAGAACTTTGAGGGTTGAAAATAGGGTACCTAGAAGTTCTATGACGAAAATACGGGAAAATTGGGCATTTTGACGGAGGTTGCGGACATGTTTATGCGGCTTGCTGATTGAAAGATATACGAGTTACAGGACTTTGCAATACACCAAATTCTTCGAAAAATCCTATATTTTCAATTTATGCGAAGAAAAAATTCAATCGGCAAAATCAATATATGGTTTAGGTTTTAATAGCATAAACCCTATAGCCTCGAAGCTAATTTGGCCCCGGTCAATTTTCTTTATATAAAGAGTCAGAGACTGATATCGCTATAGTGTGTATGATAATTAAAATGAAGGCAAGTTTTAAGGTTTCATTAGATTCTGTAAGATTTTTGTAAGATTTTCATGGGTTCTATTTTTAGATATGCATATAAAAATCAAACTGGACGGAGTCAAAACGTAGAGGTGGTTTCCGGCGAGGGGCTCAGAATGGGGACATGTGAAATTCGCTTCTTCGTTGTGTATTGTGGATTTCTCAAAAACGGAGCGGCGAATCCCTAAATAAATTTCATATATTACTTAGACAGATATTGCCTTCAAATCAGCATGATTTTTATTTTAAGAATTAATTTGGAACAATGGTCAAAATGGGACCAAAGTCCATCTGAATGACATGTCAAAATTTCTCTATTTTCACTTTCACTTTCGTTTTCGGAGTGAAAATGTTAACGGAAAGGTATATATCATTAGGTACCAATAAAATCTACAGGAAATGATCTTTCTTTTGATATATCACTTTCTATATCAGCCATTCATTTTTAGTCAGTAAATGACGTCAGCTTTGGGGTGTAGAACACAAGTTTTTGAGGTCAAACGTTTATGCTATTGTAACCTTTAGGACACATGAAAGATGATACACAACATGTACATGTACAATAGGTATGCTTATTTACAAAGAAAGTCCTTGGATACCATACATTAAAATTCACAATATAGCATGAACAAGACTTTGAAAATGAAATATTGGGTGTAGGTCTTATGTTCAAAGAACTTTGAGGGTTGAAAATAGGGTACCTAGAAGTTCTATGACGAAAATACGGGAAAATTGGGCATTTTGACGGAGGTTGCGGACATGTTTATGCGGCTTGCTGATTGAAAGATATACGAGTTACAGGACTTTGCAATACACCAAATTCTTCGAAAAATCCTATATTTTCAATTTATGCGAAGAAAAAATTCAATCGGCAAAATCAATATATGGTTTAGGTTTTAATAGCATAAACCCTATAGCCTCGAAGCTAATTTGGCCCCGGTCAATTTTCTTTATATAAAGAGTCAGAGACTGATATCGCTATAGTGTGTATGATAATTAAAATGAAGGCAAGTTTTAAGGTTTCATTAGATTCTGTAAGATTTTTGTAAGATTTTCATGGGTTCTATTTTTAGATATGCATATAAAAATCAAACTGGACGGAGTCAAAACGTAGAGGTGGTTTCCGGCGAGGGGCTCAGAATGGGGACATGTGAAATTCGCTTCTTCGTTGTGTATTGTGGATTTCTCAAAAACGGAGCGGCGAATCCCTAAATAAATTTCATATATTACTTAGACAGATATTGCCTTCAAATCAGCATGATTTTTATTTTAAGAATTAATTTGGAACAATGGTCAAAATGGGACCAAAGTCCATCTGAATGACATGTCAAAATTTCTCTATTTTCACTTTCACTTTCGTTTTCGGAGTGAAAATGTTAACGGAAAGGTATATATCATTAGGTACCAATAAAATCTACAGGAAATGATCTTTCTTTTGATATATCACTTTCTATATCAGCCATTCATTTTTAGTCAGTAAATGACGTCAGCTTTGGGGTGTAGAACACAAGTTTTTGAGGTCAAACGTTTATGCTATTGTAACCTTTAGGACACATGAAAGATGATACACAACATGTACATGTACAATAGGTATGCTTATTTACAAAGAAAGTCCTTGGATACCATACATTAAAATTCACAATATAGCATGAACAAGACTTTGAAAATGAAATATTGGGTGTAGGTCTTATGTTCAAAGAACTTTGAGGGTTGAAAATAGGGTACCTAGAAGTTCTATGACGAAAATACGGGAAAATTGGGCATTTTGACGGAGGTTGCGGACATGTTTATGCGGCTTGCTGATTGAAAGATATACGAGTTACAGGACTTTGCAATACACCAAATTCTTCGAAAAATCCTATATTTTCAATTTATGCGAAGAAAAAATTCAATCGGCAAAATCAATATATGGTTTAGGTTTTAATAGCATAAACCCTATAGCCTCGAAGCTAATTTGGCCCCGGTCAATTTTCTTTATATAAAGAGTCAGAGACTGATATCGCTATAGTGTGTATGATAATTAAAATGAAGGCAAGTTTTAAGGTTTCATTAGATTCTGTAAGATTTTTGTAAGATTTTCATGGGTTCTATTTTTAGATATGCATATAAAAATCAAACTGGACGGAGTCAAAACGTAGAGGTGGTTTCCGGCGAGGGGCTCAGAATGGGGACATGTGAAATTCGCTTCTTCGTTGTGTATTGTGGATTTCTCAAAAACGGAGCGGCGAATCCCTAAATAAATTTCATATATTACTTAGACAGATATTGCCTTCAAATCAGCATGATTTTTATTTTAAGAATTAATTTGGAACAATGGTCAAAATGGGACCAAAGTCCATCTGAATGACATGTCAAAATTTCTCTATTTTCACTTTCACTTTCGTTTTCGGAGTGAAAATGTTAACGGAAAGGTATATATCATTAGGTACCAATAAAATCTACAGGAAATGATCTTTCTTTTGATATATCACTTTCTATATCAGCCATTCATTTTTAGTCAGTAAATGACGTCAGCTTTGGGGTGTAGAACACAAGTTTTTGAGGTCAAACGTTTATGCTATTGTAACCTTTAGGACACATGAAAGATGATACACAACATGTACATGTACAATAGGTATGCTTATTTACAAAGAAAGTCCTTGGATACCATACATTAAAATTCACAATATAGCATGAACAAGACTTTGAAAATGAAATATTGGGTGTAGGTCTTATGTTCAAAGAACTTTGAGGGTTGAAAATAGGGTACCTAGAAGTTCTATGACGAAAATACGGGAAAATTGGGCATTTTGACGGAGGTTGCGGACATGTTTATGCGGCTTGCTGATTGAAAGATATACGAGTTACAGGACTTTGCAATACACCAAATTCTTCGAAAAATCCTATATTTTCAATTTATGCGAAGAAAAAATTCAATCGGCAAAATCAATATATGGTTTAGGTTTTAATAGCATAAACCCTATAGCCTCGAAGCTAATTTGGCCCCGGTCAATTTTCTTTATATAAAGAGTCAGAGACTGATATCGCTATAGTGTGTATGATAATTAAAATGAAGGCAAGTTTTAAGGTTTCATTAGATTCTGTAAGATTTTTGTAAGATTTTCATGGGTTCTATTTTTAGATATGCATATAAAAATCAAACTGGACGGAGTCAAAACGTAGAGGTGGTTTCCGGCGAGGGGCTCAGAATGGGGACATGTGAAATTCGCTTCTTCGTTGTGTATTGTGGATTTCTCAAAAACGGAGCGGCGAATCCCTAAATAAATTTCATATATTACTTAGACAGATATTGCCTTCAAATCAGCATGATTTTTATTTTAAGAATTAATTTGGAACAATGGTCAAAATGGGACCAAAGTCCATCTGAATGACATGTCAAAATTTCTCTATTTTCACTTTCACTTTCGTTTTCGGAGTGAAAATGTTAACGGAAAGGTATATATCATTAGGTACCAATAAAATCTACAGGAAATGATCTTTCTTTTGATATATCACTTTCTATATCAGCCATTCATTTTTAGTCAGTAAATGACGTCAGCTTTGGGGTGTAGAACACAAGTTTTTGAGGTCAAACGTTTATGCTATTGTAACCTTTAGGACACATGAAAGATGATACACAACATGTACATGTACAATAGGTATGCTTATTTACAAAGAAAGTCCTTGGATACCATACATTAAAATTCACAATATAGCATGAACAAGACTTTGAAAATGAAATATTGGGTGTAGGTCTTATGTTCAAAGAACTTTGAGGGTTGAAAATAGGGTACCTAGAAGTTCTATGACGAAAATACGGGAAAATTGGGCATTTTGACGGAGGTTGCGGACATGTTTATGCGGCTTGCTGATTGAAAGATATACGAGTTACAGGACTTTGCAATACACCAAATTCTTCGAAAAATCCTATATTTTCAATTTATGCGAAGAAAAAATTCAATCGGCAAAATCAATATATGGTTTAGGTTTTAATAGCATAAACCCTATAGCCTCGAAGCTAATTTGGCCCCGGTCAATTTTCTTTATATAAAGAGTCAGAGACTGATATCGCTATAGTGTGTATGATAATTAAAATGAAGGCAAGTTTTAAGGTTTCATTAGATTCTGTAAGATTTTTGTAAGATTTTCATGGGTTCTATTTTTAGATATGCATATAAAAATCAAACTGGACGGAGTCAAAACGTAGAGGTGGTTTCCGGCGAGGGGCTCAGAATGGGGACATGTGAAATTCGCTTCTTCGTTGTGTATTGTGGATTTCTCAAAAACGGAGCGGCGAATCCCTAAATAAATTTCATATATTACTTAGACAGATATTGCCTTCAAATCAGCATGATTTTTATTTTAAGAATTAATTTGGAACAATGGTCAAAATGGGACCAAAGTCCATCTGAATGACATGTCAAAATTTCTCTATTTTCACTTTCACTTTCGTTTTCGGAGTGAAAATGTTAACGGAAAGGTATATATCATTAGGTACCAATAAAATCTACAGGAAATGATCTTTCTTTTGATATATCACTTTCTATATCAGCCATTCATTTTTAGTCAGTAAATGACGTCAGCTTTGGGGTGTAGAACACAAGTTTTTGAGGTCAAACGTTTATGCTATTGTAACCTTTAGGACACATGAAAGATGATACACAACATGTACATGTACAATAGGTATGCTTATTTACAAAGAAAGTCCTTGGATACCATACATTAAAATTCACAATATAGCATGAACAAGACTTTGAAAATGAAATATTGGGTGTAGGTCTTATGTTCAAAGAACTTTGAGGGTTGAAAATAGGGTACCTAGAAGTTCTATGACGAAAATACGGGAAAATTGGGCATTTTGACGGAGGTTGCGGACATGTTTATGCGGCTTGCTGATTGAAAGATATACGAGTTACAGGACTTTGCAATACACCAAATTCTTCGAAAAATCCTATATTTTCAATTTATGCGAAGAAAAAATTCAATCGGCAAAATCAATATATGGTTTAGGTTTTAATAGCATAAACCCTATAGCCTCGAAGCTAATTTGGCCCCGGTCAATTTTCTTTATATAAAGAGTCAGAGACTGATATCGCTATAGTGTGTATGATAATTAAAATGAAGGCAAGTTTTAAGGTTTCATTAGATTCTGTAAGATTTTTGTAAGATTTTCATGGGTTCTATTTTTAGATATGCATATAAAAATCAAACTGGACGGAGTCAAAACGTAGAGGTGGTTTCCGGCGAGGGGCTCAGAATGGGGACATGTGAAATTCGCTTCTTCGTTGTGTATTGTGGATTTCTCAAAAACGGAGCGGCGAATCCCTAAATAAATTTCATATATTACTTAGACAGATATTGCCTTCAAATCAGCATGATTTTTATTTTAAGAATTAATTTGGAACAATGGTCAAAATGGGACCAAAGTCCATCTGAATGACATGTCAAAATTTCTCTATTTTCACTTTCACTTTCGTTTTCGGAGTGAAAATGTTAACGGAAAGGTATATATCATTAGGTACCAATAAAATCTACAGGAAATGATCTTTCTTTTGATATATCACTTTCTATATCAGCCATTCATTTTTAGTCAGTAAATGACGTCAGCTTTGGGGTGTAGAACACAAGTTTTTGAGGTCAAACGTTTATGCTATTGTAACCTTTAGGACACATGAAAGATGATACACAACATGTACATGTACAATAGGTATGCTTATTTACAAAGAAAGTCCTTGGATACCATACATTAAAATTCACAATATAGCATGAACAAGACTTTGAAAATGAAATATTGGGTGTAGGTCTTATGTTCAAAGAACTTTGAGGGTTGAAAATAGGGTACCTAGAAGTTCTATGACGAAAATACGGGAAAATTGGGCATTTTGACGGAGGTTGCGGACATGTTTATGCGGCTTGCTGATTGAAAGATATACGAGTTACAGGACTTTGCAATACACCAAATTCTTCGAAAAATCCTATATTTTCAATTTATGCGAAGAAAAAATTCAATCGGCAAAATCAATATATGGTTTAGGTTTTAATAGCATAAACCCTATAGCCTCGAAGCTAATTTGGCCCCGGTCAATTTTCTTTATATAAAGAGTCAGAGACTGATATCGCTATAGTGTGTATGATAATTAAAATGAAGGCAAGTTTTAAGGTTTCATTAGATTCTGTAAGATTTTTGTAAGATTTTCATGGGTTCTATTTTTAGATATGCATATAAAAATCAAACTGGACGGAGTCAAAACGTAGAGGTGGTTTCCGGCGAGGGGCTCAGAATGGGGACATGTGAAATTCGCTTCTTCGTTGTGTATTGTGGATTTCTCAAAAACGGAGCGGCGAATCCCTAAATAAATTTCATATATTACTTAGACAGATATTGCCTTCAAATCAGCATGATTTTTATTTTAAGAATTAATTTGGAACAATGGTCAAAATGGGACCAAAGTCCATCTGAATGACATGTCAAAATTTCTCTATTTTCACTTTCACTTTCGTTTTCGGAGTGAAAATGTTAACGGAAAGGTATATATCATTAGGTACCAATAAAATCTACAGGAAATGATCTTTCTTTTGATATATCACTTTCTATATCAGCCATTCATTTTTAGTCAGTAAATGACGTCAGCTTTGGGGTGTAGAACACAAGTTTTTGAGGTCAAACGTTTATGCTATTGTAACCTTTAGGACACATGAAAGATGATACACAACATGTACATGTACAATAGGTATGCTTATTTACAAAGAAAGTCCTTGGATACCATACATTAAAATTCACAATATAGCATGAACAAGACTTTGAAAATGAAATATTGGGTGTAGGTCTTATGTTCAAAGAACTTTGAGGGTTGAAAATAGGGTACCTAGAAGTTCTATGACGAAAATACGGGAAAATTGGGCATTTTGACGGAGGTTGCGGACATGTTTATGCGGCTTGCTGATTGAAAGATATACGAGTTACAGGACTTTGCAATACACCAAATTCTTCGAAAAATCCTATATTTTCAATTTATGCGAAGAAAAAATTCAATCGGCAAAATCAATATATGGTTTAGGTTTTAATAGCATAAACCCTATAGCCTCGAAGCTAATTTGGCCCCGGTCAATTTTCTTTATATAAAGAGTCAGAGACTGATATCGCTATAGTGTGTATGATAATTAAAATGAAGGCAAGTTTTAAGGTTTCATTAGATTCTGTAAGATTTTTGTAAGATTTTCATGGGTTCTATTTTTAGATATGCATATAAAAATCAAACTGGACGGAGTCAAAACGTAGAGGTGGTTTCCGGCGAGGGGCTCAGAATGGGGACATGTGAAATTCGCTTCTTCGTTGTGTATTGTGGATTTCTCAAAAACGGAGCGGCGAATCCCTAAATAAATTTCATATATTACTTAGACAGATATTGCCTTCAAATCAGCATGATTTTTATTTTAAGAATTAATTTGGAACAATGGTCAAAATGGGACCAAAGTCCATCTGAATGACATGTCAAAATTTCTCTATTTTCACTTTCACTTTCGTTTTCGGAGTGAAAATGTTAACGGAAAGGTATATATCATTAGGTACCAATAAAATCTACAGGAAATGATCTTTCTTTTGATATATCACTTTCTATATCAGCCATTCATTTTTAGTCAGTAAATGACGTCAGCTTTGGGGTGTAGAACACAAGTTTTTGAGGTCAAACGTTTATGCTATTGTAACCTTTAGGACACATGAAAGATGATACACAACATGTACATGTACAATAGGTATGCTTATTTACAAAGAAAGTCCTTGGATACCATACATTAAAATTCACAATATAGCATGAACAAGACTTTGAAAATGAAATATTGGGTGTAGGTCTTATGTTCAAAGAACTTTGAGGGTTGAAAATAGGGTACCTAGAAGTTCTATGACGAAAATACGGGAAAATTGGGCATTTTGACGGAGGTTGCGGACATGTTTATGCGGCTTGCTGATTGAAAGATATACGAGTTACAGGACTTTGCAATACACCAAATTCTTCGAAAAATCCTATATTTTCAATTTATGCGAAGAAAAAATTCAATCGGCAAAATCAATATATGGTTTAGGTTTTAATAGCATAAACCCTATAGCCTCGAAGCTAATTTGGCCCCGGTCAATTTTCTTTATATAAAGAGTCAGAGACTGATATCGCTATAGTGTGTATGATAATTAAAATGAAGGCAAGTTTTAAGGTTTCATTAGATTCTGTAAGATTTTTGTAAGATTTTCATGGGTTCTATTTTTAGATATGCATATAAAAATCAAACTGGACGGAGTCAAAACGTAGAGGTGGTTTCCGGCGAGGGGCTCAGAATGGGGACATGTGAAATTCGCTTCTTCGTTGTGTATTGTGGATTTCTCAAAAACGGAGCGGCGAATCCCTAAATAAATTTCATATATTACTTAGACAGATATTGCCTTCAAATCAGCATGATTTTTATTTTAAGAATTAATTTGGAACAATGGTCAAAATGGGACCAAAGTCCATCTGAATGACATGTCAAAATTTCTCTATTTTCACTTTCACTTTCGTTTTCGGAGTGAAAATGTTAACGGAAAGGTATATATCATTAGGTACCAATAAAATCTACAGGAAATGATCTTTCTTTTGATATATCACTTTCTATATCAGCCATTCATTTTTAGTCAGTAAATGACGTCAGCTTTGGGGTGTAGAACACAAGTTTTTGAGGTCAAACGTTTATGCTATTGTAACCTTTAGGACACATGAAAGATGATACACAACATGTACATGTACAATAGGTATGCTTATTTACAAAGAAAGTCCTTGGATACCATACATTAAAATTCACAATATAGCATGAACAAGACTTTGAAAATGAAATATTGGGTGTAGGTCTTATGTTCAAAGAACTTTGAGGGTTGAAAATAGGGTACCTAGAAGTTCTATGACGAAAATACGGGAAAATTGGGCATTTTGACGGAGGTTGCGGACATGTTTATGCGGCTTGCTGATTGAAAGATATACGAGTTACAGGACTTTGCAATACACCAAATTCTTCGAAAAATCCTATATTTTCAATTTATGCGAAGAAAAAATTCAATCGGCAAAATCAATATATGGTTTAGGTTTTAATAGCATAAACCCTATAGCCTCGAAGCTAATTTGGCCCCGGTCAATTTTCTTTATATAAAGAGTCAGAGACTGATATCGCTATAGTGTGTATGATAATTAAAATGAAGGCAAGTTTTAAGGTTTCATTAGATTCTGTAAGATTTTTGTAAGATTTTCATGGGTTCTATTTTTAGATATGCATATAAAAATCAAACTGGACGGAGTCAAAACGTAGAGGTGGTTTCCGGCGAGGGGCTCAGAATGGGGACATGTGAAATTCGCTTCTTCGTTGTGTATTGTGGATTTCTCAAAAACGGAGCGGCGAATCCCTAAATAAATTTCATATATTACTTAGACAGATATTGCCTTCAAATCAGCATGATTTTTATTTTAAGAATTAATTTGGAACAATGGTCAAAATGGGACCAAAGTCCATCTGAATGACATGTCAAAATTTCTCTATTTTCACTTTCACTTTCGTTTTCGGAGTGAAAATGTTAACGGAAAGGTATATATCATTAGGTACCAATAAAATCTACAGGAAATGATCTTTCTTTTGATATATCACTTTCTATATCAGCCATTCATTTTTAGTCAGTAAATGACGTCAGCTTTGGGGTGTAGAACACAAGTTTTTGAGGTCAAACGTTTATGCTATTGTAACCTTTAGGACACATGAAAGATGATACACAACATGTACATGTACAATAGGTATGCTTATTTACAAAGAAAGTCCTTGGATACCATACATTAAAATTCACAATATAGCATGAACAAGACTTTGAAAATGAAATATTGGGTGTAGGTCTTATGTTCAAAGAACTTTGAGGGTTGAAAATAGGGTACCTAGAAGTTCTATGACGAAAATACGGGAAAATTGGGCATTTTGACGGAGGTTGCGGACATGTTTATGCGGCTTGCTGATTGAAAGATATACGAGTTACAGGACTTTGCAATACACCAAATTCTTCGAAAAATCCTATATTTTCAATTTATGCGAAGAAAAAATTCAATCGGCAAAATCAATATATGGTTTAGGTTTTAATAGCATAAACCCTATAGCCTCGAAGCTAATTTGGCCCCGGTCAATTTTCTTTATATAAAGAGTCAGAGACTGATATCGCTATAGTGTGTATGATAATTAAAATGAAGGCAAGTTTTAAGGTTTCATTAGATTCTGTAAGATTTTTGTAAGATTTTCATGGGTTCTATTTTTAGATATGCATATAAAAATCAAACTGGACGGAGTCAAAACGTAGAGGTGGTTTCCGGCGAGGGGCTCAGAATGGGGACATGTGAAATTCGCTTCTTCGTTGTGTATTGTGGATTTCTCAAAAACGGAGCGGCGAATCCCTAAATAAATTTCATATATTACTTAGACAGATATTGCCTTCAAATCAGCATGATTTTTATTTTAAGAATTAATTTGGAACAATGGTCAAAATGGGACCAAAGTCCATCTGAATGACATGTCAAAATTTCTCTATTTTCACTTTCACTTTCGTTTTCGGAGTGAAAATGTTAACGGAAAGGTATATATCATTAGGTACCAATAAAATCTACAGGAAATGATCTTTCTTTTGATATATCACTTTCTATATCAGCCATTCATTTTTAGTCAGTAAATGACGTCAGCTTTGGGGTGTAGAACACAAGTTTTTGAGGTCAAACGTTTATGCTATTGTAACCTTTAGGACACATGAAAGATGATACACAACATGTACATGTACAATAGGTATGCTTATTTACAAAGAAAGTCCTTGGATACCATACATTAAAATTCACAATATAGCATGAACAAGACTTTGAAAATGAAATATTGGGTGTAGGTCTTATGTTCAAAGAACTTTGAGGGTTGAAAATAGGGTACCTAGAAGTTCTATGACGAAAATACGGGAAAATTGGGCATTTTGACGGAGGTTGCGGACATGTTTATGCGGCTTGCTGATTGAAAGATATACGAGTTACAGGACTTTGCAATACACCAAATTCTTCGAAAAATCCTATATTTTCAATTTATGCGAAGAAAAAATTCAATCGGCAAAATCAATATATGGTTTAGGTTTTAATAGCATAAACCCTATAGCCTCGAAGCTAATTTGGCCCCGGTCAATTTTCTTTATATAAAGAGTCAGAGACTGATATCGCTATAGTGTGTATGATAATTAAAATGAAGGCAAGTTTTAAGGTTTCATTAGATTCTGTAAGATTTTTGTAAGATTTTCATGGGTTCTATTTTTAGATATGCATATAAAAATCAAACTGGACGGAGTCAAAACGTAGAGGTGGTTTCCGGCGAGGGGCTCAGAATGGGGACATGTGAAATTCGCTTCTTCGTTGTGTATTGTGGATTTCTCAAAAACGGAGCGGCGAATCCCTAAATAAATTTCATATATTACTTAGACAGATATTGCCTTCAAATCAGCATGATTTTTATTTTAAGAATTAATTTGGAACAATGGTCAAAATGGGACCAAAGTCCATCTGAATGACATGTCAAAATTTCTCTATTTTCACTTTCACTTTCGTTTTCGGAGTGAAAATGTTAACGGAAAGGTATATATCATTAGGTACCAATAAAATCTACAGGAAATGATCTTTCTTTTGATATATCACTTTCTATATCAGCCATTCATTTTTAGTCAGTAAATGACGTCAGCTTTGGGGTGTAGAACACAAGTTTTTGAGGTCAAACGTTTATGCTATTGTAACCTTTAGGACACATGAAAGATGATACACAACATGTACATGTACAATAGGTATGCTTATTTACAAAGAAAGTCCTTGGATACCATACATTAAAATTCACAATATAGCATGAACAAGACTTTGAAAATGAAATATTGGGTGTAGGTCTTATGTTCAAAGAACTTTGAGGGTTGAAAATAGGGTACCTAGAAGTTCTATGACGAAAATACGGGAAAATTGGGCATTTTGACGGAGGTTGCGGACATGTTTATGCGGCTTGCTGATTGAAAGATATACGAGTTACAGGACTTTGCAATACACCAAATTCTTCGAAAAATCCTATATTTTCAATTTATGCGAAGAAAAAATTCAATCGGCAAAATCAATATATGGTTTAGGTTTTAATAGCATAAACCCTATAGCCTCGAAGCTAATTTGGCCCCGGTCAATTTTCTTTATATAAAGAGTCAGAGACTGATATCGCTATAGTGTGTATGATAATTAAAATGAAGGCAAGTTTTAAGGTTTCATTAGATTCTGTAAGATTTTTGTAAGATTTTCATGGGTTCTATTTTTAGATATGCATATAAAAATCAAACTGGACGGAGTCAAAACGTAGAGGTGGTTTCCGGCGAGGGGCTCAGAATGGGGACATGTGAAATTCGCTTCTTCGTTGTGTATTGTGGATTTCTCAAAAACGGAGCGGCGAATCCCTAAATAAATTTCATATATTACTTAGACAGATATTGCCTTCAAATCAGCATGATTTTTATTTTAAGAATTAATTTGGAACAATGGTCAAAATGGGACCAAAGTCCATCTGAATGACATGTCAAAATTTCTCTATTTTCACTTTCACTTTCGTTTTCGGAGTGAAAATGTTAACGGAAAGGTATATATCATTAGGTACCAATAAAATCTACAGGAAATGATCTTTCTTTTGATATATCACTTTCTATATCAGCCATTCATTTTTAGTCAGTAAATGACGTCAGCTTTGGGGTGTAGAACACAAGTTTTTGAGGTCAAACGTTTATGCTATTGTAACCTTTAGGACACATGAAAGATGATACACAACATGTACATGTACAATAGGTATGCTTATTTACAAAGAAAGTCCTTGGATACCATACATTAAAATTCACAATATAGCATGAACAAGACTTTGAAAATGAAATATTGGGTGTAGGTCTTATGTTCAAAGAACTTTGAGGGTTGAAAATAGGGTACCTAGAAGTTCTATGACGAAAATACGGGAAAATTGGGCATTTTGACGGAGGTTGCGGACATGTTTATGCGGCTTGCTGATTGAAAGATATACGAGTTACAGGACTTTGCAATACACCAAATTCTTCGAAAAATCCTATATTTTCAATTTATGCGAAGAAAAAATTCAATCGGCAAAATCAATATATGGTTTAGGTTTTAATAGCATAAACCCTATAGCCTCGAAGCTAATTTGGCCCCGGTCAATTTTCTTTATATAAAGAGTCAGAGACTGATATCGCTATAGTGTGTATGATAATTAAAATGAAGGCAAGTTTTAAGGTTTCATTAGATTCTGTAAGATTTTTGTAAGATTTTCATGGGTTCTATTTTTAGATATGCATATAAAAATCAAACTGGACGGAGTCAAAACGTAGAGGTGGTTTCCGGCGAGGGGCTCAGAATGGGGACATGTGAAATTCGCTTCTTCGTTGTGTATTGTGGATTTCTCAAAAACGGAGCGGCGAATCCCTAAATAAATTTCATATATTACTTAGACAGATATTGCCTTCAAATCAGCATGATTTTTATTTTAAGAATTAATTTGGAACAATGGTCAAAATGGGACCAAAGTCCATCTGAATGACATGTCAAAATTTCTCTATTTTCACTTTCACTTTCGTTTTCGGAGTGAAAATGTTAACGGAAAGGTATATATCATTAGGTACCAATAAAATCTACAGGAAATGATCTTTCTTTTGATATATCACTTTCTATATCAGCCATTCATTTTTAGTCAGTAAATGACGTCAGCTTTGGGGTGTAGAACACAAGTTTTTGAGGTCAAACGTTTATGCTATTGTAACCTTTAGGACACATGAAAGATGATACACAACATGTACATGTACAATAGGTATGCTTATTTACAAAGAAAGTCCTTGGATACCATACATTAAAATTCACAATATAGCATGAACAAGACTTTGAAAATGAAATATTGGGTGTAGGTCTTATGTTCAAAGAACTTTGAGGGTTGAAAATAG